>NDXB01013757.1:721-16001 GCA_002631895.1 Agapornis roseicollis
GGGGGGGGGGGGGCGGGCGCGGCCGCTGTGCCGCTGTCCCGTCCCTCTCTGCAGCTCCCGCCCCCCCGGGGTACAGGGGGTGTCTGCGGCTCAGCCCCATCTCCCCTGCGCCGCATGCCCGAGGGCGCGCACCCGCAGGAGCTGCGGGCCGAGGCTTGTCCCGGCCCATGGAGGATGGAGCGCTGCCTCCTGCCTGTCGGGGACGCGGGGTGCGGAGAGGGGCAGTGCCGGGGCGGGCTGGGCAGGAGGAGGGGCCGGGCTCTGTGCCCGGCTGCAGGCAGGTAGGGCCCTGCAAGCGAGGTTCACAGCTGCTGCGCGCCGCCCTTCCAAGTGGGCCACGGGGTGGAAGCTGGCAAGCTGGGAGGTGCCGAGGAATGGGGTTGATGTAGGGTGCTCTCGCTCCGGAGGGAGACGGGTATCGGAAGCCCTGGTACCTGCGGGGCGCATTTGGTACCCGGTGACCAATGTGAAACGGCCCTTGCCCTCCTCTCGAGGCATGTAACTTTTGGGATCTTTGTTACTTAGAAAATTGCTGCTGCTCACTTGTGTTTTGTGCTAAAGGAAACCAGTCCACATCCATTGCTTAACTTCCTGTGCTGCCAGGGAGCCTCCAACCTGATGCTCATGCACCTCAAGTTAAGAACTGATTGCTATTTGCAATAAAGGGTTTTGCTGGAGTTAGATAGTTAAATAATACAACCAATAAATTTCTCTGCACAGAGGGACTTACGTTCTGGTTGCCAAGTTGGGGTGTTCTCATTGCCTTTGTTTTGTCTTGTGGCCTCTTGAGCTTAAGTTTCTGTTAATGGGTATAGTCAATACTGTAAAAACAGGGTATTTAGAACTCCACTGGCAAGTTGCAAGATCAAAGGGAAAATTCTTTCTCATCTTTATTGACCGTTTAATGCAGGCTTGATGAAATCATAAACTCTTCAGTAGGAGGTTTTGGTAACATTAGCACCTCAAACTTTGTATGTTATCTGCATGAGGAAGTAAAGGTAACTTAACTCACACTTTTATTTTGCTAGTTCTAATGTTGCTCCTTGAAACTAGAGGAGAATTTGATAACCTGTGCAATGCAGGTCCCAAAGCCCAACCTCCTTTGGCTTTTCTCTGTTGGAGTAAGCGCATTCTTACCTTGCGGCTGCTGGATATCGTTACTCTATGCTCATCCAGTCCTAAGAAAAGCCTGTTTGACCTACCTCTTGCAGGTAAATTGCCACAGTGCCCCATCTGCTGCTGCTTCTTGTATTGTTGCCTCCAGTATTTTGAAGGACTTGGTATTTGGTCAGTCTTTCCACTGTTTGGCTTTAGGTGGGTTTTTTGTGTAGCTATTACAAAGCAGCCTGTAAGTTATTTAAGCAGTGCCACTGCAGTTCAGTGGGTGGCTGTCTGATTTTTGGAAGGTTTACTTGAATACTCCCCCTGCCCACCCTTGATTCTAAAAATAAGCTGTGGAGTAGTTGTACTTTTAAAAACAATCCCTGTACTGCAGTCTGCGGATGCGCCTATGGAATGATACTCTCCTTTATGTTGTGGTCACACCTTGAACTCTGCATCCTGGGAGATGTGGCATCTTTGTCACAACTGTAGATAAGCCATACAGACTCTGCAAGGAGAGACTCAATTGTAATACTAGTTTAACACAAGGGTTTTATAAAGTAGATTGAGTTCCTGGGTTGAGTTTCAACTCCCAACTCCCTGGGGTAATCTCAAAATTGTTCTCAAATAATATTATCTCTCTACTCATGTTTGCAAAGAAACATCAGCAATATGGGCATAATCTTTCCATATAATGCTTTTTTTGGCTATGCAACTGTAATTAAATTAATGTTCCATTATTGAATGCTGGGAAGGAACAAGACTAAACAGAATCAGAAATTACGCTCTTCACTTGTGAAACACATTTGCCTTGGTACCAGCAATGAGCAAAGGACTTATTTCAGTAATTCTAGATTGAATTTTTAAGATTGAGGAATCCAACCCTAATGAAAGCCAGCATTGGTGTATGCAGACTTCTTATTGAGCAGCATCTGAATGATAACTCCCTCATGTGTGGAGGCAAACATCTAAATTGCTTGAGGGAGGCTTTATCTGTTTGATATTGCAGTGTCTTGAGCTAGCAGTAGCTGTAAGGAAAGTAGTATCTTGAAAGGTGGAGTCTTTGCCTTGGTTTTGTTATACTGATTTCTTTTTGATTTTTTTTTTTATTTCATGGAGTGAAATTTTTCTCTAGAATTTGGAGCAGTTGCTTCTGTGAAGCTGTAGTACCACAGCTTAGTGACTTCTACTTCTTGATACAGTGTCAGTTATCCAGTTTATTCCTATTTCCTGTCTCTCTCTTTTTAATATCATTAGTCTGATCTCTGATTTGCAAGAGGAGCTTGGGATATTGCCAAAAAGTTCTTAAAATTGCTACCTTGGGATACATCATCCACAGAAATCTGGCAGTGGGAGAGGCTGAGGAACAGCTAGAACAATACAGCTGTCTTCTTCACCCACCTACCTCACTTTTTTTTTTCCTTGCCTCCTGCTGTAAAACTTGAAGCTTAATGCTCATTTGAGGCTGTTAACAAATAAATGATGCAGTTAAAATTTATGTGGAACTTTAAAACAAAGGAAGACAAAAGAATTCAAGTAGCTCTGAAGGATTGATTCTGATCACTCAGTTTAGGTTTGTTAGTCCTCAGCTTTTTTGCCTAATGGAGCTGTTTGCTCAGGGACTAGAAGCTTCAGAAGTGCCTTGCATAGCAATATTAATTGCAATTAGGTTATTGGCAGAGTTTTAGATTTGGGTTTAATTGAAGGTTGCTTCTGAAGATGATATTTTAAAGTTACAGGCGTTCTGCGGGATGGGTTATGAGGAACCATTTTTCGTACTCCTTTGCTAGATGCCATGAAATGGAGTTGTGTGTGTGTGGTTTTTCCCTCCACCCTGTTCCTTCCCTCGGGGAATTCACAGCTTTTCCAGCACTATAAATATTGGTATGGCATCTATTACTTCAGCTAATTAGTCATATAGAGGAACTGTTCTGACAAGTTGTGGATGTTGAAACTGTGTATTACGGTATGCATCACTGTATCCCTTCAACCCCTCTTTTTCTGGGATTCTAATGTGACAGACAGGGCAGTGTAGATGTCTGGGGCAATATGCACTGAACTCTACAGGTGAAACTCCAAATTCAGGGCCTTGGTGATAAGTAGCAGGAAGAAGCAGTTTCACTTCTTCTTCCTTGGTACTTAGCTAGGACTTGTCTGAAGAATGGGTAGTAGAGGTTCAGGCAGCCTTTGCAACTTGCTTGGGTAAAGGATGCTTTCCCCACTAGAATGTGGGCACAAATTTATTTGTAATCCCTGATCTTAGGTTTTTCCTATTCCGGATGTGATTGTAGCACCATTCTCTAAGCTTCTGAAGTACTATTAACTTTCAGGTAGATAAAAATGTGTGAAAGTATGTAAATGCAATACCCAGGGTTCTGTGTGAGTTTCATCCATGTGCAGTCCACATGTCTCATCCAAATGCCTGGAAGGGTTCAGTCTTGATCTAAAACACACACAGGAGTGTGAACCATCAAATATGTGTAAAGCTGTTGAGAGGATAATTTGTCTGCAGCAGTAAATGTTGAATTTCTTAGAAAGCAGCCCCTCCTCTACCAAAACCTGAGCAGGAGCACTTGACCTTATGGCTTTTATTAGTTAATGAATACAGTGTTTTGCTTGTCACTTTCAGATGTCTGTTTCAGTATAAGATTCTGTATCGAGCTCAGTTCTTCTAATTTGAAAAGCAAAGGTGGTCAGGCCCTGAAAGGCATCTAGCCTTGAAGTGTGTTATCTGGGATCTGTGGTGCTGGTAGGGAACTAGATAGCCTGAGTGTAGGAAATACTCTTCTCTATTTTTGTCTGGCCTGGTAGATCCACACTTGGTGTACCCTCTGTCTTAACACAGCCGTCACTACTCTGATGAGGATCTTGAGGGTTTGTAATGAAAATATCCTGGATTAGGTTACTGTGTGCTCCCTGACAGAGTAAACATGCATCCTGTCAGTTTGAGTGACAACCCCTTGTAGCAGATATGCTTAAATTAGGCAGGTTAAAGTTTGGCCATTTAGCACTGAAAAAGGCACTTGTACACATCTGTACCTAAGGAGCAGTAGGTCTACTTTTCCATGAAGAAGATCAGGATTTCACAAATGAAGCATCCTCAAGTGAAACACAGCAAGCTTTACCTCTATATAGTTTCTTGTGCCATTGAAACTTCCCTTTAAGAAATAAAGTGTGTGCAAATGCACAGTCCAAGCAGAACCTGAGGGCAGGGAATAAGAAGTGAGAGCAAGACTTTGAGCCAAAATTCACCTGGTATAGTGATGGGTTAGTGTGCATGCATCACACCTGTTAGAAGAGGAAGTTCATCAATATATGGCTAGCAACTACAAAAATGTTTAATGTCTGACTTGTCAGCAGCCTAACTTTTGTCCCCCAGGTGGAAGCTTTTGCTGAGAGCACAAAACTTCCTTTTAAATACTTCAACAGTTTTTTGTTGTTTGTTCTTCCCTGAACTTGCTGCTTGCTTGCTTGCTTGCTGGCTGCCTGATGGGCTTGTCCCTAGGCTCAGACTCTGTGGAACTGCTGTGCCAAAACATCTGTGGTTCTTGAGCTTGTAAAGCATTCCCCTGCCTGTTGCTTTCATGGACAGATACATTGTGGATTAGAAAACAGGGATTCATGCTTCCTCAATCCTGGGGCAGTAGATAAAACAATTGGGTGCTTTTACCTGCTCAGTACTGTGTTTGCCTTAAAAACATTTTTGGTCATAAATGAAAGGTTGAGGTTGGGGGACTGGTTTATTATAAAAGTGGTATCTCTTTAGTTTCAAGTGACACAGATGCAAAGAGTGGCTTTCAGGTTTTGTTGTACTCTGTCTTATGGTAATTGGGTGATGTTTTAGGGGCTGACTTCAGTGATGCTGGGTAGTAACAACTCTAGCTGATTTCAATAGCAGCTGCAGGTGTCACCTCTAAAAAAGAATCAAGGCCTTCAGAACCACACTTTGAAAAAGGGATTTATTATTGGCATGCCGTGTGTGCCAGCAACTATTTGCAGCTTGCCCAAAATAGGAAGCCTAAAGGCTTATGTTTCATGTAACTATAGAAAATCTATCTTCTAATTTTAAGCAGAAATGTTCTTTGCACTCCTAATCTTTTGTATGTGGATGTCACTAAATCTAGAATTTCTTGCGCCTTTGAAATTAATAGGCCTCAGAGGACAGTATTCTGCTAACTGTTTAAGCTTTTATACCTTAAAGTTCTGGGGTTTTTTGAATGTCACAGAGATGGTCAGATAGTAAAGAACACTTCTATTTATACTCCTTGAAAGCTTCCTTAAATAAACACTTGCTTATTTATTGGAAACACTGAGGCTGAACTCAGAACTCGCAGACAAGCTACCTTACCTCTCAGACACTGAGAGTGGTATGCTTATACACCTCTTGTCAACTTTCTCATCTTTATTCCAGAAAGTACTCCAGCCAGCCCATCTGTGAAATGCTACACTCTTAGCCATGCAGCTGGTGTGGGCATTAAGTCTTTGACTGAAAATGGAATAGGTATTACTCGGGATTACTCTTACGCTAGAAGATGTGAGCTGCAGAAGAGGGTGAGGTAGAAACAGAGCATGTTCAATTCACTGCAGTGGGACGGAGGCTTTGTAACACTCTCTTTGGGTTGTTTGAAGGTGTTTCAAACACTTTTATATTAAAAACAAAAAAAGACCTGCATATGAGAGGTCTGCTAAAGACATGACTACTTACAGCTTTAATCTTAAACAATCAGGTTTATCTTTAACATAGGCGGTTGGAGTAAAACCATAATTGGTTGTGTTTATATCAGGCTTGTGATGTTTGCCCTAATTGGGCTCTCTTCCCACTGTATTGTAGGCTTTGTGAGGGATCCTCTGAAGTTCAAGGAAATCTGTTGCTGCAGATGTTGAGAAGCTTTGTGTTGTAAAAGGTGCCTTCTGGGTTTGATGCTAATGGTTGTATTCGTTGCAGGAGTACAGCTCACTTTGAGTTACTACTAGAGTTCACTGTTTGTCAGCACAAAAAACTGCAAAAAATTAAGCCTCTGTCAAACAAAAAATTATGTGAAGTAACTTTTCTGGATGTAGAAAATGCAAAAAATGGTGTAGTGCATTTTTAACCTGCTTGTTAGTCAGTTGTTATAGTCTGTCTTGTGCAGGGAGGACTGTGTTTGAGACAGATGTGCAAGGTAAATGATAATTATGTATTTTATTTTTTTAACTTTTAAAATTTTGTGTTGTCCCTGTAGGCCCATGGCTGTCTGCCCCGTTTTGAGAAATGCCATCAAGTCATTACATGTACACGAGATGACTGGAATTCATCCTTTTTGTGCAGTCTATCTTCTCTTGTTTTTCCTGTAGGTGTTACTTTGTGCAAGCGTTGGCTCTGAAATACATTCTATGAACATCCTTTAGAAACTACTGTTAAGTCTGTGAAGCAGCTGTGATTGCACTGTATACTTAGTCATCTGCAGAAGCTTTAAATTACTGTGTGCCTGAAAGCTTCTCTCCTGTTCTGAAAACAAGACCAGTGTTTTGTCAACTCTGTGTGGGTCCTATTTGCATTGCTTGCTCTAGTTAGAGCTGCTCAGCCTACTGAAAAGACTAAAAAGTGGGGTAACTTTCTTGCTAGTGAGCCAATTTACTTTCCTTTGGTCCTCTCCAATTCTAGCTGTTAGTAAACCTCTGATCTGGAACAAGCTTGTGAGTTCACTTTGGAGAAAGGCTACTTAAAGGAGTGAGGGATAAGGGTATACTGGCATTGCTTCTGACTCCTTAAAGCTTAGCCAGATGCTTACCCAAAGGATAGTCACTACCTTTTTTTTAACAGTAACTCCACCATTCTCTTCCTCTTCAGCTCTCTGGTCTACTTTTGATGTGCCTTTTGCTAGAAACCTGCTCTGGCTTCTGGCTGCTGGGTGTCTAAAACTAGTCAGTCTTTGGCCAGAGGTGACTGCTGGCAGTACTGTGCCATAACCAGTTGGTGAGGTTTGAACTGCATGTTCAGCTGTCTTGTGAGCAGGAGGCAGGCATGTAGCCTGACTGCTGCCCTCAGGGGTGGAGAGTGAGCCAGTAGAGATGTCTAAGACCATCTGTGCTAGGTCATGATGGGCACCTGTTGAACTTCTGCCTCCCGTGTGGTGGTGGGACCCTCTCAGAGCTGTGGTCTTCCCCTGCTAAATATACCCAGGGAGACTGGGAGGGTGGGAGCTGCAGAGAGCCATTTGATGGCTCTTGTGTAGATGATCTGGAGTCAGGGAGAAGTGGCCATCCCTGATTTAATCAGAGACTTTTGGTCCCTTTGCTTTCTCTATTAGGAAAAATATAAAACTTAATCTTTAGGACTGCTGTCTTAAGTGGAGACTGTCCACTGGTAGTCCATTTATGTTATCAATGAGCAGTAATGCTAGGCTAGGGCTGAACCAATGAGTTTATTTTTCAGTTGCTCAATGCCTTTGGCTTTTTTTTCTGATCTGATGGCCAAAGATTTGTTCAGATACTTGAGTTTAGAAAATCAGTGCAAGCAAGTTCTTAGATAGATTTCAGCATCATGTAATATTTAAATACCATTTAGCTCCAAGATAAATACTTGCTATTTACCTGAATGTGTCTACTGCTTCTTTGATATTAAGCATTTTTCTTGTAATGATATTTGGAGATCTTGTTTAAGAGTTGAGCTATAGTTTATGCTCATTTGTTAAGCTTTATTCCCAAGACTATTTATTTTATACTTGTAGTTAGCCTTTATTTTGTATAAAAAGCATGAAAATTAAAGGCTTATTTTATTAATTGCTGCTTCAGATAATAAAGCATAAAAAGCATATTTGACATGGAGATCCTCTGGTAGCAAGTGCTAAGAGGAACTCTCAGCTGAAATACATAGTAAGCATGGATTTTTATCTGTGATTGAAATGACAGCCTAAGTAACAGTGTGCTATAGTAGATGGAAGATGTAAGGCATTTCAAGGCTAAATGACAATCTTAGTCTTACTTGATTAGAGCTTGCAGAGGTTGCTAAGAAACAGCCTAATAGTCCTTGAGTAACCAATTATATGCCCCTTGGACAGATGCACAGGTGCTCATTCTCTGAAGTTGTTTTTTTTCCTTTTTTTAAATCTGAGATAAGACTGGATTATCCGTATATAAACTGCAGTCTGTGTGCATCTTGCTTCAGGCTTGAAAGTCCTGAATATATATTCCTTCTTCTCAGCAGGGTGTGTTCTCATGAGCTTTGTTCAGTATGTTACAATTTGCTTATTATTGCACTTAAATTTTTCTTCCAATGCTTCTTCTATTTCCAGATAGTCCATTAGGTATCTAGTCTCTTCAGTGCTTCCTAGTTCTCTGAATGTACTGGGTTAGGTAACTTTGAGTATCTAACATTTGAATTGGATAAATGTTACCTTTCTGGACATTCAGTGAATAAGTGATGTTAATATTGATGCAATATACAACAGGTGGTAGAAAAATGCTAGTTTGAGGTAGAGCTAACTTTAGTTGCTCCTTCTGAAACAGTTCTGTATGTGCAACTTGTAGTGAAATATTGTATGTGCTGGCAGTGGACCTAAACCATCAAATTCTTTAAGTCTTCCTTCCCCCTTACCCCTCCCCCCCCCAAAAAAAAAATATATATTTCTGTTAATAGCACTGTAGAGTTGAAATTCTACCTTAAAACATGATCTATATTTTTAATGTTAAAGGTCCAGAATCCCATCTGGAGAACTTAAATTCTAATTAGGGAGCTTGTTCATACTTGGAAGGTTTGACCGAAACTTGCTTTAAGCAGCAAGTTGAGAAATAACATAAATAGCTTAATTATTGATCTACTCAAATCAAAACTGAAGTGGAAGGTTTTTTAGGGTATGCAATTTTTGGTACCACTCACTGTTCTTCCTATTGATTGAGGACAATTTTGATAGCACTGGTCTGATAACTTATGCTACTGCTTAATAGATTTTAGTGGTAGTTCTCTTACACCATGTACAATTTTTTTGAGTGCTTTTGGTAGTTCCAAGTCTCTTGTGTTACAATAACATGATTTTTGTTACTTCATGTGGAGTTTTTACTATAACTGGCTGCATGTAATCAGCAAAGTCTAGAAGTCAGACCGTGTTGACTTGGACTACTAAGAACAGGTACAGCCATCTGCTGCCCTGCACCAGTGACTAGGTTTTGTACACAACAGTAAACTGATAGCACCTCCTGTGTTGGTTATAAACTGTTGTTTAAACCATATGTTTATAAATAGTAACAAAATGCTTCAATGTTGTGTTTGGCTGCTGGAGAACTTTGTAGAACCAAGTATTGTTTCAATGATTCATACACACAGACCAGTACTTTCTTTTATCAGAAAGTGAGAAAGGGAAGGAAGCAGAGAAACTGAAACATTTTGACTTGCATACGTACTTATGATGTTGCCTGTCAAATATTTAGTGCTCCTGCAGTGCCTTCTGATGTTTGCTTTTAAGCTGTGTTAGCTCTGGGATTGTATGGTTTAGTTTGTAGTCACTTCATATCTTTTCTTGCTGTTTAAGAGGGAGAAGGAAAGCGGTTTCTCAAACCCAACCAGTAGCAGTTCTTGAGAGGTTAATTTCCAGAATTCAAATCCCTCTTTGATAACTCTGCACAATGTGACTTTAACTGTGGACTGTCAGGGTGTAATTGTCACAGGGCTTGGACAGAAGAACAAACTGTTGAGTATGAATAGCTCTTCTCAGTCTGTTCATATCTACTCCCAGATCACCACAAATGTAAGGTAAATGAAATAAGCTTTAGCTGGCAAGAAAAGAAAATCTTAACTTGTGGCAGCTTGCTATTAGTGATAATTTGTTTGTCCCTAAGCCTTTAGGATGGATTTTCAAGATCTGGTAGTCTGTAAAACTTCAGCTTGCCAAGGAATCTGGAGAAGACAGAGCAGTGGGAGTTGGTGGCAAATGGAGTACTAAAGAAACGGAATAGTATTCACTAGAACATATTCTTGAGTTATGAGCCTGGTTTTGAACTAGCAAAATTAGTCTCCAGGTTATTTTAATGTTAGCTTATTTTATATGGCTTTATTCCTTTTTCCATTAATGCTCATCCTTATGAGGAAAGCTGTACAATTGGTTCCCACCAGAGGAGTAACTAGGGGTCAAGGATGAAATTAACTTGAAGATTTGCTGAGATAATATCCCTTTCATAGCTTCCAGATCCATGTCAATGGGAGGAGAAGGGAAAAAATAGAGAAGCACTCTTATTCATGTGCTTAGAGTAAATTTACAGGGCAAGCGCCTGCTTTCAGAGGGTGTTACATGTACTCTGCTATACTTGTTACAAAGCTTTCCTTTCAAAGACATGCCAGTCTGTGAGTTTTGTCCCATTTGTAGCAATACAAAGCTATGTCAGATCCCCTCCAGTCTGTTAATCTGAAAGACATGATTTGATATTAAAATTCTGATGTAATTTTGTTGTGGTGATTGATTTCAAGCCTCGGTTGACATATATTCAAATGGGTACTATGTAATTGTAATCTATATATGCTGTTGTATGCTGTGTTTATTTGCTGGTGTAAGTAGTTCACTTTTAATAGTAGTTAAATACAACATAACATAGTGGTTGGTGCTGCATAGAACCATAGAATAGTTAGGGTTGGAAAGGACCTTAAAATCATCCAGTTCCAACTCCCCTGCCATAAGTGGGGGACACCCCACACTAAACCATGCCATGCAAGGCTTTTTCCAACCTGACCTTAAACACTGCCAGGGATGGAGCATTCACAACCTCCCTGGGCAACCCATTCCAGTGCTTCACCACCCTTACAGTAAAGAACTTCTTCCTTATATCCAATCTAAATCTCCCCTGTTTAAGTTTGAACCTGTTACCCCTTGTCCTGTCACTACAGTCCCTAATGAAGAGTCCCTCCCCAGCATCCCTGTAGGCCCCTTCCAGATACTGGAAGGCTGCTATGAGGTCTCCATGCAGCCTTCTCTTTTCCAGGCTAAACAGTCCCAACTTTCTNTAGGCCCCTTCCAGGGAAGGCTGCTATGAGGTCTCCATGCAGCCTTCTCTTTTCCAGGCTAAACAGTCCCAACTTTCTCAGCCTGTCTTCGTATGGGAGATTCAGTCCTGCTGTTGGAATGCAATACAAGCATTTGTATTGAGAACATATATATGAATTTAGAATTTTCACAACTAAACTCTGATGCTACAGCATATATTTAAGTGTTCATATTTGTGTGCAGAATCTCTGTCTAATCCTTTATTTAAGTTCCTTCTGTGTGTTGATTTACATTAAAGAACTACACTGTGTTTTACAGTGGTGACATCTTTTTTTCTGCTTATCTTATTCCTGTAAATTCATAGAGAACAGCAAGACATATATAGCGTTGGTTGTGTCTGCAGTGTACTGGTCCAAATTGCTGAGGAGAGTGTAAGGGAAGATGAGCAGGTGTCTGTGAAGATGAAATAAGGTGTTCCCTTTGTTTCTTCCTCTGCCAGTCTCTGTAGCATGTACAGAAATTCGGAACTGAGCTGGTGTTCAGTTTGGAGCCAAAGTGAAAGACAGCTTGAGTGCATTATATCCTTTCTGTGGACTAATGACACTTGTTACTAGCTATGAGGAAATCTGCAAACTGTTTGAAAAGTCTCTTGAAAATGTGAAATTCAGATTGACTGAAACTGTTGTGAAACTCGTGGGAGTAAAACCTAAGACATTTGTGCTCTTTTACAGTGAAAACACCTATGATGATACCTGTGCTCAGAGCTAATGCCCTTGGAGAAAAAGATTGCATCTTGTTTGGAGCTATATGAGTGTTTAATCAGTTAGCTGTTGCTATCACTGTAGGCCAGCAAAGTCTTTGCCTCATCTGCCCTCTATCAAGTGGGACTGATGCTGCCAGCTAGTTCTAGAGTTGACTCAGCTGGGTAGGACTGATGGGAAAGTTGAAGAGGATTGAGAAAAACAGTGCCCTAATCTCTGTGTTCCCTTAGGAATAGAGGTTGAGTATGGGCCTCTCCTCTTCCAAGGGCAAGACTTCTAAACTCATTAGCTTGAATTGGTTTTGAGGGCATTTGCTTTTTCAAAAACAAAAGGGAATATTGCAATGCTATCACATCTAACATTATTTAAAAGGGTTAAGATTAAAACAGTACTCTGTTCCCAGGAGCTTTGCATACATAGAACTTGGGGGCATATCTTTTTTTTTTTTCTGTATTTGCCTACCTTCTTAATATGCATATTTCCAATACAAAAGAGAGTGCATGCAGGTGTTCTGGGTTTAGAACAATAATTAAAGTATGTTATTACATAGTTAGTTCAATTCCCTCTTGACTTCAAGTTGAAATTATAATGATGCCTGGCTTGAAGTGCCCAGAGGACACTAATATCTGTGACACATAGAGTGTGGAGGGGAGGGGAAGAGCAGTATTAATTACCAGTTCATCTTTGAATTCTAAATATTAGCATAAAACGAGTCTTGCACTAAATCTTAATGGGTCTTCATGGTTGTTACATATACTTCAAAAGCGACAATCTAGCTACACTTTCATTAATGCAGCAAGAAAGTATGTGTATAATGGGCTTAATTTATCTTGGATTTCTTCCAAGTCTTACGAAAATAGTAGGACATGGATGCTTGGTTAATATCAGGTTTGTCTGAAACAGTTCAAAGGTGGTAGCCAGGCTGAAAGCTTCTGCTTAAATCTAATAAAATGATGTTAAGCTAGTACCCAACTGTCTGTCTGGTGGTGTAAACATGTTGTTCTAAAAAGC
Organism: Agapornis roseicollis; assembly: GCA_002631895.1. NCBI lineage: Eukaryota > Metazoa > Chordata > Aves > Psittaciformes > Psittacidae > Agapornis > Agapornis roseicollis. The sequence goes on from NDXB01013757.1 coordinate 13,545, forward strand.
TTTTTTTTTTCTCTGTTCTCTAATTTCATCAATACTTTCTTCTGTTCTTTGGATTAACTAAGTGGATTTCTGGAAACTCCAGCTGTGGAGAGGACTATCTTAAGAGTTGTGAAATCATGAAAGTATCTTAAGAGGTAAATAGCTTATTTTTTTCTATGTAATGATCAGGCAAAATGACTACTGAAGCTTGTCCTGTGACCCTCCATCTGAATCAGTGGGGCTTTTGGTATTTTTTTGTTGTCCACTAGAATTGGATATTAGCAGTTGCTGTTCTTTTGTGTATAGCTTCCAATTTCATCTCAATTTCTTGTTTAAATTAAAAACACATTGTGTTCTTCTTGAATAGAATGGGAGGGTATGCTGCTGTTAAGATTCCATCAGGTTTACAGAGCTGATAGTGATGCAGGTGTGATTAATTTTCCTGCCTACTGCTTCTGCTTTAGAACTGTCAAAAGAGAAACAAAACCTGGGGAGGTTACTCTAAGCTCTTATGTTTGAGAGACAGGTACAGCACAAACTGTGGCATTTACTCAGGTAAATGAGTAAGGCATCTCTTCTTTGTATGCTATGGTTGTAGTATACCTTACCAAATCCTATTGCTTCAGTAGCTGTTATATTTAAAATAGTTTTGTTTTGGTAATTGGCTGGCTTTTTTGCTATGTAATTTCTTCTAAGGTATAGAAGGAAAGCTTGCTGATGCTATTTTATATCCTAGTTTGCTTTTGAGAAAAACTCATTGGAACAGGCACAATAACACCTATATTAAAGGATATTTAAAGATCAGTTAGATTCTAATCAGATTGCTTAAGAGTTTCAAGTATATAGAAGTGTTAGGTAAATTAACTAGCAGAGAGGAGCTGTGGCAGTAGGAAGGATAACTAATGTTGTTTCTGAGCACTGGTATTTGGTGGTTGTGTTAGTCTTTCATGTTCTGTGCTCATCATTAACTCTGATTAGCTGTTTGAAACAAAGCTAAGTGATGAGCAGAGTGGTTTAAGTCTCTTTCCAGGTAGCTGTTACTTTGTGTACGTGTCATCCATCTCAGTAGTGTTAGTTATTCTTCCACTGTGCTTATGATGAACTAAGCATTGCAGTGCTCAGGCAGATATGGAAGAGCTGGCAATTCAGAGAAGCTGTCCCTTTTGAGGCCTGTTTTCCACATGCCTAAAGCTTTTGGGGGGGACGCTAGGCCTTTGTCCAACAGATATAAGAATTTCCTCCAAGAGGCACGTAAAATCTCCCATGCTCTTTGCAGATTAGGATGTGCATGGAGGGATGGATTTCCTTTACGTAGAATAAAAACAGCTTTACTAAGTTATTGAGCGCTACTGAGTTTCTGCAAGTCTTTTCTAATGACTCTAGAGACCTGAAAGAGAAGCTCTTCTGTAGGTCATGAGCAAAAGGCATTTTTTCTCCTACTGAACAGTGTGCAAAAGTTCAAATCAGAGAAGTTTACCGAAAGTAGGTTTACCTCGGTAGTATGACTCTAGAAGGCCTGTGACATCTTTATTCCTGCTTCCCGATCCTTATTCATTTTGGTTCAAAATTTGGTTTCCTGAGATCACTGAGGATTCTGATCTCAACACAAATCCTGAACCTGTGTTGTCTGAAGCCTGGGCTGAGCCTGCAGCACTGGCAGGTACTTAGCTATTGCAGCAGATGGGATCGGGCCAAGTGGGTATACCTTGTTGACTGTACTTTAGGTATCTGTGCAGTGTATTTAGGAGCACTTTTGAGAAATCTGGGCCGTTAATATGGCTTGCTCTGAAGAGACTGGATCTTCCTGTAGTTTGTCTGGTATCTTGAGTAAAGACAAGGATTCTTTACAACATTTGAAGGCAGGTTTGACAGGTAGCGGTGTTGCATTTGAGGTAGTTCAGTCAAGCTGGGGATGATTCTGCAGTAAATCTGTGACTTTTGTCACTTTATATTCCTTTCCAGCTTCAAAGTTCTAACATTTCTTTCTTGTTAGCTGGTATTTACAGACTGTCACAGATGCTTTTGACTCCTCAGCTTTTTTGCCAGTCATACTAACCTGATCTTCACCCTTTCTATCCTATTCTATTGTTTCCCCAATTCCCTCTGGAGAATGTAAGTGGTGTTTTGAAAGCTGTTGGTTTGTTGTTTGATTTTAGTTTTTTCTTTCCTTTTTAGACAGGCTGGCTCCTGAGTGACTAAGAGGTCCAGCATTTAATGAGGGAGCTATTTCTTGCTTGCTCTACAGCTAGTGTCTGTCTGGAACTGTGATACTTGGCTCAGCAACGTAGTGCAGAATCAATTTCTTAGTGGAGGAGGAGTAACTAGGACTAGCACCAACCTTTATCCATGTTAAATAGAAAACACAGTAGGTTTTGACTACTGTGTAGAAGGTAGTTGAAATTTGGAGATGAATTGCCTAGTTATTTCAGTTGCCTTTCTTTGTAAGCCTCAGTTTTGTTCCCCCCCCCCCCCCCCCCC
>NDXB01013757.1:16159-45659 GCA_002631895.1 Agapornis roseicollis
CCCCCCAAGACAAATACTGGTTTTCTTACAGTAAAACCAGGATTTTTATCACAAATGTACTGACAGATTTTGGTGTTGAAAAAATGCTATTAAGTTAGTAAGCTTAGTATTTCACTTGACACTTATCAATCTTCAGCTAGTTAATAAATGGTAAATGCTTGCTGTATTTGTGCGTTTGTCTTGTCTTGGATGACAGTATGTTCTGCTTTGTGTCGACTGACGTAATCACTCTCAAAAGACAGTCTGGATTACCTTTTCCTCAGGGGAACTTTCAGAAGCTTATAGTCCTCTATCCCTTTATTCCAGATACTAAGATCTCCCTGTTAATAGCTTTAGCTCAGCTTGTCTTTTTTTGAATAGCATTTGTTGCATCTACTGCAACAGGTACTTGGCTTGCTATGCATCTATCGCATACGTGGTTTGATTTATTTTATTTTTGCAATTATTTTATGTGACATCAGCATTGCAGAAAGGAGAACCTTGATTGGATTTTTCATTATGACTTCTGCCACAGCTTTCAAAGAGCTCTGAGTCCATAATACAAATCTAATTTAGAACTCTTGTTTTGTTTCTCCTGGCTTCCCTTTTTCCTGGAAAGTTTCTTGGTCATAATTTTGATTACCCTGGGATAGATACTAATGTCTCAGGCAGGTATGCAGGATTCCACAGTGTAACTTGGTGGTTTGGGTTTTTTACTACTCTTGTTTTAATGTCAGAAAAAGTGGAATAATTGTTTCAGAACAGCACCCATGCTGAAAGCAGACTTCAGGGAACATAATGTTCATGGAAGACTAAAGGGCAAGGCTCCCAAGCTTTGTTTCAACCTGGGAATTTCATGAACTAATTTTGATTGGTTTCTCTGAAGTATTTTTGCCCCTGTCTGCCCTTGGATCCAAAAAGCTACTAAAACCACTTCAGCCTTGGGCAACCTGTGTAACACTGCCAAGCTTTGTATGAACTGCTGTCTTCTCTTATTTCTGTTCTTTTACCATGGCTCATGTTGGCTTAGTTTGATGCCCTTCAGTTCTTGTCAAGAACAAGAAAACAGATGATCTATTTCTAACCATCCCTAATAGCCTTTTGTAGCATTGCAGGCTTCTATCACATACTTCTGCTGTCTGTCTTTCAGGCTGCGGGTTTTTTACCAACTTTTTCATTCCTTCCATGGAGGTGATTTGATTCTTTGTTCCTTGTTGCTTTTCTCTTGACCTTTGATTTCTAACATCCCCCCTCTTGGGCAATATTACTCTTACCATCTCTTGGGAGAGTGAGGAGAACCACACTGCTTCACTCCATCTTCAGTTACAGAATCATACAGTGGCGTAACACTGAACGTACTCTTCCTTGATTCACTACTTTCCTGTTCTAGCCAGGGTGCACTTTTCAAATGACTTCTGAATATTGAGCAGTCAAGGCATGGATGAGAGTAGGAAGCAGATCTCATACTGGGATCTGATCAAAGAACTTGTGTTGAGCCTTTGGCTTTCATGGGTTGAAGGAGTATCTGTTTACGGAATTGACAGGCCACAAGATGTATTTTTTTGAAGCTTTGCTCATCAGTACACATTTGCACAGAAGAACAAAGTCACAGGGGTTAACACAGGATTCTGTGGGGCTCTGAAAAGCATTTTGCATTCAGCAAGGTCAGAAGTGCAAATCACAAGATTTGAAATATTGTACTGCTGTTCTGACAATCGGTACCTAGAATTCTTTAAAAGATACCAATTATTTCTCTGTTTCCATGGTAAGATGAAACTGTATATGTTATTCTAAGAACTAGTTTAAAGGCCTCCTAGAATGCCACTTTTCTAGTCACTAGAATAAAATTGTAGTTACTGATCATGCAGCTAAGATTATATTGTTTACTTGTTTAATAAGCATTATGCTTGCTTATTTAGTGGGAAAAAAATCATCTGTGTCATTGTTGATATGTTGATTAGTTTTAGAAACCAATACTTTTGTTGAGGCCTGTGGCACAGGAGGTCCCTAGAGATGGCAGGAACAGAAGGCATTTGCAGTAAAATAGAAGTGTCTCAACAAAACTGGTAAATGTGGCAGCTGATAGCATGGATTGGTATTAAGCATAATATTTTTCTTGTTTCTGGCTGCAAAATCATAGCAGAGGCAAGTTATGACTGCAGCCCTTGTACCTGAGTAGCTAAGTTTTCATTGGTGGCTGTTTAGTTCTGAAAGTGTAAGGAAAATAAATGTTTTGGAAGTCAATCCTATGCTGTTTGCTCAAATTGGAGTGACCACAGTTGACAGTTTGGACTTCAGAGTTGAAATTTAATCTCCTTGAGTGCAACAGAAATGTGTGTGTGCTGGGGTCGAGGAAGGGGGGATGGAGTAGGGTGGAGATGAATAGCAGATAGAAGCAATTCCTGCCTCTGCTTTTTATAGCTATTTCATACGACTAGCAGTGCTGCTATGTGTGTAATGGCAAGAGGTCCTGCTTTAGAATAGGGATGGGCTCTTCAAGAACCTGTACTGTCCTGTGAGCTGAGAGTAGCTAGCAGAACAGCTTTTCTTCAGATGAACTCCAGGTATGACTGCTGCCTGGTCGAATTTCCTTAAGCTCTTCTAAGAAAGAAGCTACTGACTTGCTTCTGACACTGTGAAAACTTAGTGAGGTGTGTGCTTCCTACTTACTGAGGGATATGGTGCTCTGTCTGCAGCACCTGTCTGACAGAGGGTACTGCAAAAGGTCAAGCCCAGTACTGAGGTACTGGGAACAAACACTGTGTTTCTAAGACTTGTCACAAGGTTGAACTGGCTGAGATTTGCTTTGGGTTTTTGTCTAGGGTGCTAGCATATGAGAATCTTCTGGAGTCTTTCTTCCTGTGGTTTAGCTTCTATTGTAGATGGATCTCCAGAGGGCTTTCTCTTGGCTTTGCGTGTGGTTTGAGGTGACTATATTAACATACTCCCTTAAGGAGCTCTAGTCCAGTCATGGCATTTTGGCTTTCTGTGATCTACCTGAAAATAGATCATTGTTTCTAGAGGCATTAGCTAAAGCTAGTATGTGACTTCAGATTATTTTTGGAACGCTACGGGTAACACATTCCCTGTCCTGTGGTATGTCAAGACCCCCTCATATTGGGAAACTCCTGTTGCAGTCTGCCATTGCAGCAGATCAGACTGTCTTCAAGCCTTCACTTGAAGATCTTTCTACAGATATATAGTCTGTTAAGGTATAGGTATGTCATGATCTAGTAGCTTGATCACCTTGGAGAGAAGCATGCTATGATCCTGTTTCACAAAGCAGTAGGCACTGCCAATTTGATGTTGACAAACCCCTTTGAGTTCCTCCTTGAAGCTGTTTCATCTTTTAGATGCATGCAGCTGGTTGATGGTAGGATTCTTCTACCTAGTTGCTGGGTAATTTTCTTTAACTGAAGGTGAGTATCTACCTGGGTGTTAATTTTGACTTATTCACCTGTTGTTTTTATTTGTGCTCCTTTTGCAATGAAATGAGTCTTAATAGTCTAGACATCTAGGTTTCCCCTGCCACCCCCATATGTACGCACACGTACACACCCCTCCAGTTTTGACTTAACTTAGTTTAGTGAGGAGTGGAATGAAGTGTTCACATTCATGTAGGTGGAGCTTGTTGGCTGTTAACCATGGCAAAAAGTAGCCCCCTCTCCTCCTGGTTTTGTAGCCTTCCTAAAGATTATCAGGTGGAGCTAATTTATGAGGAGTCACCCTCGAACAACAGTAGGGCTCTGAAGTTTGTAATCATCATCCTGCTTTTGTGATGGGGCCAAGAGGAGTATAACTGCAGTAATTACTCACAAATAGAAAGCTTCAACTTGCTCAACTGCTTTCTGCTGCTGCTGTTTGCAGTACTCTGCCCTGGCCTTCCACAGCACTCCTAACATAAACGGGGCTGTTTAGCCGTGTTTTCTAAAGGGAAGGCTTTTGTTTAGGACTTGCTATGCTGGTGGTGCTTACTTCTCAAATGAAAAATGAGGGTTTAGAGGATAGGCATCTTTATGATTTGGTGTGGTGGAATGGCCTCCGAGTTCAGCAGACAAGTTCTTGCATGTGAATGTGGCCCTCAGGTTTCAAAACGTTTATTCCTTCAGTAAAAGTCTCCATTATGGTTTTATAACATCTGCTTCTAAAAGACTGACCTGCAGGCTTGTTCCATCTGTCTGCTATTAAAGCATCTCTGTGTTGATGATGAGTCCTGGACCTTCTTAGAATCTTTCTTCATTTCTTCTGTACTCTGTTTGCACCTCAGAGTTAGTTAGTCATGAGGAAGTTGTAAGAACTTGCTGCAGTGCTCCTGGGGAAGGAAGTGGAATATGCTTGCCTTGAAGTCAGCTTTTTCCATGGGAAGCATGCTGCCTGGGGGAGGGGGAGAAGTGCTGAAAAAAGGTGGGGGGAATCCCCCAGACCTGTGTTTGCCTCACAAGGAAACCAAGTATGAGAGTTGACTGTGCTGATCAAGACTTAATGGACTTGGTTGCAAGGAATATTGTTGATTACTTATTCCAGAAGTTACAAAAAATCTAGACTAATAATAAGAATAGTGATACACTGCTGGTTTTTGACCTGTAGGAGTGTTCAAAACCACATGTTGCCTATCCTTGATTGAGGTTTGAAAGGAAATGGTATTGACTGCTGATGAAACCCTGTGTTTACTGTGTGGCTGTGGAACAGGAAGAGAGGGTGGGCTCTGGATTTGTTTAGGAGCCACACTTCTTATTTCATAGAATAGTTAGGGTTGGAAAGGACCTTAAGATCATCCAGTTCCAACCCCCCTGTCATAAGCAGGGACACCTCACCCTAAACCATGCCATGCAAGGCTTCATCCAACCTGGCCATAGCTGATTCCTGGTTTCTTTTGAGGTTTTTCTTTGTAGGAACTCACATCAGTTCTTTTATTTAGATGAAACTGATAATTCTTTGTCTGTTAGAATAAAAATATTTTAATCCAGAATAGTATGTTATCAATGCAGAAAATTCAAGCTTCACTCTTTGGCATTTTTCAGACTTGGAGTTGGAGAATTCAGATTCTATACCAGACTGAAAGGGCTGTCTGCAGATTGATCATCTTTATTGGGATGAAAAATCTGACATGTCTGGTTGGCAAAAAAATAAAGTCCCACTTTTTAAATGCTGGTTTGCAAATACCCAGGTAACAGTTCATTAAAAGACAATGCCAAACCAATATTGCAGGTCTTGTTTCCCCCCTCCCCAGAAAGGAGGTCGCTGGGATAGCATGGGGAGTGTTTTGTTTAGTGTAAGCAGTGGAATAATGCTTTGAAGTTGCTTTTGTCAACACCAGTCCTGAGGGGGGAAAAACAGAAAAAACCCAAACAACAGAAGCAGCATAACTAGGATAAACAGGCTTAATTTGTATCTTTCCAAACTACTTGGCATATCTGTTTAGTTAACTCCTGCCAAATGGTTCTTTCATAAAGCTGTACTCTTCTGCACAAGTGTGCTGATGCTTTTCTGACTGGTAGCCTTTAATGTCCTCTGGGTTTTTTTAATTTGATGAGCACAAATGTTGTGTTTAATTCTTTCTGGAAGATAAATCTACGGCTTTGGTGGCTAGGATCAAATGTATTCTCAGTGCTGTATCCTCACCCTTATCCCCTCCCACTCCAGTCTGTGACATGGTCACTTTTCAGATATTTCCTAAATATTTTGTTAGTTACTAGATGCTACTTCACAAAGCTTTTTTGATATATGAGAGTAGACTGGGATGTGCATGTCCTGCTGTTGTGAGGTGCTAGTCATATCACCCTGTCGCAAGTTCTGTGCAAGTTAGAAAAGAAGCGAGTGTAGTTGTGTGTGTGCATTATTCATAAAAGGCTCGTGAATTTGGGGCATTTTTAGGATACTTGGTAGAGAACGATAGAATTTTCTGTTAGCTTTATGCAGGAATATAGACACACATCTGTATCAGTAGTCTCTGTGAACAACTTTGTACTTTAAATAGTTTTTAAGCTAACCTATTCTTCTAAAGACACATCAAAGAGCTAATGCACCACTAGATGATGTGACTGGTTTAAAGACTTTGCAGTATGGGCAGACTTTATATTCTGGACAAGAGCTAAATTCATGCGAGTTCTGTCATTGTTTATTGTAAGTACAAGTGAAGAAAGATGTCTGGTGTAAGTATCTGTGCTACATGAGAGTTACTTGCAGCTGGTGCTAGCAGAGGGTGTGCTGGGTAGTCTGTGTTAGAGTTCTATACAGATAATGGCAAATGCAAGACAATGGTAGTCCTTTTATAAAATGAGCGTCCATTATGTAAGCTAAAAATATTCTTCAGAATTTATATTCATTAGTGTTATTCAGCCTATAGCTCTTCTGTTGTTGGGCAAGGTGACACTATGTGTGAGTGTATGCATATTACAATTTCTACTAATAAATGTTTTTGGTAGTCAAACATGTTTCTGATAGTTGAGCAATAACTGGAAAGCTCTCAGTGCAGCGTACCATGAACGTATTCAGCAACATAGATGCTTCTTCCAAAGTTTTTAGCTGCTTTAAAGTGAAGTGCAAAAGGTTAGTGTGAGACTTGATACTTCTGAGGGGGGAGTGCTGCTGGTGGTGGTGTTTGAATCAGTAGGTTAAGAATCGGTTTCCTGTTTTGAGGTATAGTAGTTGTAACGTGACAGTCCAATCTGCTGTCACAGAGAGGAATTCTTTAAAGTTATTGACTAGCTGGAGATGAGGAAGAGATAACCAAGTTGGGTTGGTAACCTTAAGTGCCTTCTCTAGAGGCAGAATAACAACAAAAATCAGTTTCTCTCCTGGTTGTTTTTATTGTTTCGTATAAGGGGGTTTTGAAGGGTGACTGTGTAACTGTAGGAGAAAGCAGGAAGTTGCACAACTGAGAACTGTCTCAGCTGAAATGGATCTTCCAGTAAATATGCATTTGTCCATCAGTGCCGTTTACTACCATTTGAGTAACATCTCTAATATCCTGCAAGTATGACTGGAAGCCTTCCTAAAATGTTCCTGCACTCCATGTGGTTACTCATGCGTAAATAAGCAAGTGCTAGCCTGTTACCTATGAGTAGACATGGGGAAACTGAGGCTATGGGATAGCAGTAAGCCAGAAGAGTTTGTCTTTGTTATGTACATTCTTTAAGCTTTTTATAGCGGGGCTTATAGTTTTTAATGGTCACAAGTGGGAGGACGGCAGAAGCTTGAGACCAGACCTGTGCAACCTGGGGTTTGTGGAGCTGTGTCCCTGCCCTGCCTGCCACCAGGAGGCAGTGTGGGCTTCAGGGGTCAGTCGTTTGTCCACAAACTCAGTTGTTCCACGTAGTGGAACTAGAGAGTAGTAGAGGAACGCTTTCTATTGCAGAGTGTATGGCAGCTTAGATGGTTGGATTTGCCACCGGAGCTGTGGGACTCCTTACTTTAAGTGTCCTAAAACTGTCAGAATGTGTGTTCATACCTTCCACCATGAGCATGCTGGAACAGTGCATTGCGTGGAACTGTCTTTACCCACAAAAATTCCCTAGCATCCTAGGCCAAGATACAAATCTGTTTGCAAGTGGAATGATGGGAAGGCATAGTTAACTGATCTGTTTCCTAAGACAGCAAGTCCAGCTTAATTTTTTTCTGCCTTAGCCTATGTGGGCAGTTAGATGAAACAGCCAATTTGCAGTAGGAAAGACCAACCGTTACATAAAATGAGTAAGTGGACATCTGGAAGCACTTGAGCACTATTGTGTACTTTGAATATGAATCAATGGAACACAGGAAAACTGAGGGATATGTTAGAAGATCAGTTGTTAAAGGCAGGAGAGGTGGATAACAAAGCTTTAGATCATGTGCTGATTTGCAGAGTTCTGCCTAGGCTAACAATTTCCTTGATAAATAAGACACTTGCCAGAAAATAAAGTTAGAGCAATGCTGCACATTATTTTTTAATATTGTTCACTCTGCATCTATTTTTCAGGTAGCAGTTTAGGGAGAGGGGTGCAGGTAGTGTTTTCAGAGTACAGTAGGATCCTGCTATCTTCCTTCCCTAAATGTGGAGTTTTGGGGGACAGGGTAGATCAAGGAGTTGCAGGATGAAGATACTGGAATGCTCCATTAACATTTGTTTTCCAGCAATGTGTGGAGCTGTGGGTTGTGCTGTGTTGTCATACCTCACAAGTAGAGGCCTTTACTTTCTCAGCTGATCTCTATCAGTTGCCGTTTTCCAAAGGCAGTTCAAGCCCAAGTATGCCTCTGTCCAGTGCAGCAACTGCTGAGCTTTCTGTTTCCCCTCCTTCCTTCAGTGTAATCTAAATGTTTGCCACTAAACTCTTTATCTGTTTCAGTGATGGAAGAACACCTTCCCTAATATTTGTCTGAATCTGAAAGTACAGAAGAAAGTCTTTTTAAAAGGCATAGTTTGTGGTTTATATGTTTCTGTAACTAAGCCGTAGGAAAATACACACTTGGTTAAGTAACATTTCTGAATAGACTGATCCCTTGCTGTAGTCATGAAAGACCTTGGGCAGAGAGCCTTTCTGCTTAGGGTGCTGCACTGATCTTTATTTTTGCTGCTGCTGTTCTAAAATGGGAACATTTCAGTGTTACGATCAACCCTCCTTGCTGGGGAGGTGAGGGGCATACAAAGCACTGATGAGCTATCTCAAAGTAAAAATATACATCTTCTGATGTAAGAGTTAAATAATCCTAAGCACCCTAGGAAATATAACTGAATTCTGACATAATCCTCCTCCCAACAAGGTGCTCTTTCCATGTGAATTCATAGATCATTAGCCTGTGGATTCTGTGCACATTAAGGCTCGGCTCTGCAGTACTTAGTTGCAGTTTTTGGTGTGGCTTTCCTCTGAGTACAGAGAAGTGTATGTGAGGGCTTTGGGGTAGTGGTGCAGTAACTTTTTCTGTTGTTAGAGGCTTTTTGCTTGGTTTTAAATGTATGTGAGAATCTCAATGTTAACTTGCACAACTTGGAAATGCAAAGCAGGTAAATGTTACGTGTATGCATGTAGTAACTTAAGAAAAAGTTTAGTATTTGGATATCAGTATCTATCTCATGTATTTATTCGTAAAACTAAGAAAGGTGCCTGAAGCCTTGCTTTAGTGTGAAATAAAGACTTAAATTTTTATTTTTTTTTTTTTTTTTACAAGTAATTTAAGTTGTCTGAAATGATGGCTCTCTTTCCTCAGGGAAAAGTATTCTGCTGGGTGTGCTTCCTTTCAGTTACATTTCTCCTGTCTTTTGGAGGTCATATTTTCACACTAACCCTTTCATCAGAAAGAAGTCTAAATTCTATATAGATGTAGGGTGGTCTTTTGTGTGTTTCTTGTTTATATTTTTCTAGAAAGCAGCAAATCGATCAGTTATATAGACTGATCTTTTGTGTGCTATCTAAAGGATGGCTCTGATTTTATTCTCTTTGGATCTTCAGTTGCTAAGTCTTAAGTATCTTACTTGTTTCCTAATGTTAAGAACCCCTCACTTCATTCAAACCTTAGGGCTACTTCTGAAAATTGTTTCTGTGGCTAAGCAAAGCTGAGGATGGGTTAGAGTGGGAGGAGAATAATAATTCAGCCCTTGGAGTGTGGGGATGTTTTTGTTTTGCTGTTAGCATGCATTGCCCCACGGTTTTCAGTGCTGTTAAATTTCATGCTTTTGAGAAGATGCCTTCAAGGGCTTTCACATGGCAGCATAGAAGTGAAATCTTTAACTACTTTCAGCTGGCTTTCTTGTAGCAGCAGTATCTGCTTATTCCAAATCACTGTTTGTCTGGGGTGTGACAGATTTTTATTACTGTCTAACTGGTGTCTTGTTTCTTTTCAGAGATCATTCACATTAATAATAGAAGCATGGGATTGGGACAATGATACAAAAGCTGGTGAGTATTTATGTAAAACTTGCGGTTTTCACTTTGTGCTGTACGTACACAGACTGGAGAGGGGAGAAGTGGTGTGCTGCTGCAGTTAGTCATCCCTCCAAACAAGTCTGAATGTATGCCTGCTATCTAAGCAAAAGGCATCTACAAATCAAAGCAGTGAATATTGGGTTAGGAACAGTGCAAAATTACTGATGATGGGAAAAAGAATGGACAATAGTGAGTCAATGTTGTAACACTTTAATAATTAGCTTTGAAAGAAAAATGTTTAAAAATCATGGTAGGCTTTTTTTTTTTTTTTTAAGGAAAATGGCCTGTGCTGCAGAGCTGCATTTTAAAATCTTTCTCAGTTTACCCATAACCATGTTGTGTAATAGTTTTCATGATCAGGTAAACAAATAAGCATTCTTGCTTCTGATAAAGAAACCATACTTGATGTTTGTGGTGGAAGTCATAGGATAATTCCTGTTTCTCCCCAAGTACTGAAAATTACCTTGCATTTATAGTCTGAAAATGTAATGCTCAGTGTCAGAGCAGGGCTACTGATCTGAAGGAAAAGCAAGAATATTGTCTAAATACTTCAAAATCATGTGAAGGTGCTGGTTGCCATATTATTACTCAAGTAGGACTCCAGCTTGAACCTACTCCTTAATACTGGTTTACAAACCTGCTTCAAATAATGATTTTGGCTACAAGTGTTAAGTGAACTTCAGGTTTTCATTGTGGTTAATGATGAACTGTTTGATCTTGTCTGGGATCAATATAGAGGAAGATAAGTGTTTGGACATTAAGATAGCAAAGATTTATGTCCCATATCATGATCAGTTTCTAATAGGTTCTATTCTCTGCTGCTCCATTCCTGACCATTCTTACCAGGATGTATCAAGCATAAAAAAATTGGTGAAGCTGAACTGATATTAAGGCAATGTTAGAGTTTCAAGGTCCTTTTCCTTGAAGATTGGGATCAGCCCTGCTTGTGTTTTCCTGGCAAACTTTCCTAACTTAGAGATTCTTCTAACATACTCTGTCCCCAATGATAGACAACCTAATGATGAGTTTGTAGTGTCTTCTTGAGCCCTCCTTCTGTTAGAATTAAGCTTTTGTCTTTTTTTAACAGCTCCTTCAAGCTTTTGTAATAGGTATGTTTTCTTTAGGTAGTTCATGTTGCTGCAACCCTTTAGTTGATTCACTTCCACCTTGAATGACACTTCCCAAATCTGGACATGGTATTCAAAATGAGATCTTGAGTACTAAGCAGAGTAAGCCTGAATATATAGTAAGTTTAGATATCCTATGTAGCAGAAGATTGGAGGAGTCCTCTTGAATGTTTTGTTCACAGCGTACTACATGAAACTAATTCCTTTAAATAGTTTCCATTTCAGGAACAGTTTACCCAGGGGTAGCTAGTAGAGCAAATGTTGGAATATACATGCCTTAGTTCTAGATAGCAGATCAACTCATGAAGTGGTGTAGAATGGAGTGAACATGAAGAGCCTATCCTGCAAAACAGACCTGTATCCATTTAAGTGGTGAATTTTGTTTTCTGATAAGCTGCTTAATAAAGAATGGTCTTGTAAGTTGCTGTATTTATTTCTTGGAACCTGCAGAATCCTCTTGTAAACCTGTAGATATAGAACACAGGTTTTTATTTAAAAACACTTGATAAAGGGACAGTTTCTTTAGGCTTGTGTTAAGTTTTCCTGTAGTTTTTAGGTTTTTAACATACTCTGACAAATCTGTTGACTTACATTGGTGACTCTTTCTTTCCTGAACTTCAGGCCCACAGTATATTTTGCATGGTGACCTCATAGCAGCCTTCCAGTATCTGAAGGGGGCCTATAGGGATGCTGGGGAGGGACTCTTCATTAGGGACTGTAGTGACAGGACAAGGGGTACCAGGTTCAAACTTAAGCAGGAGAGGTTTAGATTTGATATAAGGAAGAAATTCTTTCCTGTTAGGGTGGTGAGGCACTGGAATGGGTTGCCCAAGGAAGTTGTGAGTGCTCCATCCCTGGCAGTGTTCAAGGGCCGGTTGGACAGAGCCTTGGGTGACATGGTTTAGTGTGGGGTGTCCCTGCTTATGGCAGGGGGTTGGAACTGGATGATCTTAAGGTCCTTTCCAACCCTAACTATTCTGTGATTCTATATACAGCATCTTCTGGAGGCCCAGAGGGCCATCTTCTTAATTTACCAGTTTCCATGAACTACAGGAGTCTATACAAGTGTCATGTTACACAGTTTAGGTCTGATGAGAAACTGCTAATGGAAGGTGAACTTCCCTATAATATAGGCTGCCAGAGAGGAGCTGTTAAGTTGTATTGCATCTGAAACCTAGAAGACTAGTAAGCCTGCAATTCGACAGAATGCTAGCTAAACACTTGCCTCTGTTAAATGCTTCTGTAGTCTGTCTACTGATTCCATGATAGAGACCTGTTGCTTTGCCATGCTGCAGTTTAGACTTGAACGTTGGATTTCTAGGAAGAAATACATTCCTTAATGTTGAAGGGGTTTGGGTTTTTTCCCCCTCTTCTGTGGTCTTGGCAGGTTAAGCCGGTAGGTTTTGCCTTGTGAATCTGTTAAGTTGCAAAGACACTTCCTGTGTATTTCTGCAAGGATTACTGAACCATCAGACAGGCACAGATCATTAAAAAACCGTGTGTAAAAGCACAGGAAAGGGAATATGACAACTTCTCCAGGGAAAAGACAACAATATCTGAATCCTGAAGGCGTGAAGAGAGTATCTGTGGAAAGCTGGACTCCCTATCATACCCTCAACACCGTGCTGATCTTCGGCTCAGGTTACATGTGTCTTCTGTTGCTACTGTAAGATTAACCAAAGTAATTGCTGGAGTCTGTTTATAACCTGATTAATTAGTTCCAAAGCCAGGTTTTGCTTTCCTGTAGTGGGGATGAGTAAGGCTGAAACTTACATGCCGGTCCTGTGTTCAGCTTGGACTTTCAAGTGGGTATTTAAGAAAACCCCAAACCAAAACAAAGCTGAACCAAAAAAAAAAAAAATAACTCTACCCCAAATACCCAAACAAAGCACCAAGCAAACACAGAAATCCCCACATCTGGAACGAGGAGTTTCCAATGAGCAACTTGAAGCTTTTAGAACAGTTGTCATTCTTCCTTTCCTCTTTGTCCTAGCATCCTGTGTTCCTTCCTTGTGCTCATTAAAAGCAAGGCAGGGGTGCTCAGAGATCTGTGAAGTACGATCTCAAGAACCAGTCTGTCAGGGCAAATGTTTCCCCAGTATTTACCTCAAACTACAAACCAAGAGACTTGCAGACCCCAATTCTTGAACTTCTCCTATGCTTTTCCTCCTCTGTGCTGCAGCACTGGCTTGGAAGTAAGCTTGTGGCAGTATAATGTTACCACTTGTTTGCTCTGGGAGAATGTAGGGAGGGGAAGAGGAAACTGTCTTAAATACGAAGTCACTGTAAAGGGTCTGTTGTGTCATCTGTCACAGCAGTTCATGCTACTTTCTAGGTAAATCATTTGACTTGGTAAACTTCTGGACCCTAGCAGTGGTCTTGGCAATGCATAACCTGGTGCTGCCATTATGAAGCAAGCTGGCATCTTCATGTGTAAAGTAATTTTCCATTAGATTGTCTACCTCAGAGATGCAGTGGTTTTCTTCCTCCTTCATCTTAGTCTGTGTGAGACTTATGCAAATACCTGTGAAAAACACAGTCTGCCTTTCTAGAAAGGCTTGTAGAAAACTTTTTAGTGATTAAGGAAAATAGGCCCCATTGCTTCTGAGATGTGTGGAGGGGGAGCTTTGAGTTGCTGAGACAAATTCAGTTATGTAGCTCACTGTCTTTACCGAGACCTAAGAGTAACGTGAGTTCCTAAGATGAATTTTAATGGAAAACCAGATGCAGGGAGAAAACTTGCTTCATCAAAACAGTTAAATGTGGGAGAGTGGATATCTTCAGCAATGTTTTGGAGTGGTGGGGGAGGAACCTTGACAAATGTGTTCTTCTCTGCAATTACTGATCTCTTTGGAAGATACATCTTCTCTTTGGGATTAATCTTAAATTGGAAGTAAACCAGAATTTTCATTCTAATACTTAGGAGTTTAGTATTAGAAATGAGATGGCTTGAAGCTGATTTCCTGATGCCTTTTGTAGTTCAGGGTAAATTATTTGGCTTATTTATTTAGGTTGTTAAGCCCTATCTTTACTCATGTAAGATAGAGGAAAAGCTCTTAAGACTCAAATTCTTTTTCAGAGGAGTTTGTGAAGATAAACTTTGAGTGTTTAAAAATTAAAAAGGCACTGTTGGGTTATTTTCCCTGTTCTTGACCCCCAGATATCAAGGGGATTGTTCTGCATAGGTATATTTGCAGTAACTGTAATGCCTTGTTCTAGTTGTTTAACTGGCTCTGATGAATTTAGTCTGAAGATGCTTGATAAGACTCTTATTACAAAGGAGTGGTTTATAATCTCAGGATGTGTTCTTCAGTCCATCTGATGCACTTTGAGAAAACACTTATAGCAGTGGCTGTTGCAGCCATTTTTAATTAGCCTGTGTTTGCTTATAGCTGGAAAAGAGCTCTAATAATGTGCATTTTCTATTTGTTCAAATTCCGTGACCACTCATGACTCAGCTTTTTTTTTCCTTTATAGTCTTTCAAATCAATAGTCATTAGAGAAGAATAAGATTTTAAAAGTATGCCAAATCTAATCACAAAGCTTTTAGTGGTGACCAGTGGTATAACAGATATCCGGTTGAGGCAAAAATAAAATGCAGGCAGCCTTTCCTAGCTTGCACATTTCTTGTCCGTGCTGCTACTGACAACGTGCTGCTTGATGACAGAGGTCTTATTGTGTAAGAATTAAAGGACAAGGATGGACATCAGTGTGCCATGTCTAGCCATAAAATGTTTTATGAAGACTAATCCAGACAAGCATAAGTTATAGCCTATAACGCTTTAACATTAAAGCAGAGATATGCTTTGAGTCTAAATAATTGGAGAAACTGTCAATGCTTAATTCAAGCAGCTTTTTTAAAGTTCAGTACTCATTGATTTTAAGAGAAAGTTGATTGTTCATTTTTTTTTCTTACAGTAGAAGCAAGCTTGAAAAAAGACATTAACAAAATACATTCTAGAGCCTGCTACTTCTGTACCTTTCCTTTTTCTTTAATGTTGGAGTGATTGAAAATTGTAGCTCATCCTTTTACAGTCTGAGGGGGAAGTACAGCTTTGGTAACAGATGCACAGGATACCCCTATGCTATTAATAACTTTCTAGGTGAGAAACAGTCACTCCTTTGACTTACTTTCTAAACAAATTAGGTTAATGAGTAGTAGACAGTAATAAGGTGAAATCCATTTGCTGAAATGGATACTGCTTACGAAGAGCTTGGCATGTTTTTATTATTAATAATCTGAAGTTTATACTTCATCTCACTACCATTACAGTCTCTTGTGTTCAAGGTTTTGGTGGTTCTTTTCTGTTAACATGCATTTTAAAGGATCTCTTAATTAAAGAAAGTGAATGCTGAAGCTCTAAGCTGGAAATATTACAGCTATTTCATAAATGGGTATGAAATTCATGTATACCAGAGGAGCTTTCATATCATTTTTCTTGTCCTTAAATAGTGTTTGGAGTTCTAGCTGCAGCTTGCAGTCACCTAGATAAGCTCTTGCAGTAGGATTTTACCAGATTTGAGTAGTGAAATCATTTGAAGACTTCTGTCCCTGGGGTTACTCACTGTCTACCCTTACCCTTACTGTGCTTTGCTTATTCTTAACGTTTGCTGAAGCAGTTGTCTAATTTTGTTGTATAATTTAATTCAACCGACTATAATTGCATCTCATCTCCTAGTACTGAAGTGTCTGTGCTTCTATACTAAGAGTAAAATGAATAAAAATACAAAGTAGGTATCCATAAATATTGAAATACTTTGGCAGTTCCATAATCTTATGTCCTAGAATCTTCTTGTCCGATGTGACAGACAACACATTTGGTCTAAGTTAATGGAACCTGGCAGTAGAAGTGCTGCTGCTTTCTATGAGGGCAAGGCAGGCTGCTTATAAGAGTGTATTGCAATACTGATCACAGTTATGAGTAGTTCCACTGGGGATAAGGATAAGCAGGATGCAGAGTTGAGAGCAGCCCCTTGGCAATCCTGGGTTCACTTGTATATTTCTTGTCAAAATGACAAATACTAGCTACATGGTGTTCCATGAAATGCTTATTAAAGATGTTTTGCCTTTAGAGAGAACGATTACATGGAAACAAGCTAATTTATGTACATAATCCAGGCCTATCAAGGCATTTACTATTGCATAGTAGTTTTGCAGCAGATATGTTTTGCTTTATTTTTAAAATCAAACTTGCACCAGAGAACGTTAATGTCTCAGTTACAAAGTTATGCAGATTTTGCAATTTTATAAGAACAAAAAGGAGGCAAAAAGAGCCTCAAATCAAGATAAAGCTGCCAGTTGTCAGCGTGTGGGTGTGGTGTGTTTGGCTGCCTTGAAAAATAAGCTATTTCCTATGGATTATGTTCCAGGGTTTTTTAATATTTCCTTTGGGACACTTTTTTAAATTGGCCTTCCTGTAATGAACTTTGCAAGGCAAAGGAAAATTCAGTTATACAGTAGATCTTTATCATCTTCATATTTTCTTTACTAGGTTTTCACTTGATGGTTTGAATGATTTTGATGTGAATAGATATGCTCTTGTGTGCTATCAAACTTATAATCTCTTGAATTTACCATTTCCAAAAAGGTGAAGACTTGCTAATAGAACGAGTGGCACATGCTGGCATGATCAACCCAGAAGATCGATGGAAGACACTACAGTTTAATGGTCCTGTTGCCCATTTTGAAGTACAAATAAGAGTGAAGTGTGATGAAAATTACTACAGTGCTCTGTGCAATAAATTCTGTGGCCCTCGAGATGACTTTGTTGGTCACTACACATGTGATCAAAATGGAAACAAAGCCTGCATGGAAGGTTGGATGGGAGAAGAATGTAAACAAGGTAGTATTGTTAGCTTAATTTCAGATTAGATTAGCTCTAGTGTGTATCTATGATAGGTGTAAAGTGTAGTACTTATTTCTGTGGTGTTGGTGCTGTAGCATACTAATTTTAATACATATAGACTTTGTCCTTTGAATACAAATCTTTGAGAAGACATCCTCTGCAAAGAGTGGAGCCCAGCACAGGATACAGTGTTACTTGTGGCCTGTGCTATGAGGGATACACAGTAAATTTAGGATTCCAAGTAATGAAACATCTTTTTTACTAATTGACTTTATTCAGATGTGATGTTACTTTAAAGCAAAATGATGCATTACATCTGCTAATGTAAGATTTTATTTAACAGCTGTGATATCAGTAGTCCTATAGGCTTTCATCCTGTGAAAATCCCCTTGTAGCACTATTTTTGCAAATGAAAAAGTTTTAAGTGTAATGTATGCAAAGCTGAAAGCTTTTTGATAGTTCTTAATGCGAACAGAAAATCATGTGTAGTCACCCCTTTTATAATGTACCACTCAATCAAATCTCTCTGCATTTTGCCTTCAGTCTCAGTGAGTAATTATGCTAACATTACTTGACATCGTCTTCTGAGAGATTTTTGGTTTTCTTTTCTGTTTCTTTTCAGTAAAAAGCCTGTTAGTGACAGGGGGGACCATTTTTAAGGCTTATGCAAGGTCATGTGTGCTTGGAAGCATGGAAGCTTGGGATTTCCAGAACAATACCGGGTTTAAATACTAACTATTTGAATGCTTCAGTGCTGGCAGTCTTGCTGCAAACCTATTCATTAGCAACTTTTTCAAAGAGTTATCCTGAGTTACTTCTTTTTTCATGAAGAGCTGCTGTGGGATTGTTTTGTGAAATAGCTATCTATAAACAAAAACTATTTGAATGTGGCAAAAGACAGCCTGCTTTGCAAGAACAACTAGCAGGATAAATGGCAGAAGCTGTAGCTGAACAGTTCCACACTGCTGCTGTACAAATGGACACCTAACTGCTCAAACTGATGCCTAAATCTTTTTCTATTTACAGCTGTATGTAAACAAGGATGTAATTTGCTCCATGGGGGTTGCAGTACACCTGGGGAATGCAAGTAAGTCTATGTACTTGATATCTTTTTGAATGCTGATCTTTCCAGCGTTTTCCATGTATGTTACTACTTTTAAAAAGTCTGCTTAAAATGGAAAAAAAAAATCATGCAAGAGCATCAATGGAAATTGAAATAGATTTCATGTAAGAACTGTGTATACTTCCTACTGGTTTTCAGTCCTATTTTATTTTTTGCACATGTAAGACTGAACAGATTTGCTTCATGTAATCCAAAACTATACCTTTATCAAATGACAATATTTTTCTTTCCCCCTCTTTTCAAAATCCTTAGGAGCTCTGATCTTTATGTACTGATTGCTCCCCTCAAATAAAACACAGAACTTCTTCTTTGGGTTGTCATGACTAA
This sequence comes from Agapornis roseicollis, assembly GCA_002631895.1. Lineage (NCBI taxonomy): Eukaryota > Metazoa > Chordata > Aves > Psittaciformes > Psittacidae > Agapornis > Agapornis roseicollis. Next base: position 34,461 of record NDXB01013757.1, read on the forward strand.
GAAATGGTCACACTCCTAGAACACTCAATTTGTTTTCACCAAAATACAGTAAACTTAACTTTTCCAAGAGAAAAAGGGTTGGTTTTTTTTTTTTAGTACTAATGGAGATACAGTAGCAACCCCAAACTAAACTTTCTTCCCCAGGTAAATGTGTTTTGGTCCCTAAATGCCAGAGAACAGTATCTGAAATGTTCCCTTAACTTTCTGATGAAGCCTGAGTACACTGTGGTAGTAAGAGGAGTTGACTGTTGTAAAAGTTCAGGCATCCACTGTGGTAGGATAAGGGGAAGTGAGTGTTATTTTTACACTGGCTGTTGAGGACAAGGGAGAGGTCTGCTTGGAAGTTGGGGGATCCTGTGTAAGTTCTCAATTTTATGGTGGTCAGAGTTGTATGCATCATTGTAAGAGTAGGTTTGTGAAGTGGCTCCTTTTTAAGTTGTGCTGAATCTGCTTGCTTAGAGGGATGCAAGACTAAACTGGCTGTAAGAACCCCTGAGAGCTGACAAACATCATATGTGGCAAGCTGTAATAGTTTAAGGCAATTCTGCCTTATCTTCCTCCTAGAAACCATAACATCACAGAAGTGGTAGAAGTAAGATGCAGATAACTTAGCTTTGCTGGGCTTAGAGCTATGCTGGGGTTGAACTGCCAGGTTTGAGTTGTGGTAGGTGACATACAAACAGGTCTCATCCTGCTGGAAAGCCTGAAGTTTCTGGCAGTGACGTATAGCAAGTAACAAAGTTTTAAATCATTGCCCTTAAGAGAGGTTTCTTACTGCCCTGGAACTTTCATCAGATGCTGCTGACTTGTAGATGATGTGGTGTGTTGCAGCTCTCAAATCTGACTGAAAACCGTAAATTCCAGTATGTGGAATGCAGCACTTCCGTGCACGTGCAGCTTCACTTCTGCAGAGCTATAAAATCTCCCTTAAAAGATTTTCTTTCCAAGGCAGAGATTTAAACTACGGCTTCCTTTCTGTGAGAGAGAATATTTCTATTTCATGTTATTTGTGATATTTTCATATCATTAAATGTTTTGCCTGTGATTTAAAGTACTGTGTGTTCCTACTGCTGTTGGTGAGTATTTAGTTTTAGCTTACAAGTAGAAACTGTGTTTGAGAGTTGGGCCAGTACCGCTGCTGCCTGAGTAACAAGTACTGTCTCCCTTGAGCCTTCCAGGAACACATTTTAATCCTTGAGAACCTATTCTGATATATTTTGGTTTATGTAAAGGTTTCTAGAGTTCTGTAGGTATCAAAAGGAGTATTCTAGGAACCTAGGAATATTTACTTTTTGAATGCAAGGAGCCTTTGAGTAAAGGTGGAAAAGCAACATTTAAGCAAATGCACAAGAGTACCCTTGGGGGAGGGTGAGGGGGTGTTAATACAAGGGAGGTAAGAGGGGGTGGTGCAGTTTCCTTCTTGGCTTTCATTTCTCTGATACCAGCTGTATCTGGGAAAACAGAAGCTGGAGAGGAAGAGGAAGGTTCAAAAAAGGAAATACAAAACATTTAAAGATGGGGGCTGGATGACTGTGGTACTTTAAGGTATCTGTCAATAGGTAGTCTCATGGGCAAAGCCTATCCCTACAGCATGTCACTTGATACTAGAAGTATCTAGTGTTGTAAGTCCAGGTGCCCCCTTCTAACCTGCCCAGTTAAGCTAAGCTCACAAAAAAAACCCAAAAACCCTCCATTGGGTCTATTGAAGGAATCTGAGCAGAAATCTCACTATTTTGTTAGATGGATTCTATCATCTGAAAGAAGGTACTGTGGGAGGAGGAGGGGACAATATTTTAGATGGCATGTATGCTATCTGCATTGTTTCTTACTGCCCACCTGCTTCAGTGATAGAGCTGTGGTCAACAGGTTGAAGGAAAGCAGCAGCCTTTCTATGGCTGCTCTATTTGTAGTATTGCAGAAGGTTCTTAGCTTCCTCTTTAGATATGATTTGGCAGTTTGAGCTTCTTCACACAGATATCTTTAACTGGTATTCTGCAACAGTTATGAGGGTAAATTAGTAATGTGCTTTTAACACAAATGGGTAATACTTTCTATAGAAAAATGATGCTGAGCTAAAAATAAGCAAGGCTTCCAGACATGACCTTTTATCTTCAGCAGTACAAAGGAAGCTGTTATTTAAAACAAACTGCTATGTTTGGTGCTATTGAATTATAATCTAGATTCCTTCATCCTGGTTTTTGGACAGTTGCCACTGTCATTTAACAGGTGAAAACAATGTCCTTTTTTTAATTCAGAAAGAAAATGAAAATGTGAGAAAAACATGGGTGTGAGATGTATGGAAATCTAGTGGTGCCAATAGCTACTTGGTTGCCAAAATCCGCAGTGGCATTTATAAATAGAAAAGTTGGAAAATGGTTTCAATCTTCAACCTGCATGAACATGCAGGTAACTTGAGCAATGGCTCTGCAGCTTCAGCCTAGCTCTAATAGAAAAGATCTACCCTCCATGCTTTGATGTTCCAATGTAATTTAGAGCTCTCGGATTAAATGTTGTACCAAAAACATCTTAAAAATAGCTAAATGACTGCAGACTGTTAATAAAGAATATGCCATTAGCTATAAATGTACATCATCTGTTAGTCAAGTTCATGTAACTATTATTTTTGAGGAAGTTCTGGTGTTGTAAAGTTTGCTCTTCCTTTTGTTGAGCTTTCATTAAAGAAATGGAAAATAGGTTGGGGGTGACCTGCCGTAGGGAATGATTTTGTGGTGTGGCTGAGTCTGGGTGATAGGTTTGTGTAATTATGGAGGCAGTTCAGCAAAAGTGAAAACTTACTGATTAATGTGCAGAAATACATCCTTGAGGAAAGCAAAAGGAACGTAGCTGAATCTTGCAAAGATTGGAAACTTCTATACTCTTAAAATAGTGGTTTGGGGTTGGTTTTCTGTGGGGTGAGGGGATGTTTTGGTTTTTTGTTTGGTTTTTAATGTTAAACCCAACCAACCTTAATCTACAAGTGTAACCTTTTTTTAACTTACAGTGACAAACCAAATGGTCTTGTTTAAATTCACCAGCCCAATGTAGTAGAAGGATTGTCAAAGAAACAACATTGCCAAGCCATGGTAATTGGTGCTTATTGTATGTTATTGGTGCTTATTGTATGTTATTGTATCATCTGAAGTACCTTGTTAAATTGCATTAAACTGTCTAGAGAAGAGTGAAGTTTGATCTAATGGTTTATACCTGGCTTAGGCTCAATCACCTTATGAAATTATCAGAGTTGAATATAGAGAAACCACAAGTGTCAGCCTCCTTCCTCAATTAAAACCGCTGACTTGAGTATGTTTGGTACCACGCATGAACGTCAGTAAGCTTAACGACTTAATCTTTCTCTTCCTTGTGATCCAGAATGGTATTGGTTTGGCAGAAGTCCACATATGCCTCATATCTGGCCTACATTGTCGTATTCCTGCCAGGATTGATAGTATTTTCAGAAGCCTTTCTACTTTTCTTGTTGCCTTTGAATGTTCAAATTTCTCTTCCAATGCCAAAATTAAAAGGGGGTCAAATTGCTAATACTACTCAGCTTGCGTTCAGCTTCTGGAGCTGTGGTAGGACCCATGTTGTGTCCTGGAAAATGCAAATCTTCACTCAACTGGAGTAAAAAAAATTCTTTCAGATGTGTAGAGTAGCTTAAATGACCTAGAAATGCAATCATTAATGGTACTCTAATGCGAAATCATGCAAGCATACATTTAAAAAACATTTGAAGTAAATGAATTTGTGCTTTTGAACTCCTACTTTAGAACTACTTTTGAGCTATGTGACAAAGTTTTGATTTTTACAATATTGGTGATTTTCTTGGTTTGGGTTTTTTTTTTTTTTTTTAATTTTATCACATCTTAGGTTTGTCCTGTTGAAACAGGCTTTTCAAGCTTCCTGTCTTAGTGCCATGCCTTTCGTAGTCGTCCTGTTCAGTCCTGCTTGTAAGGCTGATTTCTTGTGTCCAGCAGTGCCCGCAGATGATGTAGGCCTCTCCTAAGGGGTTTTGCTCCCTTAATCTGTCACTATGAGGGCCAGAACCTGCTCAGCTATAAATCAGCACTTCCTTTATGAAGATGCAGGAACAAAAGCTTGAGTTGCAAAATGTGGTAGGACAAAAGGGAACAGTTTTAAACTGAAAAAGGGTAGATCTAGATCAGACATTAGGAAGAAGTTCTTTACTGTGGGGATGGTGAGGCACTGGCACAGGTTGTCCAGCAAAGCTGGGGCTGCCTCATCCCTGGAAGTGTTCAAGGCCAGGCTGGATGGGGCTTTGAGCAACCTGATCTAGTGGAAGGAGTCCCCACCCATGGCAGGTGGTTGAAACTGGATGATCTTTAAGGTCCCTTCCTAATCTGCGATTCCATGAGCTACAACCACCTGGACTGTTGGGTTTGTTCTAGAGATCCCTTGTTAAACATTATAGACCTGCATAATCTTCCTGTCCTTTTCAGTAGGAGGCTTACCAATATTACTGTTTTACTTCTGTCTTCATGACTGTTGTGGGGATAACATGGTTAATGTGGGCAACTCTGCCTAAACTAACAACAACAAAAAAAGGCAACTAAATACTTGTAAACTTATTTTTGGGTACAAGGTGATCTGATGCTTTTGAAAGGTTGTACAAGACTAGCAAAAGTGTTTGGAGATTGATAAAGGAAGGAAATATAATTCCTGCTTTTAAAACTGGGAGAAAGCAAGAGATGGAGAACTTCCATACCAGCTAGATAAGATAGATCAGCCAGTTCTAAACAATATGGCTTCCTTCCCCAACTATTGCAGAATGGGTTTATGAGAAATCCCATAAACTGCTCTGAACAATAAACAAGGAAGCCTTGAGTTAGTAGTGTGCTAGTTGCTGTGGCATCTGACCATTTAAATTTCTACAATCTTGGACTAGCTTTGATCTCTAAGGAGCACAGGGCCATTGTCTGGCCCTGCTGGAATGCACTTCATACCAGTACCTGAACATCTTCTCGTGTCTTCTGTTTGCAAGATGCTGTATCACAGCTTCAAGTTTCAAAGAACTTGTAAAATTATTTCAGTTGCTGTGTGTCGCATCATGTAAGTTCTCCTTCTTGTTATCATAACCAGTATCCTTTTATTATCATTTTTTATATCCTAGTCTTAAGCCTTCTGGGACTGTTGACAAGTATTTTGCAAATAGACATACGAACTTAGACAAAGAATTCCATGTTGTGTTTCTTTATTGGTTAAGGAACTGAAGGAAGCTGTGCGCTCACTTCCTTGGATAGTTAGGGAGTAAGAAGGTACAGAATATACCCTAAAGATATATACCTCTTACAAAAGAATGTTTGAGAGTGTACAGGAAGTAAAAACATGTAATGCTTTAACTTGTGTCGACAATAGTAGATAGCGCAGACAAATTAGAACAGTAGATCAAAGCAGTGTTGAGAACCCAATGGCCATACTAAAAACGCTTCAGTTCTTTTAATTTTAGAGTAGCTCTAGTCTGTTTTTGTGGACCGAACGCCTGTTTGCAGCTGGAACACATTAGGTGTGCTCCTGGCATACATTGTCTTACATTACCTTAGTTTAACCTAGAAGGCATCCAATTCTTTTGTTCCAGAACAGCTCTGTGATGTGAACCAACATAACATCAACAGGAATTATAAGGCAGTTCACTTAAAAAGCATGCTCCTAGTGTGAACCAATGCAAATGAAGACACACCCTTAGAGCCGCTTACTGCAAGTTAACTGAATAATGTTTCCTGCTATGTTCCGGCTGAACAATTTTGAACCATCTCTATCAGCTCCTTCACAGAACTCTGAAGTATTGGAGTGAGAATGTTACCTTTCAATAGCTTCCTTTATTAGAGGAGAAAAAAGTTTGTAGGGAAAGGTTTTTATATTTTGATCTGACAAGAATGCTGGTGGTGAGAAGAAAAAGTGGCAGGCTTTCAGGTAACTAAGTTATTGCAGTTCATTAATGAGCACCTTTTCCTTTCCTAGTCAAAAAGCTATCATGCCTATTTCAAAGGTATGCAAGTGGGGAAAGCACCTCTGTGATGTGTCTTAATGAATGAGTACTGTACTAGCTATAACACTGAATCCAAATGCGCAAAATTGTAGCATCTAAAAGCTAGGCCATATTGCTGCCTGCTATGCAACAACTAATCTCTTAAAAGGTTAAACAGACTTTCTTATAGTTATTTTAAGTAAATAACTAATATAAAGCTATTGTTCTGGCCTATGCAACGCCATCCTGTTCACGTCATTAGAAAATTTAATGGTTTTCCATGTAAGAGGGTTATTTCTCCCCCACCCGTTAATGATGCATTTTGCTTCTGCTCTTAATGTCACTGTTTTGCTTCATTTTTCCTGTGTTGAGTGTTTTGGCCACAGTTTCCACTTGAAATATGAGTGGGAGAAGCTCCCTCTGAAAAGCCTGCCTAAAAAAATTATGTATAAATATGTCATGAGGACCTTCGCTTTGGCATTTGTACAATGTGCAGTATACCAGTATGTAGAACCTTTGGTAATTAAAGGCTCATACTGCACTGCCTACATCCTCTCTAGGATTTTTTTTTGTTAATTTATTTTTAAGTCTCTTATTCTGACTTAGACTTCACAAATAGTTGTTGGGTTGGGGTTTTTTTGTTTGTTTTTTGTTTCTTTTCAACTTCCTTCCTTTCCTTATGTGTATTTATGCACTAAGTGCTGACAAAGCTCTGCAGCAAGGCATACGACAGTTTGTTTAGGTATCTTGTTCTAGTGCCTTTTCATAAGGTTAACCAGAGTAGATTAGTGATTGAATGAGACCTGGAGCACGAAGTTCCTTAGCTAAGCTCTCTGCACAGAAAGTTCAGGACTCTTAAATAACCAGAAGGGTTTGAATGGGGAGAATAAACCATGTATGAGGAGAGTATGAAATGTACAGATTGGTTGACCCTTGAGAACACTCTTTTTGCTATGTAACAGACATCTTCCTTCTGGATAAGGAGGAGTTGGTCATATGAAATGCTTGAGGGATCATGGTTTACAAACCATCGGGATCTGGGTATGTTTCTTCTCCTTTCCATATCGCTTCTGTAAGTATTATTGTAGGATTTCCCATTAAATCACAGAGTTTGGAAAGAACCTCTGGGATCATCTTGTCCCACCTCTGGTCTAGTTAGACCAAATTACTCAGGGTCTTACTCTTGCAAATGGTATGTCTGTCTACATACAGTATTTTTCCAGCACAGTTGCAGTTCCTCTGATCTCAAGACTGAAATGTTACCTAGAAGCTTTTCTAAGGTTAACTCCTACCACCTTCCCTTTTTCCATCCTTGTATGTAAATTCTGATTTTCTATTGCCATCAGTGTCTCATCTAAGGAAAATGGAAGCTGTGAAGTGTGCCTGTAGAATTACCAGGATCTTCTTGGCAAGTTCTTGGTTTCAAGATAACTAGCAGTTGTTCTTCTATTCCTATTGCACCCTCTCTGTGTTAATCCTGACCTGAAGATATGCTTTGGACTGGGAACAGATGCCTGTACTTCAACCTTCCATCAGGAAGTAACTAAACTGTAGCAATCTATTTATGGTAGCTTCTTTTATACTGCTAATAACCCAGCAAGGAGTAAGATTAAGCCTTCTCTGATTTTGTTTTGTGTGCGTTTGGTTGTAAAGACAAGTTAATGCTGATGAAGTCAGTAGAGGGGAAGGACAAAGGAAGTAGAATCTTGATTCCAATAAGTTTTCTTTGTCCGTTGAACAATGGGAATCCTTATGAATTCTCTACATTTGGCTTTCTTACTTAGATGTGAAAAACTGAGGATTGCGGGAACTTCCAACAAATTATTCTCAACTGAGGGCAGGGAGGCAGGGAAGCAGTAACATTAGCCCACTGTTAACTGCACTAGCTGTTCCCTTTTGGCTTTTACACAAGTGGTTGTTACTTGAAAAGAAATTCTAGTTTGGTTTTCTTGTCGATGTTGCTTTTGTCTCTGTGCCTTTTGTGTGTCTCATAGTGAATCGTAGACATTTTTTCATCCTTGTGTCTTAGCTTAATAGTCTCTCATCAATGACTGTGCCCATCTCTAAGTTTATTTAACTTTATTGATCACATCTTGCTGTAGGGGTGAGTTGAGATCTGTGTAAACATTATCTTTTTTAGAAGGAAGTGGAGTTAAAGCTGCTCTAGCACCTGCTAATGTAGGATGCAACCAGACTTCCTGTTCAAGAGGAAATCCTAATTTACTCTTCCTTGTAAACTGAAGGCTGATCAGCTTACCACATAGTAACCTTTTGACTTGTAAACGCTGTGTTCCTTTGGACTGCTTCTAGCCTCTAGAAACTATTTCCCTCAGGCATATTGGTAACTTTAACAGTAAACTTTGTGTTGAATGTCATGAAAAAGCAGCAACATTCTGCTAAACTGATTTTAATTCAGTCAAGCATACCTACAAACTCAAGTAGGTGCTTAAGATGCCTTCAAGTTCTAAGAAGGTGGCTCTATTTTTCTTTGCACTCTTAATCACCACTGCAGTGATTAAGAGTTAAACAAAGAAACTTGTTATCCATTGGGTATGGAAAACAAACCAAGCTATTGTGATTATTTGCTTTGTGATGCAGTCTTTCAGCCCTTGAAAATGCTTGCTATATGTGGGTGGGGAGTTGGCCCTGGCTAGGATATTGTGGTGAATCACTGGCAGTAGTGCCAGGTTTGGCATGGATGGAGATTTGGGTTGGGGCCAACAAAGTGAGTTACAGTGCTTTTTTTTATTGTTTATTACCAGCCCCGAAAAGATTTTTCTGTCCTTGAGGAGGAAGGAAGAGATCAAATTTAGCAGGAGCAGTATTTGTTTCCTCTTACTGCTAATACAGCAAAAGAAAGCTGCTTCTGAAATACGGATATTCTCTAGGCTTCTGACAGCTTTGCTTAGATGAGCGATCGGAGGCCTCTGGACTAGGTATGCAGCTGAGGCTTGTCTTAGTGATCCCACAACTGTGAGGTTTTGAAGAGCAGCTACTGGGACTAAGAGCTCAAAAGGAGTTCTAGAACTTCATGTATATAAAAATAAGTGAAGATTGTCTTGCAAAGATCTGCATGTAGACTCCTTCTGCCTATGCAAATAGTAGAAATTCAAATAATATGCTGCCACCATAACCTGCCCTATTGCTTCAGGGATTGATGCAACTTACTGAAAGGGTGGAAGTGGATTGATTCTCAGGGAACCAAGACTCCTTGTTCATACATTTCCTTGTCTTCTCTTACTACACCCCAAAGAGTTAAGAATTTATTTTCTGTTCTTTTATGGTTCTTAAAGCATGTTGATAATAGAATAATGGTGTTAAATCCAAAAGAAGTACAGTTTACTTTCTAATGTTTTTTTTCCCTGAGGCATTAAGGCTCTACTGGCATACATGTGCCTGATTCCCATTCAGTGTGGTTTTTATACATCTCTTTGTTGCTACTATGGCTCTTACATTGTTTGTAAGAAATACTGTTTAAACAACAGGCATAAGGGTTTTTTGTTGGCCCAATACAGCAAGCTTACTATCTTCTTTTTTTTTATTAAAATGTGTATGAAATGTACATTAAGGAAAAAAAGAAGCATCTGCCTGTCCTTTTTCTTTTGTTCAGACTTTATCACCTTTCCTGTAGCATAAACAGGTACTTTTATTAGCTGAATTATCTTACAGAGAACACAAAGATGCTGATCTCTGGAGCAATCTTGTATCAAAATTTCAACTGTTTAAAACAAATGATTTAGTGATGGATTTTGTTTCTGTTCTCCTCCTTTCTTCAAAGAGCACTTTTTTTTTTTTTTATCCTGTAACTAGAGAATGCTGAGGGTATAAGAGACTAAATCTGTAAAAAGGATTCTCTTGAGAAACTAAGTCCTGAGTAAGTTGACAAGATGGCTGTGTTTCTGGCTGCCCTGGTCTTTCAAAACAAGTGCTCTAGAGGAAGCTAGCTAAATCTTGAAATCTTCACAGGTGTTAAAAAGCTGTAGTGCTTAATGCAGTGAGCCAGCAGTAGTCTTTTGAAAAGTCATTTCAACTTTTTTATATCAATCACAATTCTTGTCCTAGTGTGAGATGATTATATGAAGATGGGACTTGTTGTAAAAGAGTATGTACAGTTCTCATAACGCATAGTACTTGCTGTTGCTTGTTGCCATGATACATAATAGGGTTGAGCAAAATGAGTTCCAGTAAGGATGTTCAACAGGACTAGTATGTTCCTTCTAAACAGGAGAAATAAAGTTTTGTTATCTGTTGCACATTGAGTGGTTGACCTTGTTCTTGAGAACGGTAAGTGTAGTGTTCCAAATACCTGTAATGCTGATAATTAAGCATCATGTTGCTAACTTTTAACATGTAAACTTACATCTTAGGTGCCATTATGGTTGGCAAGGACAGTTCTGTGATGAGTGTGTCCGCTACCCAGGCTGTGCTCATGGGAGCTGTAATGAACCATGGCAGTGTAACTGTGAAACCAACTGGGGTGGCCTGCTCTGTAACAAAGGTACTTAACATTAATGTACAGGAAAAATAAGTAAAATTGCACGATTAACTGATAACTCATTAACCATTTTTTTCTGCTAGTGTGAAGCTGAGTGTTTCTGTGCCTAATTCTCTTATGGCAGATGGTGCTTAAACATTGTAAGTGTAAGAAGTTTAAGACAAAAGGCTTGGAATTGTCCTGACTCTTCTAATTCATGTAGTTGGCTCTTGCTTATTCTTCCCTGTTCTGTTGATAGTCAGCAGGTGAGAGGCTAGCTGATGGAATATGGGGGTGATGTGGGTGAATGATGTTCAAGCCAGAAAGGCATCTGTTTGACTAGGAATTAAAATGGTGAGATTTGTGTTCCCTGTTGATTGATTGATGCTTTTCTCTGTCCAGATCTAAATTACTGTGGAAATCATCATCCCTGCCTGAATGGTGGAACCTGTATGAATACTGAACCAGACGAATATCGCTGTGCTTGCCCAGATGGCTACTCTGGAAAGAACTGTGAAATCGGTAATTTTTGGGTATTGCTTGTATCTTCAGCAATCTGAAACTGTTTCAGGCATGGCTACAATGTAGTTGGTCAGACAGCATTTTTATGATCGTTGCTGCCCAGGTATTTGGTTTTGGGTGGTTTTGGTTTGGTTTGGGTTTTTGTTTTTTGAGGGGGGTGGGGGGTGTGTGTGGTTTGTGTTTGGTTGGGTTTTGGTTTTGTTTTATTTTCGGGGGCTTT
>NDXB01013757.1:47483-81414 GCA_002631895.1 Agapornis roseicollis
CCCCCCCCCCCCCAAGTATTGCCTACTGTGTCATGACCTTAGTAACATGACTGTCAATGAATGTGTTTGTCACTGGCAGATTAACTGAATCTTCTTGATGTTTTCAGATAGGAGAAAAATGAACTTTGAGTTTTTCAAACTCAAATATATGAAAAAAAGCCGAACTAAAAATTAGGTTAGAAATCTTAGTCTGTTCCTAAGTTTGTGCATTCTTAATCTCAAAATAACTTAGAACCCAAACGAAAACCCCCACACAATAAGAAACAAGCAGGTTAAGCCAAGTTTTAAACCATGTAATGGAAGGCACACTTTGACTTTCCAGATATTGATGAATGCGCATCTAACCCTTGTGCTCAAGGAGGGACCTGTATCGATGGTGTTAATTCATTTGAGTGTATATGTCCACAACAGTGGGTTGGAGCAACATGTCAGCTTGGTAAGTAATTGCCTTCTAAAGTTTTGAAGAAAACTGTAGATAATACCTGAATAATTATTACTAAATAATTAATAACTCTGTAAGCATTTCTGACATTATTTTCACTGAAGAAAACATTGAAGATGTGTGCTGCTACTGGCATTGTAGCTCTGCATTAGTAGATTGAAAAGCCAGAAGTTTCAAGTGAACCTCTAACTGTTTAAGCCCCAACTTAAGCTTACTTATAATAATTTTTCTAGAATGCCTGATAACTTTCCTGTTTCAAAATACAACATCGGTGATGGTAGCTCCTGCTTCATGGTGGCAAAACAGTGACTTTAAGCTTATGGAGGCAAGGAAGGGATTTGCCCTGACTAACATAGTACCTTTTTGAGTTTTGGCCAAAGGAGAAGTGAAATAACATGCATGTGCTACTGTAGACAAGTATGCTTTAAAATCCTCTGGTTATGTACATGGTTTTATTGCCCTACCTATGTATAATGTGAGCTTCTGATGCTTGGATTGCATGGGAACTTTGCTTGGTGCTGTGGTAATCTGTTTCTGGGTGTTTTCTTTATCCTTTTCTTTATCTTCTTTCACAGATGCTAATGAGTGTGAAGGGAAACCCTGTGTTAATGCTTATTCTTGCAAAAATCTCATTGGTGGATATTACTGTGACTGCATTCCAGGATGGACAGGAGTAAATTGTCATATCAGTTAGTATTTTTTTAGTATATCTGTTGACCATAGGATGCCTAATTATTTAAGAAAGGATATTATGATGAACATAGCACACATACTTATACAAGAGAAAAATACCTGTTGTCAGGGGTTTTTTAAACTTCCAGCAATGTAAATTAAAAATACTGTTTGAAAACTTATTTGGAAATGCACTTAGTATGAGCATAAATATGCACATGCATAACTATTAATATTAATATCTCTCTACTCAGCCTTGACTCTGAATGATGTCATACACTGGTTCAGTTTAAAATACTTATTAGTTAAAATGTTAGATATGAAATTAGCTGATAGCACTTAATTGGATTTCTATTAGAGTGCAATAGAAATGTAATATGGAAGATATATCTTTGTATTACATGGTTTCTTTTAAATAAGAAAACTTTTAAGACATCAAGTAGCCTTGCCTTCCTTTGAAACATCTAGAAAACTCCTTACTGAAAATCATTTGTTCCCCATTTTTATGCTAGAGATGTACTTTACAGCTTAGTATTCCAGCATAAATTCTAATGCCTGGCATATTTTATCCATAGATATTAATGACTGTCATGGACAATGTCAACATGGAGGGACTTGTAAGGTAACTTTTGTTTATTCCATGCCATGTTGAAAATTAATCTTGTTCTAGTTATGAATTCTATAGCTTGGAATTGCAGGTTGGTTAAATAAAGCTTAATATAAAAGTATAGTGTTCTAGCAGCCTTCCAGTGTGTGAGGGGGCCTATAAGGATGCTGGGGAGGGACTCTTGTTTATGGACTGTAACGATAGGACAAGGGGTAACAGGTTAAAACTTAAACAGGGGAAGTTTAGATTGGAACTGTTAGAGCAAGTCCAGAGGAGGGCTACGAGGATGCTCAGAGGACTGGAGCATCTCCCATACGAAGACAGGCTGAGAGAGTTGGGGCTGTTCAGCCTGGAGAAGAGAAGGCTGCGTGGAGACCTCCTAGCAGCCTTCCAGTATCTGAAGGGGGCCTATAGGGATGCTGGGGAGGGACTCTTCATTAGGGACTGTAGTGACAGGACAAGGGGTAATGGGTTCAAACTTAAACAGGGGAGGTTTAGATTGGATGTAAGGAAGAAATTCTTTCCTGTTAGGGTGGTGAGGCACTTGAATGGATTGGCCAGGGAGGTTGTGATGGCTCCATCCCTGGTGACATTCAAGGCCAGTTTGAACAGAGCCTTGGGTGACATGGTTTAGTGTGAGGTGTCCCTGCTTATGGCAGGGGGGTTGGAACTGGATGATCTTAAGGTCCTTTCCAACCCGAACTATTCTATGATTTGCAGACTCTTGCACCATTTCTCAAAATAATTTTGTGGTGCTACTGCTGTGCAGAAATCCATAATATAGAAATGACTTCCTGTGTGCAAGTTTTATCAATAAACAAATCATTCTACTTTTCTTTTTTTTCCTCCTCTATGAAGGATGAAGTGAATGGTTACCATTGCTTATGCCCTCGTGGTTTCACAGGAAAAAACTGTGAGATGGAAACCAATGAGTGTGAAAGCAATCCATGCCAAAATGGAGGCCGTTGCAAAGACCTGGTGAATGGATTCAGTTGCCTGTGTTCACAGGGCTTTTCAGGAGTCTTCTGTGAGGTGAGGGCAGTGGTGACATTACTGCAATACTTCACAAGGATCTAATTCTTCAAAGAAACATCTGCAGGTTTAAATGGAAGTAACCCAAGGCTAAGGCATTACTGACTAATGTAGCTGTTACTTGATACTCTGAAAAAGTAAATTTGTTGTGCAGTGCTGTCATAGTAGCTGTAACACTTGATTTTGCAGCCTGACAAAGTGCAAGTTGTTGCATATACATGTTGGCTCTCCTAAATGCTTAAGACTGCAAGTATTTCTTAAGCTTGAAACTATTACCTTTGCAATTTTCAGGACTTGTGGTTTTTTGCTCCACTAGAATGCTTTAGGTCTTCATCCTAATAACTCTGAAGTAAATAATTGAATTACCTTCCAAGTAATCCTGCTGCTGTTGGTAAGAGCATCCACATAATTAAAAGCAGGCAGATATGCGAGAATCAGCTCTCAGAACTTTCTTTTTGATATCATTTTGAGAAACATGTAGTTCTAGTGCTTAAATAAGATATGAAAGTGCTAGAGAGAATTCTAGGTCTTCCTAGGGAGAACATTAGACTTTTCAATGCAAAGTTATGTTGCCCAAAATGTGTACTTTCTGGCTTTCACTGCTAGCCAGATTCTTCTAAGTATCATGGCTTGCGAGACAGACATCAACTGGAGACATTGGGTTGGAATTTTGTTGGATTTCTTCCAGAGTTTTTCATGGGGAGGACATTGGAATGACCTCTCTTAAATGGTGAAGTAATTTTATTCTATATTTGTATTGTTAAAGGAACAATGCCCTCCTTTTATTCAAAATTTAAAAGGGTTGCAGCTACTGACCAGTTTAATAAAACTGGTGCAGTACCTAATAGCTCATGCACCATTATATAAAGATCATAGCTTGAGTGCTCTCCTCTTGGCTGATTCGTGCCATACTGTGTAATTAAAGTTTTAGCAAATCTGTTTGAATAACAGGGGGGAGTTGGCTGCTTGCCTTGTGTGTTGCAGGAAATATCTACCATTGATTCCAGATGCTAAAGTACCAGCTACTGAACTTGCATTGCAAAGGGGAAATTTGTGCTAATGGAAGGAAACAAATGGAGACATCTGATAGAGGAGATCTGAGAATCTTTCTCAGACCTTAGCTATTTTGTGTAACTTGCTTTGAATGTCCCACATGAAAACATAAAATAGCCATGTAAAAATGTCTCCATTGCAGCTGGAATTGTACATGCTGCTCTCAGTTAAAAACTTAATGCTATTTGTGTTCCTTCTGCTTTAATTAGCTTTGGATATTTAACCTGTTTAGCTAAGACCTACTAAAAGTAGTGAGCAAATCCACTACTGGACTTAACTTTCTCAACCTTACAGACATAAAGTTATCTTTATCACGAGAGATGTGAAGTAGCAAAAAAATTACTTGAGGGGAAGAAGGCAATCCTTAAGAATAACAACTTGGAGGAAAGATACTGTGATGTAACTATATCCCTTTTGAGGCCAGTTTAGGGCATCATCAGTCAGTGATCTTGTATGTCAGTCTAAGATGTAGGGAAGCAGGATTGCTTTGCTCTAGCAATTTGTCTGTTTTAAGGGTGATGTTATGAAAGCTAGGTTTAAATTTTACTTTCTGAATCAGATGGTAAGAAGTATTCAAAATATACCTAGTATTTGTGTGTAAATTGGTATGATGATAGTATTCGTAAGAATTAGGCCCCTGAGCAGCTTGGTCTAACTAGAGCTGCTTTGAGCAGGAGGTGGAAAGTAGCTGACCTCTAGAGGTCCCTTCCAAGCTATGTGGTTCTATAATAAACTCTATGTATTACTTGAGGTGGAAAGAGAAGTTGCTGTGGAGAACAGGATTTATTGTTTGGTAGGTTTTTTGAGTTCTGTGTATTTTAGGTGTGTTGTAGACACAAAGTTGACAAGTTCATTTCTATTTAACTTGCATTATAGCACTTAGTATGTAGGTGTGAAGGACAGAGAATTGACTTGTAATGATCCAGAATCATCACAGTAAGATGTCTTTTCATAGCTTGTTCTTTGCTAAGTTATTCCAAATGTGCTTATTCAGCCTCCTGCAAAGGAATGTTGTCTTAGGAGTGTCAGAAATGCTCTATATTGGGATTGACTACAGTAACCTGAAATTTCTCTGTTGCAGGATGGAATGTTATATATACGATTCAAAAACCTTAAAACTTGAGGTTCCTTGTACATTAACTTCATCTGTGTCTTTGGCACACGGATAATGCTGCTTGCTCCTGGGAAATGAAGCAGCTGGTGCTAACTATGGCCTCTCTTACAGATGGATATTGATTTCTGTGAACCTAACCCTTGCCAGAATGGGGCTAAATGCTATGATCTGGGAGGAGATTACTACTGTGCCTGCCCTGATGACTATGATGGAAAGAATTGTTCTCATCTCAAGGACCACTGCAAGAACAATTCTTGTAAAGGTACCTGCTGTTTTCCAGAAACTTGTCCTAATGTATTAGCGGTACATCAAAAAGGTAGTATTTCTGGGAACAGCTTAATGCAGAAACGTTTTTATTGTACTCACTTGCACTTTATGGAAGCGAGGCAGCCAGAAGAAATGCTTGTAGCCATCCTAAGTTTTAAAGAGATAGAGGGTAACTTAGACTTGAAGATAGCTTTCAAATTGTGATTAGTCTTAATTTTTGGTTGACATTTTAAAAAGTAAAGACCGAATGGTGATGCAGATTAATAGTCTGATGATGTACTTCTCATTCATAGTAATAGACAGCTGTACAATAGAAGTCTTCACTAATGCTACCCAAGAAGGAATCCGTTTCATTTCATCTAATGTTTGTGGGCCTCATGGACGGTGTATTAGTCAGCCAGGAGGGAATTTTACTTGTGCCTGTGAAAGAGGTTTTACTGGAATATACTGTCATGAAAGTAAGTAAGAATGTCTCTTAGAATATTTTGTTGCTCTAAAACTTTATTTTTTGTTATGAAGCTTTACAATATAAACTTGAAAACATCAAGGCTTTAAAAAATTAGTGTAGAGCATTGTTTCAGGTGTACTGCTTGAAATCCTTTTTTTTTTCCTGGTAACAGTTGTCTCATCTCTGTAGTGGTATATACTTCCACTGTGAAGGCAAACTGGCTTTAGTTCAACTTGAATGAAAATGTGTCTATACCCATTACCTTTATGTACAGTCTTAAAAGAAGCCATGGATTTTTCCAGTATGGGAATGATGCAGAAGGGACAGACACACTAACAGCACAGCTTAGGAGCATGTGTATTGCTGTTCTGGGTATTCTTTTTTGAACACCTAGATACTTTTGCCAGGTAAACTTAATGATTTGGTTCAACTCGATATGTGAAAGAAAATAAATCTAGAAACCTTACCAGGCTTGAAAACAGATGTTGGAACTGCTCTAATGGGTATACAAATGGAGTATAACTTTGCTCCTTTTCCTAGAGACACAAGTGTGGGTAACTCCTCTAGGTAGGTGAAGATAGACTATGAGCAATAATTGTTGACTTTGTCATAGATATCAACGATTGTCTTGGAAAACCTTGCAAGAATGGTGGGACATGCATCGATGAAGTTGATTCATTCAGATGTTTCTGCTCAAGTGGCTGGGAAGGAGAGTTGTGTGACATGAGTGAGTACTGCTAAGCTTAACAGGGTCAAATATTAACAGTTTTGCTGTAAGTTAGTGATGGTTATAATAATGAGGTAGCTTCTCTCTTTTGTTGTTTGGGGGTGTGGTTTTGTTTGGTTTTTTTTCCCTCATGGTGTAACATAAAGTAGGAGTGAGGAAGTCTAAATTTGAGCTGGTTTTGCTCTAAATCTGTTGTGAAATTACTGTTGTATTGATGCATGCCCCAGTTACCTGTTTTAAAGCTGAAATACTTACCAGTTAGTTATAAAGCTAGTTACACTTACTAAGTATAAATGCTAACAATGAATTTGGAGCAGTTTATAATGGGGAAGATTTAAGAAATCTGGCTAGTTCCACATACATTATGTATGAAGTGTATGTGTTTAATGCATGCATATGTTTAACATGTATACACATATATGTGTATATATATGGTTAAGCTATCTAACAGCATTTTCTCTGTGTGTGTTAGACATAAAGTGGGACAGGGAGACTTAACTGCCTCATGTGGATATCCTGGGTTAGGGCTCCTTTTCCAGGACATTGTGGTCCCTACTAGGAAGTTTTCTCTGAAGTACAGAATATGGCTCTTTGGAAAAATAAATCTACTCTGGTGCTGTACTAAGAAGCCACAATGAATAATACTTTTTCTCCTAAGCTGTCAAAGAATCTTTCATAATTCATGTTGTTCTGTATTAAATCAGAGGTTTTATTCCTTGCTTATATAAATATAACCCCATAACAATTAGGAATGCTCTTCCTAAATAGCACACAATTTATTGTCTTTATAAATGAGTATTTTATATTTTCTCATGGCCTTGGCTAGGCTAGATCATCTAATTTGAATAACTCTTTCTCTAGATTTCAATGACTGTTCTCCTAACCCGTGTCACAACGGCGGCCGATGCATTGATTTAGTAAACGACTTCTATTGTGAGTGTAAGAATGACTGGAAAGGCAAAACTTGCCATTCACGTAAGTGTTCTTTACTTTGATCTTTAGTTTAGCCAAAGATCTGTTTTCTTTCTTTTCATGAGACAAGAGTTCCTGAAATTTAAACAATTGCACTGAAATAATAGGCATATTTTCATTACCTCTTCCAGTTTCCCACTAGCAAAATGGAACATTTAAAAAATCTATTCCTTCATATAGTGAAATAGTGTTGTAAGAGATATCTTAGATTTAACTCTTTTGGTTGTTTACTGTGATAGAGCAAGTGGAACTATGTGTTTCTAGTTCTGTTGCATTTAAATATAAAAAGTAGTTTTGTGATTAACATGTACCTGGGCTTAAAATTCAGCAACACTAATGGAAGTTAAAACTGCTTTGTTTTGATGTATAGGTGACTACCAGTGTGATGCGAATACTTGTAGCAATGGTGGAACATGCTATGATGATGGAGATACATTCCGCTGCTCGTGTCCTCCAGAATGGATAGGAAGCACCTGCAACACTGGTAAGCTTTTAAAATTGTCTACAGATAAAGGCAGAAGAAGTAGAGAAGTGTTTAAATAATGCCTATTTAGTAAATGGGCACACTGTTCTAGCTGTTCCAGTTGGCTGGTGACTGAAGTTTAGAGTAATTTGTTCCACTCACCTGATGTGACACTGATTTTCAGGAAACTGTTTTCTTCAGGCTGTCTATGGGGTCTTTTAAGCAGATTTGGAACACCTGTGTCTTGTCTTCTGTTAGACTTTAGAGACCATGTGTAAAAGCTTCCTGAGGAGCTTAGTCTCCTGCTTTGCTTGAAGGTTCATAATGTGAATAAGTTTGTGACTGAGAAGCTTGTGAGCAGGCAGACTTGGGAGAAACTTAGTGAAGTGGGGACTTCTGGGGTTACTACTTGCTGTAGGGAGCTACTCTTGATCTTTTTGGGTTTGAATGCAGTCTCCATGATAAGTTTTTCTGAATATGAGACTTCCATAATGACCAAAAAGTTGGATGAAGGTAACTTAGTAGGGATACTGAAAAGATGTTTAGATATAATTGCAACATTCAATCAAAATCTGAACTTTAGCTCACTGCTAAAGTAAGAATGTAGCAGTAATTGAAGGATGTTTAGACAGATGGAGAAAATTAGATAATCTCTTTTCATGAAACTTCATGGTTCAATTAAACAACTGAATTGAAATGATGCTGAAGGTGAGAGGTGTGATGTGAGAATTTATAGTCTTCCCATCATCCTGTAAGTCTTGCACTGTTGCCTTAAATGTTGTTCAGGATTGTGATATTAACATATCCAGATGATAAATACCATTTATTTTCTGTGTTAAATAGAGGCTTTTTTCCCCTTTCAAAGCTAAAAACAGCAGCTGTATTCCAAACCCTTGTATGAATGGTGGAACATGTGTTGGCAGTGGAGATTCCTTTTCTTGCATCTGTAAAGAAGGATGGGAAGGACGTACATGCACACAGAGTAAGGCTTTTCTCCTTTCTTCCCCTGAATTCCCCTGTGCTATTAGGAGTGTCTGGCACAGAGCTGTTAACTGAAACAAAGCAAGTTTATAGTGCTCACGTGCCAAAACATCTGAATCATTCAGGGTGGGAGGTAGGTAAAGATGATGATGCTCAAGTAATGAATGGAGAACTTGTCATGGTTTTTTTTTTGTACCTAATCTGTGCCAAAATAAAACTTTCAGCCTTTCTACAGAAATACAAATTATTGGAAACATGCAGAGTAAGAAAAAAAGAAGTCCTTACAGAAATACTAATTTTAATAATGAAAACTATGTAAGGAAGGCAGGCAATAGTTTCTATTCCATCATTTTCTGAGTTTAGGAATTAATTACTTTGACATGCTAATCCAGTGAGTTGGTTAGGTGAAGTAAAGCCTGCAACTTCTATTACTGTTGGGGAATTTTTTTGTTGTTTGGGGGTGTGGTTTTGTTTGTTTTTCTCATGGTGTAACATAAAGTGAGAGTGGGGAAGTCTAAATTTGAGCTCTGTTTTTGCTCTAAATCTATTGTGAAATTACTGTTGTATTGATGTATGCCCCAGTTACCTGTTTTAAAGCTGACCAGTGCTAAGTATAAATGCTAACAATGAATTTGGAGCAGTTTATAATGGGAAAGATTTGTTTAAGAAATCTGAATAGTTCCATGTGCATTATGTATGAAGTGCCAAGGCAGTAGTAATTCTTTAGACAGCCTTTAGAACCTGGTTGAATTACCCACTACCAATGCAACCAATACCTTTTTAACTTATGTTGCCATCATGCTGCCTATCAAGATTGTGCTGTTGATATATCCAAATACAGTGAAATTGTGAAGTCTAGTATTTGTCAGTCTATTCTTAAATGTTAAGGTCTGTTAGGTCTAATTGAACTTTCTTGGCAAGTGTGGAAAAAAGTTTATTTCTATATTGGTCTCCTTTGCTTTCCTGAGCTATAGTGTATTAGACAATAAATATGCCACTAGTTATGTTAGCTTGTATTATTCTTTTTTTATAGATACCAATGACTGCAATCCTCATCCATGGTAAGTATGCAAACTTCAGTTCTGTACCTACTGTGAAAATAAAAGTGAGCATTGCAATATGGATTCCCATTCGAGATTAGAACTCTGTCCAAAAATAACTGAAGCCAACCTGCATAAAAGTCTTAAAACATTTTTTTTTTTTGCCATGCTTTATTTATTCATTGGCAGAAAAAAAAAAAAGGGTAAAAAACAGTCCTATTTGATTTATATGAACAGGAAAACATATTTAGTGCTGTCTTTGTGCCAGAGTAAATTACTGTGATGTGAAATGAATAAGACTTGTGAACATCTCAAGCACCTGCATCTCAGTTTTAGAATAAGAAATAAGAAATTAAAACCTGTTAGTTTAAATAATTTTAGATAATATAAAAATGTCCTGCTAGATCAAATATTATGTATAAATGTTTTAAAATCAAAATCTTCTGGAATATGCAATGGGTGTATTTTAAAAAAGTTGTTATCACAGTTGTAGGGGGAAAAAATGTGGATGAAGAGAACCAGCTACCTTATCTTTCTCTATCATCCATTCTGATGCAATAACCTGTACTTGATATATTAAAGAAAACCAACCTTGCATAAGCTTAAGTTTTCCATATATTCAGTTTACAGTGAGGTTTTATCTCCTTGAGTTCTGTTAATACGCTTTCCCTCCCAATGCATGCACTTTTATAGGATGTTGCTGTTCTAACAGGTGACTAAGACATATTGTTTATCTAACTTTATGCTTTCTTTATTGATGGGAATAGACCATTCCCCTAAAAAGCACCATAAGGCTTAATTAACAAAGCTTTAATTAGAGACCAATGAAACAGTGTAGAAGGCTTATTAAGTAGACTTGTATTCTGAATTAGCAAGGACTTTTTAATTCTGTGTTGTTGAATAGTGAGAAAGTACATGGAGAGGGACAATAGAAATTTGTATTTAAGCACACCACAAGAGAACTTACTTTTTGCTCATCTTTAGACCAGTGAATCTACCCTGTGAATGCTTTGGTTTTCATTTTTCTACTTTGTTACTTTTACAGTTACAATGGAGGCATCTGTGTTGATGGCGTGAATTGGTTTCGATGTGAATGTGCACCTGGGTTTGCTGGCCCTGACTGCAGAATTAGTAAGTACCTGTGTGGGTAAAGACCTCAAAGGCTGATGCACAAATTAGAAACAACTGTGATCCTTTTTGCATTAAGTTGGCTAAATTCTAAATATTGAAGCAGAATCCACCTGTCAGCCAGCCACGTGCTGATACTTGTAAATAATGGCAGGTTATTTTCCTTTCTTTGTGTCACTAAATGGAGCTGAAATGAGTTGGTTTAAAAAGCTTGAATTTTGCTGGATTTTGTTTGACAAGTCTGAAGGTTCTGGGGTACTGACTTCATAGAAGCTTAAGTAAATTTTAAGTGGTGTTCTTGATGAGCAACTTCTTTAATAAGTTAAAGAAGAATATGGCCAGGAACTGAAATACATTGAGACACCTCAAATGAAAACAAAAACATCAGGAGTGTTGTGCTGGCATGTGTATAACGGCAGTGTGTGGTGAAGGTCCTTCAAAGATATAATATCTGTTACATTTCTGAAGGAAGCTAGAATAGAACCAAAAGCCCTTCCACAACCATTTGGTATTTTGTGTTGCTGACATGGGTGACAGTTGCACTACAACATTTATCATGTTTGCTTTCTAAGTCCAATCCTTTAAACACAGAAGATGAGCTGATGCCGTGCATCAGTCAAGAACTGGTGTTTAAACAGTTTTTGAGGGACTGGAGTGAGCATTCATTTACAATGGAAGGAAGCTTTTCAAAAGGTGCTTTGCAAGGGAATGGTTGTGGTTGAAAACAAAGTAGTTGGTGCTGGTGGCTCACAACTTGACAGGGTGGTTTCTGTTGCCTTTGTTGGTAAACTGTTGCATAAATTACTATTGGTCACTTCCTCAGGATAACAACACATTGCTGTGCATTTGAATGAACTATGCTTCCTTGCCTCTTTCAATAGATTGCTATGCAAAAATCTCTAAATCCTTGAATATTGTTTGTTTGTTTTAGGCTTTTGTGCCAACTGTATGTATTAATCTACTCACTATTTCATGGTTATTAAGTAACATCAAATATCTGTTACAAATTAAACTATTACTTCTTCCTTATGGTGAACAGTATAAGAGTCACTTCTTGTGAGCATTTTTGACACAATTCATTATTCAGTTCTTGCATTGTGATAACTTCCTCAAAGCATGTGCTTTTCTAAGCCTAAATGTCTTGTGATTGGTGCCAAAACAAGATGTGGGACTTAATTTCTGTAGCTGAATGGGGAGAAGACATTAGCACCTTCAACTGTCCAATACCTCTGCTCTGACATGAGTCAGCATTTGATCTGCTTTGATCACCAGAACCTCAATTAGGGTGCAGTTATGAGAAATCTGTTAGGTTACTGCTGAAATGGTAGAACTATTCAATTAGGGGCTTAATTCTGAAGTTTAACTGCCTTTTGCTTATTAAGAAAGCAGGTATTACCAGATTACATCTCGGTGAATGTTTAATTACAATGTTCTATGCCCTTGCCATTGAGTTTTACCAACTTTCTATCTAGATATTGATGAATGCCAGTCTTCGCCTTGTGGATATGGTGCCACTTGTATAGATGAAATAAATGGATATCGATGCACTTGCCCTCCTGGAAGAATTGGTCCTAGGTGCCAAGAAGGTATTCCTATATCTGCAATCAGTCTTTAACCCCAAACCCAGTAGGGTATAATATAGCCAGCACTAGGGTGCAATATAGCCAGTACAGAGGTTACATACAGTAGTCTTATCTGGAAGAAACAGTAGCTGGTATTTTCATTTTATTTAAATTTGTATAGCTTCAGTAACTCATAGTGGTGAAGTGTCTGAATGTTCCCTTTGGGGTTGTTTTTTTTCCTAGTGATTGGAATTGGAAAGCCGTGCTGGCTTAAGGGAATGACATTTCCCCACGGCAGCAGGTGGGATCAAGAATGCAACAACTGCCACTGTTTGGATGGCCGTATTGACTGCACCAAGGTAGGTGTTCTGACCAATTTTCTTAAATCCTTCTGGCTGAAACAAGCTCAGTGTTCTTCATGCACAAGTTCATCTGTGTGGCCCAGACTGCCTTTAAAAATAATCTAGTGACTTCCTGTAAGAAATACTTGTGGGATTGTCTCTAATCATGAACTACTGTCCTACTCTCTACCTGCTAGAACAGGCTCTCTAAAAGCAGAAAGGCTCTTTT
Source organism: Agapornis roseicollis (assembly GCA_002631895.1). Classification (NCBI taxonomy): domain Eukaryota; kingdom Metazoa; phylum Chordata; class Aves; order Psittaciformes; family Psittacidae; genus Agapornis; species Agapornis roseicollis. The sequence continues at coordinate 60,562 of NDXB01013757.1, forward strand.
GAAGAAAAGGAAGTATGAACTGGAATGGAATAATGATCTTTGAAAGGACAATGAATGACTGCTAAATCTTTGCAGACACAGTTTTAGAGCTTCTAATTTTGTGAAACATTAGTTCCAAGGTAAAGAACATGTAGGCAGGAAAAGCTGTTTCAGCAAGTAATAGTTGTCTTTTTGTATTATGCTTCAGAAGGTTTATGAATTGACAAATGGCAACTTGTGTGTATTTATTTTGTGCATTTATTATGAACTGTATCCTGGTGGTTCTGACTTAGGAAAAATCAGACTAGCCTACATGCAGATTGAACATGTTAATGTGTGCTCTAAGCCTTTCAGCTCTCCTGAGATAGGCTTTCCCAGTGGATTTGTGGTACCTGTGCAGCTTTACATCACAGATGTAGAGAGACAAGATCAGTGCTGCGGGCAAGTTATAGGGCTAAGTGGGTGGCTCCAGATGAGCAGAAACACTGCCTCACATGAGAGTCTCCCACATTTCACTGAAAGCACCAGTTTAAAAACCTCTGGGTTTTGCTATTATTCTATCCAGCTTTAATCTTACTTTGTTTAGCTAGGTGTGCACTGTAAACTTATAACTAAATACTGCAGTTAGTAATTTAGGAACAGTATTTTAGCCCCTTTGTGGTGTTGTGATTTCAAGTTTGAGATATCTTCAGAAGATAACAGTACATGAAGGTAACTAGAATCTCGGAAATGTTTGTGTGGTAAATATGGGCAACTTGCCCATATGTAGTGTTTGGTTCTTTCATGGAACAAACATGATTTCTTGCTGACAATTGTGCTTTAAGAAATCTATAAGTACCCAAACTAATAGCAGTATAGAGTTAGTGTATAGAATCTTAAAGGTTACTTCATGAAATGGAGCTGTGTTTGGAAGCTTGCTACTCCTCAGTAGCTTGGTACCAGCAAACGGTTTCCTTTTGGGAGAGTGGTTGAAATGATGGTGCTTATCACTAATGTGCATCAGCTGCTAATATCTTCAGTGTTCCATGGCAAGGATCACAGTATAAATATTAAAGAGAAATTAATTCTTTTGGAGAGGTGTTTCTCTTTCTATATTCTAGAAGCTTAGATGACTAGTTTAATATAAATGCTTAAACTTCTGTATAACTCTGTTATGGGGGACAAATCCGTAAGTCTCCAAGGAGATATGGCCAGTCAGTGATGTTTTGGGTAATTTTTACAGTTTTTACTCTTTTGTCCATCCAGTGTATCTTTGTGCAAGACCAATTCAGTCTCCTACTAGGACTGAAGCAGTATTGAAATAGAGGTTGGGTTTTTTTTCTTTTGCAGTCAGTAGTAGATCATGACCGTTTTATGAGAACGGCTTATTTTGATTTGATGTATAAAGGCAATTAACTGCAACAGTACTTTGTTCTTTTTAATTTCTAGGTGTGGTGTGGGAAAAAGCCTTGTCTGTTACACAAACACTGGGATAATTCAAATAACCAATGTCCCATGGGTCAAGAATGCCGGGAGAAGTATATGAAATGTTTTCAGCCACCATGCACGGACTGGGGGGAATGCAGTGCCTCTGAACCTCTGCCTGCCAATATCAAGTGTCTGCCTAATTCTGGATACTTGGACAATGACTGTGCTAGAATTACTTTAATTTTTAATGGAGACAAAGTCCCCCAGGTGAGGACAAAATTGTGACAAGATGTGTAGGAATATGTTCCATGTCAAAGTTTGGAAGATTAATGTTTCTAATATGATTTTTTTGCCGCCATAAACTTGTCAAATTTATTGTTAGATTCTTCTGTTGCTGTTAATTGTGCTTTGTCTAAAAAGCAAGGCAAAATATGGGTTTGTACTGAATATTTTATTTTCTTCTTTAAATCTCAACTGCTTTCTCTCATTTCAAGATGAGCTCACACTATACTATGGTAGTCATGTAAGACCAGTTTCTCACCCTTCATTCCAAAACCCTTTTCTTGATTTTATTGCCCTCTCTTGCTGCCCTCTTTGCTGCCTTCGTCAGGTCTCAACAACTGGAAAAACTCTGAAGATGCTTATTTTTCTGTACTGTTTTTTGGTTAAAATAGTCATACAATCTCCTTTGCTTCTAACAGGGTACTACAACTGAAAATATCTGTTCTGAAATCCGGTATTTACCAGCTACTAGGAGTGTTTCTAGGGATAGAACTCTGATAATACTATGTGATCTGTCTTACTCCACAGAGAATGCAGTGGAAGTTGCTATTGTAAGTATGAGACTTGTATTAATATATATAGGCATTTTTTTTCTCATTAGTTTGAGTTGGGGAAGAGGTGGTTTAAGCTTGTTTCACTTCAGTGCAGCTACTGCAATCTGTGGCTAAGTCTGACTGCAAAGCAATTTTGTGATATGGTGATTTCCTGTAATAGTAGATAGTTGAAACCGCAAGTTTCATTAATGACAGAAGCTACCACAACCTCATGATAAATTACTCTGAAGTCTAATTCAGCTGAAATTAGTGAACAGGTGCCTATCTTGAATCAAATCTTGGGCTATTGACCTTCTCAGTAAGGAGCTACAGTTGCAGGTGGCTGGAGCTTATGAAGACGTTTCTGCTGCGCATATGGAGTACAGCTGCTGGAGCTGTTCATGGCAGGGGGATTGGAATTAGATGATCTCAACTAGATGGTCCTTTCCAACCCAAACCATTCTGTGATTCTATGAAATACATAAGTAGGAAGTGGAAGGAGGTGTAATTTGAGTAGATGAAAGTAACTGTTGCCCTATTGAGGTAAAGACTTGCTTTAGAAGCAAGTGAACCGTATCTCTCAGTGCTTGTTGAATTGCTTAATTTCCAAGAGTGAGTTAGTTTTTATAAAATGCTTCATCCAGGCAAAAGCTAGATTGTCTGTCTCTGAGTACTGTAAAGAACGTGCTGAGCCATGATGCAAAAAGCAAAGTGTATGGTATAAATAGAGCAGACTGTTACTAGTCCAAGCTTCTATCTAGATAATCCACATGTCTTGAAGTACTCCATGCTAAGACTAAGTTTAGCTCAGAAGTGTAAGTAACATGGAAGTCAGCTGCCGTTTATTTGAGGTATGCTAGATTATCAAGTAGGCATGTTACTCACCAGGTCTTGATGCTGCCTCTGCAGTTTGGATAGAGCCAGCCATACTGTTGCTATAGTAAACTTTTTGGGGGTACTATTTGTAACTACTGTAAACTCAGCCCTAGTGAGCTCTATTAAGATGTAGCTGGATTTAAAAAGTAGATTTCCACAGTTAGGCAATTGCAATAACTTCCTGGTTTCCCTCTTCTCTCCCTTTAGTCTTTTGTCCCTCATCGAGATGAAGAAGATAATAGTCTCATACAGAATGCTGCTAATATAATAGTAAATGCAATCACTAAGCGACAAAACAGCACTGTTATGTTGGCAGTAACTGAAGTTAAAGTAGAGACCATCGTTGTTGGGAATTCATCATCAGGTAAGATTCCCAATGCATACATCCTCTGTGTGTGTTAGCATCCTCTGTGTGTGTGAGCATTTTCTATTCCCTGATTATCAGTCTTTACATGTTGGGGAAAACAATAGGTTGGATTGTTTATTTAGTTAAATGCTATTATTGACTGAAGAGAAAGTGGCTTTAAAATCAAGGTTCTGTGCCTATGCGCAAGTTTAAACTTAAACTCATCCTTCATAGTATTCCCACCTACCCTTGTCACTATTTTGGCTCACTTCCAACCCTATTCTCCAGTTTAAGCATGTCTTTCACAATATCAGAAGTTCTTTTCATGGACTGTTCAAATTCTTTCCAATTCTCCTGTGTTAACCTTAACCCAGCTTCATGACTTGACGCCGCTGCTCTGTAGGAGCTGAGACTCTGAAGTAATAAAAGTATGATGAGGGCAAAGACACATAGTGCGGTACCAACTCTCCTCTGAAGTATTTATGTATTATTTGCCTTTAAAAGAGTTAAAGATGTGTAATATCTTCAAATAGTTGGTCATGACAGTGTAAACTTTGTTCTCTTTCAACATGTGCTTCTCACTAGTACCCAGCTGGTTTAAAAAGTAATGGTCATTTCTCTTAATGAGGATATGGTGTGATTGGAGAGACCTTTATCTCTGAATACTGGCTTTCCAAGAGCGATGCCAAAATAAGCAGTTGAAAATTTTGTTTTCTTGTGTTCCTCTGCCTGGGTGAGGGGGGAGATGCTCCTGTGGAAGATCTCTGGTAGGCTCAAGTTCAACTAAGCCCCAGAGTGGAAATCTTATAATGGTGGGAGACCCTCCCAACTCCTTCCTAGACCTCCCAAACATAATCTGCTGGAAGGTCTTCCACCCATAGTCCAAACAATTAGTATACTGTCAGGTTCTGCTTCCCTTCTGTTTCCCCTCTAGGGAATGAATTTCATCTGTTAAAGCCTTTACAATAGTGATAGTTCTTCAGTTCTCCTGAAGGAGTGTACCAGCTTTGTTCTTTCCTTGAACGGAAATTGTGTAGACATGAAGATTCAAGCTGAGTTTCTGACATACCTCATCTGCTTGCTTTTGATTCTGTGTTAAATGCTAGGCCAGAAGTGATGGAGATTACTTTGCCTCCCACCTCAATAACATTCAATGATTCTCCTAAGAAAGTGGATAGGCATCAACTTCTTGCAGCTAGGGGTAGAGAATGGTTTCCAGACTCATCATTCTAATGTGGATGCTCAGTACTGACCACTAGCCCCTAGTCCTTTAATTGGAGTTGTTATGAAATAACCTGGACTCTCCTCTTCCTTGACTTGGTTTGTTTTCTTGTTAGCCCTTAATTGGGCAAGGTAGGTGGAAACCTATTATAAAATGTGGTGTAAATCCCTATGTGTTGAGAATCTCATTTCTGTGGGATGTGCAAGTGTCTAGATGGGGGTGGTCATTTAGACACAATTATTTCCTCTAGCCTTAAGGAAAAAAAAAATACTCTGAATCTGGAATCTTTATACATACAGGAATGGTTTCCTAAAGAAATAACCTGGGTCTGTGTGGCTGGGAGAGTACTAGTGGGGTTTTGTGATTGGAATGTGGAGAAAAGCAGTTGTCTCAACTTATTTTGTTTATTCATTGAGCAGTGAAGACTCTTATCTCTAGTGAAAATATTATGGTGTCTTACTCTGAATTGAAACCAGAATACCCTAAAGAGTGCATGACTGATTTAGTTACATAGCTCTAACCTGAATTTTTCTTGAGATAGCTGATACGTAAATGTCTGTAGACTTGATAGCAAGGACTCTTCTTTCTGATATGCAGGACATATTTCTGATGCACGTGCTAGTTCTTTGAGAGCAATTTAGAGGCATAGTACTCTCTTTAGCCTGCCTTCTACAAGGATAGACTAATTTTTTTTCTTAAGAGTGTTACTGAGTTTTTCTGGGCTAGTTGGCATAGGTGCTTGACAAAGAGATGCTGCTCATACAACCAGTTTGTCTGTTGGAGGGGAAAAATCTCCAGCATAACATCATTAAGCAGGGAAAACTCTGCCCTTGGTTTAAGTTGGTAAAGAGTATTTCTAGATGGAATAGCGCATTCAAACAGTTATCATTGTGCTTAATGGCATCTTCCTTCCTCCTAAAAATCTTTCTAGTGCTAACCTGTAGGTATGTATGGATACTTGCTTCGCAGATGTCCAGTGCTATATACTAGTCTTATTAACTCAAGTCTTTGATGTTTTTGTGTGTGTTTTTCATTTATCTTCTAGATTATTTGGTTCCAATTCTTTGTGCGGTATTTAGCATTGTATGGCTGACTTGTATAATCATCTGCGTGTGGTGGACTCGGAAGAGAAGAAAAGAGAGAGAGAGAAGTCGTCCTCCCAGAGAAGAGGGTGCCAATAATCAATGGGCACCTTTAAATCCCATACGAAATCCTATAGACAGATCTTACAGTAACAAAGACATTCGTTATGAATGCAAAAACTTCATATCTCCTCAAAAAAGAACTTGTGATGCAGTAGAGGAGTATGTAGAGTATGAGGAAGAGGAGGATGAAGAGGAGGAAAGAGATGAGGAAATGGACAAATTCCTCTCTCACAAACTTGCAAAACCTTTGCCCACAAAGGCATCTGACACATCAGAGAGCAGTCCAGTAAAGAAATCCCATCAAATAGGCAAAATGGACAACAGATCTGTAAAAAATGTGAATGCATCAAACTTTGAAGGCAGTAGAGACTAACCTGTATTTGGAACATAGGCAGACTGTGCCTACACTTACTGGGGAGGGGGAAAATTGACATCTCCACTTTGCATCAAGGACTAAAAATATCTGGAGTCAAATGTTCATAGTTTCTTTATTTTGCGTAAAAAAAATAAATAAAAATAATAAATAAAATTTATTTTGTTTCTTTAGCCTTGTATAAATTATTCAATGACTGTCAGATGAAAAAAATGAGTAATCTTTGATAGTTGCTATTTTTGTAAAGTTTACTTATAATACACTCGCTGTGTGGCAGAGGAGAGGTTGTATTTTCAATATGTGTAAAGTTTATTACAAAGGACTGTACACTGTTTACAGAATGTATTTCTTTTTATTACTTGCTCTAATTTAATGGTGGCTTTAAAACCTCCTGGTTGAGGAAATTGTGTGAACTTTAAACTGCTTTCTTGACTTTAAATCTCTATTGATGGCAGCTCACTGCACTTGTTACGTTAGTAGCTTCTGTAAGATTTTTCCAAATTTGCCTTACACACTTTGTAATAGGAACAAAAAAAAAATTATAGAGATCTTTCAACTGTGGATTAAAAGTGGCCTTTTTATTTCTGTTGGATTACTTTAGAATTGCAGTATTGAAGCATGTGACAAGTGCCTTGAGATTAAACTTTTTCTATAGCAACTGTCAAAGACTGCCATATCAAAATAGTAAAATTGTGAGAACTCTAGGTTCCCCAACTGACACAGTTTATTTTCTAATAGTTAAAGTGCTTTTTTTGTAAATATGTACATATTAAATGAATCACTCTGTATATTTGATTTAATAACTTAAATATTTTGGTCTTTTTTTTTTTTACATGTCATTCCTTTTAATTTATGTTGCAGAAAAAGGAGGCTTTATGGCAGTTTATAAGATTTTTTTTTTTTTTGGTATTATGTCCAGATTAGAAAATGATGTTAATACAATCAATGTTAGGAATCTGTTGGTCATTTGTATTTAGGAGCATAACCACTTGCGTGTAAATAGACCCAGAAATGTTTGTTTATCCCCACGTTCAGTCCATCTCAAAAACACTAACAGGTGCATCTACTGTACAGTACCAACATAGCGAGGCATTGTTGTTTTTCTTTTGTGAATATGTTAATTACATGTGGTATTACTTTTTTGCGTTTAAATACAGGCCTAATGAAGGGAACAATATTTTCCTCAATCTTGTTTCTGTTGTGCTTTATTCATCTTTTGCTCTAAAGAAAAGAGGCTGGCAAGCTCAGAGGTGGGAGTACCACATTAGAAATGGGTATTTGTCATGGAAGGCTTATGCGTTTGCGTTGTTGGGGCTTTATTTCTTTTTTTTGAGGCTTTTATTATTGCTATTAACTGGGCAAACTATAAGTTTATTTTACTTACTGAAGAAACATAACACTACATACACCTAGTTACCCTACCAGTGAGAGAAGCAGATGTTTGGGAGTATAAACTCTGGCCCATGAACAATGTAAACATGAATGTTTTGGAATCAGTTATTTTATACAGGAATGCAGGATTTGCTTTGCAGGATCTTCTGTTTTAGTACATTTTTTGACATGTTCTTAAAAAAACTTTCAGAAAAGAAACTATTTATTAAAGCATTTTATAATGGTGTTTGTTGTAACTTTTTTACTTGTGCTAAATATTCAGAACTTATTTTGATAACCTGGTTAGGAGTTAGTTTAGAAAAGGGCACTATCCTTCTCATGTTCCCCAGTATAATCCTGAGTATTTAAACCAAAACCACTTCTTTTTTTTTTTTCTGCTACTCTTGTAACTTTTTGTACTGTAATGCTGCTGTCTTCCATAATCCAATAAAATGATTCCCTCATTGTGTGTAAGATACTTCAGATCGTGTTTGCTTTCTAAGCGCTTGGAGTTCTGATGTGATGAGGCTAAATTAAGGAGCAGTGACAGTCCTGATTTAATACAGGGTACTTCCTGCAACCTGAGCTTAGAGCCTGCACACAAGTGCCAATACTTCCCCAGGCAGCTTAGCAGCATTGTCCTCTGCCCACTGCTGCAGCACTGACTGCACAGGAGGTGATATCATCCCACATGGGTCTAGAGACATGGGCATCTCCAGTACCTAACCTAGGACTCTCCCTGTGCTGCCTCTTTAAAAAGCACAAAGGCTGGTTTTAGGTGACAGGTACTGACTGTGGGTATGATGTGCCTGTTTTGAAAGCTGCTGAATAGAGGCTTGTGGGAGCACTATCGTCTTACTTCCTTGGGTGATAAGAGAGCTGTTAAGGCATGTAGGGACGTGAGGTATTCTTGACAAATTTAGTTGAGTTTAAAGTAATACCTTTCTCTTCTATTCTGCAGCCATTCCAGCCTTTTATTTGTCATGTTCCAGTTTCAATTTAATAGGTCTATTCGTGTTTCTTATGGTGACTTCAATAGCTTTTGTATAGAATATTCTCTAGTAAAAGGTAAACTCTTACATAGGATAATGAGGAATATGAAAGTAGAATTTTTCCTAATAGCTATCAACCTCCAAAGCAGAATTACAGACCCTAGCAGAGTTTTAATTCCAGTCACTGTACAGTTACCTTGTTATTTTTCTTGGTGTATTGGCATGTCTTTGTCTTGAAAATCAAATTCTATTGTTATCTTTGATTTTCACTTTTCAAACATGTCTCCTGTCTGTGACAAATGGCTGATGGGGAGGAGGAAGCTAAAGATGAGATAAAGAACCAACATTTTTTTTTTCATTGGTGACTTCCTAAAATCAACTCCATGGCGCCTTGGAAAGACTTAGTGACTGCTGTGAGCTCCTCAGAAATAGTGGGAGCAATGCTATAACTGTTCAGGAGAGTGCCAGGTTTGAAAAATGTCTTTTGTAAGGTTTGCTGTTTTCAGAGGCTGCAGTTATTTGTGTCTCCCTGCTGCAGAGAGCAGCTTCCAATACTCAAAATGTACTTAAAATAGCTGAGAGAATGCTCCTTGTTGGAAGTTTTATAACAATGCAAATCAATGTAGTGGGTGTCACTGCTGTAGGCAAAGGGAGAAATAATAGGGGGGTTTTATATACATTGAGAATGAGGCTATTGCTGTTCTGCCATGCAGCAGTGAGCTGGCCCACTGTTCTTGAAGGTGCCAGTTTGTCTTCTTTCCCATTATTGAAATGCTACCTAAAGTAGTGGCGTCACAATAGTGGTCATCACCCTCTGCTCTCAAACAAAGGGTCAGAGCATTGCCCTGGGGCTGATAGTGTGTCCAGGATGCAATCTCCTGGGGATTCACAGAGCCAGCATGAGCAAGTGTTCAATGTGGTAGTGCTGTTTGCCTGCCAAAACCAAAGAATTATTTTATGCCATCTTCATATGATGACCAAGGGCACGTTATGTAGACAGATATATGAGTTATGTGAAATAACATGAATGAAAGAGGAGGGTGAACAAAAAGTCAACTTCAACTTGTTCAATTTAACCTGGACCTGTTTTATGCAGATTTTATTTCTGTGCTGCTCTTAAATTAATTGTATGTCTTCTCTACTTGCTCCCCATCACCTTATTCAGTAGTTTTGTGTCTATTTCACTTATTCTTACACAGAATGTTGAACTTTTGTGTCTCAACCTTTTGCTGGTGCACATGCGCTAAGCAGTATGTTACTTCCAGAATAATATCTTTGAAATCTACATGATGAGGAAAATCAATGAATGGGTTCCTCTTTGAGATTTTTCTAAGTAAAAAGTGGTTCCAGGTTTAATTTGTCTTCTGTGATGTTCTTTTCAGGATCTGATGCTAACCTGAAACCCTTGGTGAGCCCAGTTCTTTCGGCCATGTGCTATTGTCTGGCTTGTTCTCCAGCAGACCATGTAATTGGTCTTTTTGAGGCCAAGCAGTGCTTGGATGACAGTTATTTTGCTGTATGAACTAACTTGCTACTGCCCCATACTTCTTCAAGGACAGCCTGAGAGCTGAAAGTCATTTTAGTCACTGACTTGAAAGCTGCAGAGGACACTAGTTGCAATGCCAGTTTTGAGGTAGCTTGGATAATAAAGGATTTGGATACTGTGGAATTAAATTGTTACAGGAATTTGGGTTTAATTTGGTCGCACACTGTATCTCTGTCTCACTGTGGTGAGGCTGGTGGCTGTCACAGTCCTTTGGATGAACAGAGGAATGGTAGACATGAAGAAAAGTTTGAGTAGCTTGCAAGCCATCCTTAGGTAGCTTCATACCTTGTATTAGACAGTCTAGCTGTAACCCTTGGGGGCTGCTAGTGAGTGAGGAGGGTAGAGGTTGGCTTTGCTTTTTCTCAGTTCTCAGGAGTAAAGTAGGTGTAAAGCAGCAGTAAAGTTTGAGTTACTCTTTGTTGGAATCTTAATCTTGCTTTAGGAAAAAACATGCGAATCTCGGACTTGCTCTGTTCAGTGCTGCAAAGCGGTTCCTAACTAGCCTCTTGTCCTTATTTCATCACAGATGGTAACTTATAAAATAGTAAAGGAATAAAAGATTGCCTTGGGAATAAAATCTAACTAAATCCTTCACACGTTCATCCCTTTTAAGCACCCTTTCTCATGCACATAATGTTTCAATACAGATAAGTGGAAATTTTTGCTTTTGCTCTGTGTACAAGTGAGTTCTTTCAGCACGATAGGGACTTAGACTAAGAGCAAAAACCTCTCTCTTCAAGCACTTGACTGTAAACATCTGCTTGTGATCAAATGCTTATAAATTAGTGTCCCAAGTTGTTTCCCCTCCATGCATTGCTAAGTTTCATGGTTCATTGGGTCAACTTTTCCCCTGCAAAAACTACTAAAATCTGGGTGGTTTATATGAATCTCCTTTTTACACTGTATGTACTACATCTGAAGCACAAAAAACCTGAGTTTATACAGGGAAGTGTGTGTGTTCATAGCACTTACAAACACTGGTAAGACAGTCTTACCAATTTGTTGGACAGAGACCCAGTGCTCCTGCCTCAGAGTTAACAATTCAGGTTATTTGCAGAGAATCAGCATGATTTGCACAAGGTATGCAATTTCCCAAAAACTTAGACACTGCAATCTTGATTCTTGCTGCCAATAACAAGTCCCGTAGTTCATACCTGTAATCTGTTCCTACAGCTGTGCAGATGGAGCACATACATCACAGAGTACCTTGAAATAACTTTATGAAAGGTGTATATAAATCAACTAGCTTTGGTGAAAAATGACCAGGTCTTTAGAAACTCATAGGAAATAGTTTAGTTTCTTCCCCTGGCAATAAAACTTCTTCAGCTTTTCCTAGATGGACAAAAAAATCATGGAAACAAACAGGCTGTGTTTGGGAGGTGTTTACTTCTGTGTTGGATGGACCATTTTGTGGATATGGGATTGGCTGGATGGCTGCACTCAGAGATGTGGTCCACTGTCCAAGTGGAGACCAGTGGTTAGTGGTGTGTTCCTCAGGGGTTGGCGTTGGACCAGCACCATTTAACGTCTTTGTTGGTGACATGGACAGTGGAATTGAGTGCACCCTCAGAAAGTTTCCCAATGATACCAAGCTGTGTGGTGTGGTTGACACACTGGAGGAAAGAGATGCCACCCAGTGAAACCTCAAAAGCGGGACTCACATGAACCTCATGAACTTCAACAAGGCCAGGGTCAAGGTCCTGTGCCTGGATTGGGCAGGACCTGAGGAGAAGGACTTGAAGGTGTTGGTTGAGAAGTTCAAGATGACCTGGTAGTGCGTGCTTGCAGCCCAGAAAGCCAACTCTATGCTGGGCTGCATCAGAAGTAGCATGGCCAGCAGGTCCACGGAGGTGGTTCTCCCTCTCTGCTCTTGTAAGACTCCATCCATATTACTCTTTGCAACCACAGAGACATGAAGAATCTTCTTTTTCAGTGTTGGATAAGGCAGAAGAATCACTTTGCAGATGTGTGACAATCCTGTAAGGATGCAAGATTTACTAGGGTGTCACACTTGTCTTCTGGTCTATGTGTTCTCAAGTTAGAATATTGTTTTCAAGTGTTCTGTCAAAAAAAACCAACCAAATGCAAACCCTTCAGCCCTGTTTGGTAGGGAGGGACTTGTTAACTTGTAGATCTTTCTCTGCTGCTATCCTATCGTTTCTCCCACCCATCTGAAGGAGGCTTGGGTTGGAGAGGACTTCTCCCTGTGGCAGATTTGCTGTGTGATAGACTACATATGCAAGAAGGTTGAGAAGGGAGCTGTGGAGCAGGTTTGGAAACTGCTGTGGCAGCAGCATACATAAGGCCCTTTGAAGGCTTGGCCCATAACTCTGGGCATAACCTCACCTGTTAATTAACAAAACCCTATGTGTGGGTGGGAGTTGATCCAGCCAACAACTGTCCCGGTGCAGATCAAAGGTCCATCTATCTGGTATCCTGTGCCCTGCAATGGCCAGTGGAAGATGCTTACAGAAGCTACAAGAAAGCAGCAAATTGTAGCATTAGCTGTCCTTGTAGCCATCCAGCTTCTATAAATTAGTGATTTAGGGGCTTCCTGATGCCTCTCCGGGGCATCATATAATCTTTTTATGCTTTAGGTCTTCACAACATCCTGTGGCAGAGTTCTACAACTGCACCATGAATTGGGTGGAAAAGTGCTTCCTTCTGTTTGTTGTGAACCTATTCCTTTGCAGGGTGCTTTGAATACAGCAAGCAGTTATTCCCTCTCTACCACCTCCACAACATTTAGGATTTACAATGCAGACACCCCTCTCTCCCTAAGTCCTAGGGTTCAGTGTCCCAGTCTCTTAATGCCTCCACTTGCAGAGATGCTGTTCCACATCTCTAGCTGGTCTTCCTGCTCTTCCAAATTATTCTCTGCGACTTTTGAGTCGAGATGATAAAACTGAATGGCATCTGCTGCATGGGCACACCACACAAACCAGCACTGGTCTCCATTCGGTTCAAATACCTTCCTGACAGTCCTGGTAGGTTGATCTCTTCTTGGCCCCTGCTGATTTCAAGACTGGTGGGGAAATGAAGGCGGTTGTTTCATGCCTTGGCTTTGCATGTGCCTGGTTCTTATTAGGGAGAGGTTGCAAAGCAGTTTGGGGTGTTGGCGTCCCTGGAGAAGCTTACTGTGCCCATGAGTGTCTGTAAGGAGCAGCACCAGGATGTGGGGTGAGGAGGTCCATGCTGGGCCTGAGCACTGCAATCCTATTCATATGCAGGTATGCCAATGGCCAGAACTTGTGTAGAAAAGGCTACTGGAAGAGCTAACACTACAGCCTCCTTAGCAGGGAAGAGCTACAAGGAACATGGGCATCAGTGAGTGTGGAAGAGGACTGTGTTTCGGGAAACATCAGCAGGATCCAGAGATGACAGTTATCACATTGGTTCATCCCTCCTCAATTTCTCCGCTGCTGTGCAGCAGGTCACACCTGGCACAGTCTTTCTCAAAGTGGTGTATTCACAGCCCTGCACACTCCAAAGTGAGGCCACAATGGCCATGTTCATGCTGCACCATCAGCACTCCTGGTTTGCTGTTGAAGAAGCAAAAGAGAGAAGGAGGAAGGCGTAGGTGGCTCGTGGGATGGCTGTTGTCCTTTGCCCAGCCCTGGACAGACACACAGTTGCTCCAGCTAGGAGAGCAGCCTGGATGGATTCTCCATGCTGTTATCTGACAGAGATCATCAGCTCCTCATCATCACTGGGCTGCCTGTTACTAAAAGCTTGCCCATGTCTAAGACCTGCTGTAGACAGCTCATGGTTTTAGGAGCAGACAAAATAGCCTGGCAGGGCTTTTCCAGGTCCTGGTACCTGCCAGTGCTGGAAAAAAACAGTGACATCACTCAGACATGGCTAAAAATTACCATTTTTTATATTTAGGACCTGCAGTTTTATATAAAGTTCAAAGTGTTACATTGGTTTGAAATAGAATATGATAGCTGTTGTGAAGAAAGGGGTTGTCCCTCCTTTTATCATGGAATCATAGAATAGTTAGGGTTGGAAAGGACCTTAAGATCATCCAGTTCCAACCCCTCTGCCATAGGCAGGGACACCTCACACTAAACCATGCCATCCAAGGCTTCATCCAACCTGGCCTTGAATGTCACCAGGGATGGAGCACTCACAACCTCCCTGGCCAACCCATTCCAGTGCCTCACCACCCTAACAGGAAAGAATTTCTTCCTTATATCCAATCTAAACCTCTCCTGTTTAAGTTTGAACCCGTTCCCCCTTGTCCTGTCACTACAGTCCCTAATGAAGAGTCCCTCCCCAGCATCCCTATAGGTCCCCTTCAGATACTGCAAGGCTGCTATGAGGTCTCCACACAGCCTTCTCTTCCCCAGGCTGAACAGCCTCAACTTTCCCAGCCTGTCTTCATATGGGAGATGCTCCAGTCCCCTGATCATCCTCGTGGCCTCCTCTGGACTTGTTCCAACAGCTCCATGTCCCTTTTATGTTGAGGACACCAGAACTGTATGCAATGCTCCAGGTGAGGTCTCTTGTTAGATTCAGACCCAGGACCTGACCTCTCTATGGATTAGAAATACAGGAACAGTTTGTATGTTTCTCCTCTTGCCATGTGGCTTATTGAGTCCTTCCCTCTTTGGTGGTCCCTTCACTGATGTTTGTTTACATGACTGGGCTACACTTCAAAATCCTCCACATGTTACTTAACAAGGTGATTTAAAGAGGCATGTTGAAGGGCTATTTGGTGCTGAAACTCCACATCAGCCTGCACAGGAGATGTGCAAGCCAGCCCTTGATCCAAAGTGACAATCCTGAACAGGCCTGTCTTCTGTGGGGCTGAAAATTCTATGGTGCTGAAAATTCTATGGTGCTGAAACTCTCCTGGCACTGAAGGTTCAGCTGCTGCAGTATTTTCTAATCTCCACTTCTCCAAAGAAGATGGAAATGGGAAGTGCAGTGGCTTCTCAACAGGAGGTAAAATAAGGCATTGTTGGAGTTGAACGCTTGGGCAAGTTAAAAGGTAAATGTGGATCAGCATGCTCCCCTCTCTATTTCTCATATTCTTCCCTTTTTTTTTTTTTTTAATAAAATGACAAAATTATAACAAATTATAAATTATAGCAAACAGGTTTTGGCTCCTTGAAGAGAGATGCTGGGAAATGCAAGGTACTGCCTTGGCTCCCTGGACCCCGTGGGCTGCTGGGGGGTGCCTGGATGCTAAGCACAACCTGGTGAGAGTCCCCCTTGGTGGCACAGGGACCTTGCACAGCCCCCAGGATGCAGGGTCAGCAGGGAGGTGTTCTGACAGCCTGCTGACATCGCTTTCAGTACTGATAAACCAGTGAGGTTATCTTAAGTGCAGCAATATCCTCTAAAAAAGTGAGGAGGAGAACCTACTTTGCACTGTGTCACCATGGATAAAAGCCTGTTAATGAGCAGCAGCAGTGGGAGCTGAGACCCAGCGCCTTCTACGGGCATCATGTGGCTGCAGCCTGGGTGCACAGGACCCACAGTGAAATGCAGTAGAGGGACTATGTGGCCGGCATTTTCCAGCCTGGGTGTTTGAATTTTGCTCTATATTTAGTGCCCTAAATGAGTGCTTTGATTTGCAGTGTTTCCAAGCACCTGCTGCTTCCATTGACTCTGGTGGTCTATATGGGTCCCAGCAATCCTCCGGGTTAAGCTGCTCTATCTACATGCCTAAATTTGGGTACTTGGGCTGGGAGCTGTGGGTGCTATATTTTGCTTGGGTTTGTGTTTCTCCTGCTGTGGGGTTTGGTGCTAAACTGGGTTTTGTGGGCAAAGTGTTTTCAAAACAAGGGTGGCTTTGATTTGCCAGTTTCTGGTTCAGCTCATGTGAGTGACTGATCATTTCTTGGAGCAGAGTCATTAAAACTTCTGGGAAAAGAAATTAATTAGGATGGACTGTTTTCCCTAGCAGCAGATACCTGATGCGTGTGTAGCTTGGGCACTACAGTGCATCTCTCTTTCAAGGAAAGGGTTTTTCATGGCCTGTTCCCTATAGACCCAGTGGAAATGCTGAGCTGCAATACTGAACGCAACCATCCCACTCCAGCTGACTGCAACAGCTCAGCAGGGCACTGCTGCCAGTGGAGCTGGCACCTGCCTGTAAAGGAGCCCTGGTCTAGAACCCGGTATAAACACTTTCCTCTTTCATGCTCATTTCCAGAGCAGGTAATTAATGTACCTTGGTAAGCACTGGCAACCATGTCCATGTTTCTGTCCCTCTGTAATATCCTGTTGTTGCTTTCCAGAGAAAAATACCAGCAGACATTCAAGGTTACTTCCTTGGCATGCTCTGTGTGTTTTCGGCCTGATTGTATCTACACTCCTTAGACGTTTCCTGACATGCTGTATCTCCCCTGCTCTTGCATCACAGGCTGAGCATTAACTTTGCATGCTTTGTTGCAGCAGAACTTTCTTTCCTGACTATGGCCCCAGTTACCTTTCAGAGGCTTGCTTCCAGCCATGTTCCCTCCTTTCAGCTACTCCCACTTTCCCAGATTGCTCCTTAGATACGTCTTCATGGTGCTCAATAGACACTGGATGTTCAGGCAGGTCTTTACCCAGCGCAGGAGATGCACAGTGAACGTGGCATGCATCGGATGCCCACATGGGTGCTGGAAAAGGCCCTCTACTCTTTTCAAGAAAATGACATCTCTCAAAGGTGGTTTAAAAAGTGACTCATCTGCTCCCAGGTTGCCTCCAGACCTTGCTCTGGTTCTCTGCAGTACCTGGGTGAGACAGAGCAGATCCTCATGTGTCTGCTGCTGACCTGACACTGCTCCCCTTGCTCATTCATATCCCAAGAAGTGTGATTCCAGGTTTGCCATTCCTTATTGCTCCAGGATGCTTCTGCTTCTGCCTTGAAATTCATTACAGAGATTTAGATGCCGTTCCTGTCTCCATTCCCAGGCCTGGGCTGAGGCAGTACAGTCCAGCCCCCAGCACAAAGCCTGTATTGCATGTGATGCTACAGATGAAAGCTGTTGTTTGTTTACACGCTTTCCTCAATTAGAACTTATTTGCTGTTCACACTGTATTTAAAAGCTCATCTTTAAATCAGTGCTGGTGATTTAGGAGTGCCTGTTTTGTTTTTTCCCCTAGATAGATATGATAATTCCTCCACCTGTTAAAAACCTGTTGCTAATATTTGCTGACAAGTTTCTTTTTCTTTTCATCTTTCTTTTGTTTTTCTTTATCTTTATTCAACAAGGTAAAGTGCTTGGTCCTGCATTTGTGTTACAACAACCCCGTGCAGTGCTACAGGCTTGGGGAAGAGTGATTGTAAGCTGCTTGGAAAAAAAGAACTTGGGGTTGCTGATTGACCCCGGGCTCAACATGAGCCACCCTGTGCCCAGGCAGCTGAGAAGACCAACAGCATCCTGGCCAGCAGGACCAGGGCAGTGATCATCCCCCTGTATTCAGTGCGGGTGAAGCCATACCTCGAATCCTGTGTTCAGTACTGGGCCCTCACTACAAGAAAGACATTGAGGTGCTGGAGTGAGTCCAGACAAGGGCAACAAAGCTGGCTAAGGGTCTGTGGCACAAATCTGATGAGGAATGGCTGAGGGAACGGGGTTGTTTAGTCTGGAGAAGAGAAGTCTCAGGGGGACCTTATCACTCTCTAGAACTGCCTGAAAGGAGATTGTAGTGAGGTGGAGTTCCATCTCTTGTCCCAAGTAACAAGAGACAGGACAAGAGGTAACAGCCTCAAGCTGTCCCAGGGGAGGTTTAGGTTGGATATTAGGAAAAATTTGTTCAGATAGGGTGCTCAGGCATTGGAACAGGCTGCCCAGGGAAGTGATGGAATCACCGTCCCTGGAAGTGTTCACAAACCATGTAGATAAGGCCCTCAGTGACATGGCTTAGTGGTAGTCTTGGCAGTGCTGGGGTAATGGTTGGACTTCATGACCTTAAAGGTCTTTTCCAACCTAGTTGATTCTGTGATTCATGTTTTAGCCAAGGGCCAAGTGCTGACCTCTGTTTCCCACTGCCACACCATGGAAGTTAACAGAATCATTCTGTATTTTCTGCAATGTGCATGTAAAAACTTTTTTGTTCCTTTCATAATTTTTGGAACTCAAATGACTTTGGGGATGCAGTCACGAAACATAATCTTGAGTAAGATAAAAAGAAGAAAGTCAAGTCCTTGTTGTATCTTCCATGCTATTTCCATCTCCAATACACTTCCTCTCTCAAATTGCTTCTCTCCAGAGTCACACTCTGCCAGAGATAACTAGGTGGCAGTGAGTGAAGAAAGGAACGGTATTGTCTACAGCTTTGAACCATGAATAGCCCTTGGAAAAACAGCAGCAGGGAGAGATACAAGTTCACGTTGATAAAGCAGGTTGCCAAGTGACAGAAGACTTGATCCTGTTTCACTGAAGTTGGCGGTGAACTCCCACAGATGTCATTTTTATCACTGCTCCCAGCCCATCTTGGGTACCATCCACCAGCAGCCTGTGCAGAGCATGGGCAGGGCATGGCTGTAAGGATTTCTGCAGGGATGGGGCTGGCTTTGCTGGTTGAGCATCCTGCTGGTGCAGCTGCTGGGGCCAGGTTAACATGCACCCATGAGAAGCAAGGTGGGTTACCTGAGGTTTAGCAGCCTGAGGGGGCTAGATGTATAACTGAACTGCAGCAGCCTAATGGATTTTGGAGGCAGGGGGAAGTGGGATGGGACATGGCAACAGTTTGCTGGGAGGCATGTGGGGAAATGTTGTTGCAGCGATGAAGAGCGGGAGACGGAGTAACAATGGCTCCGGTTTACATTGTGCTGCGCTGGCGCTGTGATCTGCTGCCAAGATCAACCCGGGAGAGAGGAACTTGAAAATAACACGAATAGTGTGGCAGGAGAGATACCCTACAGCATATCCTGCTCCCTTGGACTTTGCCTTTGAGTCAGGAGTGAAATATTGGAGCTATTTTAGTGAAGTAAGTCTTAAAAATAGAAGAAAAGAATTGCTGCTTTTTTTGCCTTTTTTTTTTTCTCCAAGGGGACACTAATTGTTTTAAGCTGTGCTACTTCTAGTTTGAGTCAAGAAGGAAAACACTTCAAGGTATTGAAAGGGCTACAAAACATGTCACTCATCAGCTGCGGTGTGAGGGCTGCCCCTTATCTCCATTGCCATAGTGATTCTGCTGCTCTGGTTACTCTCCCTGATGGATTTCACACCACTCCCCACATCACCACCCATGCTTGAGATCCTTTCATTAGGGTCCTGGTTAATACCATGAGTCTTACAAAGAACTAGTGCCCAAGCTCAGCTTTGGGACTGTGGTAGCCTTTCTGGTTACCCATGTGTGTGCCTTGTGGAGGAGGGCTGGTGCCAGGGGTTTCTGCAATGGAAACTGTACATAAGCTGGAAATTTTCCTCTGTCTTGCAAGAGCAACACTCTGGAACCAAACTGGATTTGGGGAGTTATGAAGCTTATATTTATTGTAGTGTTATAACCTGTTTGGTTTTGCTGGTTTTTTGAGTTGGTTTGGGGATTCTTTTGTCATTGTGGGGATCAGAGGGCTAGGGCTTGTTCAGTTGGCTAGTAAAGCTTAAGGAGCTCTGGGTGTTTGGATAATAGCATTTACATGAATGTTGGATGAAGCAGACCATCATCAGATCTGCTCACTGCAATGTGGATGCTGTTTATCTGACATCTTCAGAAACAGCACATCCCTCTGTGTTAGGCTCCTGTCCAGGCACTGCAGGCTGCTGCTGACCTTGGACCTCTTAAAGGTGCCTTTTTCCATGTGTGTAAAACCCTTCCTCCCTGCCTCTGTGCTCCCTTGGGAGCAAAGAAGCTGGTCTGGATGCCAGAACCACCGCTACCCTAGGACAGCTGTGGATGGGCTCCAGCTGCCCTCCTGGGGAGTGCCCCCATCCTGGACCTGCTGCCACCCATTGATAAGTGAATGTTGCCATGCAGGGACAGGGCTGCTCCCCTACAAGGAGAGTGCTGCACTGGTTTGTATGAATGCATCGCATGACATTTATGTCTGAGTTTACCAAATTCAGCCCTTTCCCACAAGTACACCATGAGAACCAGCAGGGTCATAGCTTTTATGGCCATGAGGAATTGCTAAATTATATTTACACAGATCGCTGAGCTCAGTCACTCAAGATCTATAGCCTGTTTTACTAAAGCCACATTGCTCTGAAGACCCTGGGAGATGGAGTGACTCATTTCACAGCTACAGGTTGGGCAAAGAGGAGATTCAGAGCAGCCCTATGGAGAAGGACTTGGGGGTGGTGATTGATGAGAACATGAACATGAGCCAACTTCAGTGTGCGCTTGCAGCCCAGAAAGCCAACTGTATCCTGGCTGCATCAAAAGGAGCATGACCAGAAGGACAAAGGAGGTGATCCTGCCCCTCTACTCTGCTCTCGTGAGACCTCACCTGGAGCATTGTGTGCAGTTCTGGTGTCCTCAACAGAAAAAGGACATGGAGCTGTTGGAACAAGTCCAGAGGAGGTCACGAGGATGATCAGGGGACTGGAACATCTCCCATACGAAGACAGGCTGAGAGAGTTGGGGCTGTTCAGCCTGGAGAAGAGAAGGCTGCATGGAGACCTCCTAGCAGCCTTCCAGTATCTGAAGGGGACCTATAGGGATGCTGGGGAGGGACTCTTCATTAGGGACTGTAGTGACAGGACAAGGGGTAACGGGTTCAAACTTAAACAGGAGAGGTTTAGATTGGATGTAAGGAAGAAATTCTTTCCTGTTAGGGTGGTGAGGCACTGGAATGGGTTGGCCAGGGAGGTTGTGAGTGCTCCATCCCTGGC
>NDXB01013758.1:0-10563 GCA_002631895.1 Agapornis roseicollis
CAAAGCTGCTATTCTTAATTTTTCAAAAGGAGTAAACATGATCCAAGTATCAGTGCTAGGAGACATCTCAGTTAAAAGGCTGAGAGAAGACCATATCCTTATTCACATGAGCTCTGCCACTGACCAGATTTCGCATGAGTGTCTTAAATTTTTCTCCCGCATATTCAGGTCCCTGAAGTAAAACCAGCACTTCACGGTCCAGTGTTTCATCCAAGGATGCCCATTCAGTCTTGGTAATCTTTGAAGAGATGGAAGAGCCAGCTAGTTTATTTTGACATCTCCTTATTGCAAACCAGCATCAGTGACATTTAGACTTTTCTGAAGTATCCCTGTGTTGTATTTACCAGAAGGTCAGAGCTACTGAAACTTGAAACTTGTAAAAGCTTTCATGTCATGGGGATTTAAAAAAGAAAAAATCTAGCCAGCCAAGCTACTGAATGATCCAATGTAAATTTTCACATCAGGAGTAAGCAAAAGAAAGTTGATAATTAGTTTTCTTTATTCATTCAAGTGATGAACAAGCAGAGCCATTACTTGCTTTACAGGTGATTTGGTGGAATTTTGTCTCATTGCAACACTTGAGAGGTAAACACAATGACTCACTGTGGCTATGGGGAGATGTAGTAGGGAATTATACATAACTTTCAAACTGGAGCTGCTAGCCAAGTATGCGTCTCTTTCCAGGCCTGTAGTTTTAGTCCATTAGTAGATTCTTTCTTTTTCCTGTGGCAAATGCCAACTCTTTGCAAATGCACCACATGCAGAAACAAGGGAAAGTCTGACAAGAAAAATCACTGTGATAGCATATATTGGATATCAGCTTTGCTACACAGCTTGCATTTGAAGGGAAGACAGCACTGTCAGGAAGGATGGGACTCCATGGAATATCTTTAGGGAAATGGACACAGAATAGCTCAGATAAATATCTGAACCAAAACCACAAAATCCTTTTTGGGGTTCTTTTCAGTTCTTCCCCATTGGAGTGCTGGAAAGCTCCAAGAACAAAAAATTAGAGACCAAACTTCCAGTGTTATGTGAAGCTTGTCCCAGAAGTCACCAAATCACATGCCAGGTGTTCTGCAGAGGACATGGGGGACACTACAACTCTGAACCGACAGGCTCAACTGTATCACTAAGGTTGTGCCAGCCTGTGCCAGACTCAGAAGGATGACTTCCTTGTCATCCTCTGAGTTACTATTAAAAACCTCACTGGGGCAGTGATCTCCCCCCAAAGATCAGTCTCCATTGTATCTGCTGAGGAGCAAGGGAATGGTACCTACAGGCAGATGCTTATCAGAGTTCCTAAAGAATAAATTAGGTGAAGACTCTACAACCTTGTCAAGGTGATTACTCTAATGCTCAATTTTCCTTTTCACTACTTTAGATCTCAAGGAAAATTAAGTTTCCCCTCCTGCAATTGAAAATCATTGTTCATATCTCATCTAGGCAGTACAAGAAGAAAACAGACTGTTACTTCCTGCAGCCTTTATATATTTGAAAACTTTCATCTTCTCCTATAAGTCTGCCAGTTACATGCATGACTCTAGCTCTTCCAGATTTACTTTTAGAGTCTCATTTTTTTTTTTACATCTCCAAGTGCTTTGTTTTCCTTTGTACTTTCTCCAACGTACTTGGGACAATAATGTAACCTTCACATTCTATGCTTGCATAGTAGCATTAATGACTTTGAATTCCAAGGCTATCTAATAATCTAAAGGGAATGAGCTTTGCTCTTCTCAACTGATGCAAGACACTGGAATGATATTCAATAAAAATTTGAGTCATACCTCGGAAGACTGAGCAAGTTCCAGTTCACAGTGCAGTGAACTGATCCCTTCAGGAATATTGCAGTTCAGTTTGCACAATAATGGGAAATTCAACCCATTTCTAAAAGAAGAAAGAAAAATAAGTAAATGAATGAAATGCATCTGCCCTTTTTGACTTTTGACAAACTGCAATTCCTGGGGCTTTCTTGCAATACTCACGAGATCAGCTCTTGCTGCATGTGTTGCATGTTCTCCAGGAGCTTATTCTTTTCCGTCCGCAAAGCCTAAAAAACACATCAGACCTGGTTAGAGCATTAGTTTGTCATGCAGAATAAGCAAAGGATATACAGGCTTTCTCCTCTCATAGTCAAAAAACTAAGCTTGGTCCCATACCTCTATTATTGAAGAGCACTCCACAATGGTTAACTTCAGCTCTTTGATGTCCTGCTCTTTCTGTGGAAAAAAAGCCTTTAAAGGACGCAACCCAACAACCAGCACATTGAAGTGCATTTGTAACACAGCTATGATGTATTGTAACCAGAATAACACTATACTCAACCCTACATCATAGCAGTAAGCTGTGCTATTTAGGTTTGAGCAACAGCCTGATTACATAACATAAAAATAGTTGCAAATTTTAAAGAATACAGTGAATTACCTTGCATACTGGCTAACAGAGCACTTGGATGACATTTTCTATGTAGCTCCTAAAATTAAGGTGACAAAATCTTTTTCCAGTTTCTACACTTTATTACTTACCTGGTTTTTGTACCAGCATTAACTTCTTAAGCTAAATGGAAGCACTTTGTGTTTAGTTGAAAAACTGGACTATGAATAAGAGCTTTAATTGCAACTGATCCTTAAAACTTGCAATATTCAGAGTTCATTCTCATTAGTTTTCACGATTAAAGACATAGGGCATAAGGCTCATCAGATTAAACACTGCCTAGTGGAAGAGCTGATAGAGAATGTATCAACCCTCATGGTAAGACTTAGAAGTTAGTAAAAGTAGTAGCTTTCTTAACATCACAAACCAGCAATGGGCTTCACTCATGTAATGCCATTACAATAGAAGACTGCACAGACAAGTAGAGAATTTCTTAGAAAAAACAGGAATTTCAAGTAGGAGCTCTGGTCCTCTCACCCCTTTTATCTACAGTCCTTCCTACTCTCTATTTTTAAAAATAGTTAATGGTTTTGGAAGAGATGAAATACACAGAAAGCTAAACAGGAAGAACAAGGTTATACAACAAAGTTTCCAGCCTTAGTAGAGAAAACTGACATATGGTGGTGAAGGTTTAAAATAAAATAAATAAATAAAAACCCAACCAAACAATGACAAAAAACGACAAAAAAAACCCAAGCCCCAAACCAAAACCCAATAAAAATAATAATAATAACAAAACAAAAATCCAAAACCAACAACAAAAAAAACCAAACCCACACAAACCCCCCAAAACCCCAAAGTGTTCTCTATCTTCAGGTACCTTCTGCAGGCCTGGAAAAGAAAGGTTGGCATAATAATTTTCAATAACCAACAACCCTATATCTAATGTTCCTTTACATAAAAACTATGAAAGGTCTTTTTCTAGCTTACAAGTAAACCCTAATACCACAGATCCTAAAGCCAACAATTCAGTTTTCCATGCCAGTTTCTTCAAGATTATACAAAATTGTCACCTTTATCCACAAGAACATGCCACCTGAGTTCAAAATTCCCATTTAGTCAACAAACTAGAAAAGCCTTTTCAAAACTAAAGGATACCAGAGTCCACAAAAGTTTTGAATCATTCAAGGAGGGAGGAGTGAAAGCTATTTAAAACCATACCAAAAAGAAATAGTTAATTCATTTGTGCCCTTAAGCTAAACAATACAAAACAATAAAACCCAATTAAAACCCACTCTGGTACAAAATTATTGGCTGGATCACACTGAAGTCAGGTTGTCACTCTTTGAATTCAGCTGCAAAATTGATTTTTACAAACAGCCCAATAGCTAAACTTTTCATCAGCTGATTTAGATCCTGTCCTGTTAAATAAAAATCCCATTAGCCTAGAAGGCTATCTGCATAATTCATGAATCCAGAGAATTCCAACACCCTTATGTAGTCTTATGTCTTTGCTTTCTAATACAAAATACAAGTTTAAAACCAACACCAGAAATGTTTGGTTTTCAGCAAAGCCTAGGTAATTTTATCTCACTAATGAGAAAGGACAAATTTGCTTTTCCATTGGGCTCTAAATCAGTTCGGCACAAAATTTAAGCAATTGAAGTGAAACACAAAGGAAAGGATCTTCTGCAGGTACGTTCTGTCATCAGGTGTTAAAAGAAGTAGCCTGTAGCCTTTAGAAGCTTCTGTATGTTTTTCTGAGGTTTGCAAGTTTGTTTTGTTTTAATAAGTTGTGATTTTTTTTCCTTTTCTTAAACAAAATCAAAATCCTGAAACCTTTAATTATGCTGACTCATAACCAGGTCCTAAAGCAGCTCTCGCCTACTTTGAAGCAATTTATAGGATCAGGTTCTGTAGTGTGAGAACAGTAGAAATAAAAGTGCCACAGTGAAGACTATTGCCTTGCCTTTTTACAAAACATCCCATAATCAGTATTTTCAGTCAAGACAATAATGAAGTAAGAGCAACTAACCTGGATCAAGCTTGCCTCTTTATTCACCACAGTGGTCTCATAGATATGTACTTGCATCTAAAGAGTGAAAAGAATACTTCCTGTCATTGGTATGCACTATAACACAAGTCTGTTCCTGTGTCCCACTTAAATGGAAAAAGACTATTAACATTCCTATTTTAGAAAAATCAGGTTCTTGTGTGCCTTGGGTGGTGTTCTTCAAAGTTCAAACCTTTTACCCAGTTAAAAGTGAAAGCTTTCTCACTTTCAGAGTCATCTTTTTTTCCTCTTGTCTGTTCAGGGTAATAGTTTCAGCAAGATGAGCCAAAGCACAGCTTTCTAACATTTCTCAAATAGCGGGAAAAAAGGTTTTCTAAAGGGAAATATTATTTCCTTAAAGGAAATAATGGAACTGTGGACTGTTTAGATCAACCCAGTTTTTAAAGTCCAGAGAGCAACTTTCTTAGTCAAAGCTGTCACACTGACCAATTGCACTGCAGTTCTTTAACAAAGGGAGGTTCAGGGCTGTCTACCTTCCAGAAGCAGAAATTCTTCTTGCTAGACACAAGTAATCTATAGGCTGTCCTTCTGTTCCTCCTAGAGTTGAAATGCTTACTTGAAGTTCTGCCGCATTTTTAGACAGCTCCAATATCTTCTTTTGAAGTCCATCAGTATCCATGCTGTTCCTAATATTCTAAACAAGATAGAGTGCACAGGCACAGCTAAATTGATTGACAGTTTCTCCTTACAGAAACTAGGCAAAATGACATCTCCACCCCCAAGGTGCTGCCTACTCTAAAGCGCTACCAGTATTTATGCACATGCATTCTATGTGCTTACACCACTGAAACTGTTTCTGCTCCTTTTTCCCCTCATTTCTCTAGAGCACTGTTAAAAGAGAAAAACTTCAAAATGTGATTTATAAAGCAGACCTAAAAAGCTAAGGAAAAGCTTTCAGGCCTGCAGCATGAGGATTATTTTAGGAAAAATGCAGTTTAATGGCTATTTGGAATTACAAGCTTTTCAGAAAGACTAATCTTGAGCACGGTAAGCATGCAAAGAACAATGACTACAAAGTCAGTATCATAAGATCCACAAATCCATGAAGTGCCTCTTTTCACTATTATGCATAGTTTAACTTGTTTCTCTCTTTCATCCTAAATAGTCTAAGATACAGGCTGTTAGCAAGTATTAAAACATGTGATCACCTGATAAAAAAAATGGCTTATAAAACATTTACTTTTTTCATTAAAGTGGTGAATGGCTCTTCTCCAAACAGGAAAACACCAAACAGAAAAAAGGGAAAAAAAAACCCAACAAAACCAAACCCAAGAGATTCAGCTCCACTAGCAGTATATTCCCTACAAGCCTCATGTAGGTCCTTAGCCAGTGCCAATGTACCTATCTGCAAGTGGAGCCTTCAGTCACTGCATAATTATTTTGGAGTTACATTTCTACACAAGATTCCTCCTTTGTATCTTAAAGGAAGGAGACAGAAGTGAACATCAAAATGTGTTCAGTGGAGATTGTTTCAATGTAGGTATAATATTTACATCTGTGTTAACCAGAAATATTTTTAATTTGCCTTGAAAAACAGGGAGAAAAAGCAGCTGTCCCTGTCCCCGATGCTTCTCCCAACCACATATCCTAACTTACTCAGCAGATGGAAGGTCTGAAGCACAGTGCAGCTTCAAGGTACAGAGTTTTATGATAAGCCATCCTTGTAAACTGAATGATATCTTGATAACCTAATTAACACGTCAGGCTCCAAAGTCTAACAAACACGTACTTGCAAAAATCATGATTTACTTTACCTCTTCCTGGAGAGAAGTAACTTTGATGATGAGAGACTGATTTTCTTTTTCCTGGTCAGGTTTATTAAAAGAAAAGAAATATTTTGTTGTTAGCATGTCAAGTTCAACATTCAAAGCCAAACTAAGCCAGAGAGCAACAGGCCACAAATGCCTCCAGAGGCCAATAAGAAGCTGTCGTGTGGCATGCCTTTGCTTCAGAGAGCACAGCCAAAAGGAAGTGCTAAGGCTGACCCAATTCATGAACTTTCACTGAAGGGTTTGACACAGGCAATTCAAATGAGGGTAAAACTCAGACCACTGGGTAATATGAAGGAGGTGTTAAGACCAAAAACAGGAAGTGTAGTTGCACTCATGCTTGAGTAAAGATAGAACTGGAAAGCCTATGTGCCACACTACACTTTTTTCGTATCAGACATGAAGAAACATAGCAGTATCCCAGGCGGTGCCTCCACTGCACAAGGAACGGTAACTAAAGGAATTATAAGCACAACTACAAAGCTTCTAATAATATTTCTCTCTCCCACCCCACCTCCTCACAAGGTGAGTTATACATGTGATCTCAAATTAAAGCAGATCAATAATATACACACACTGCAGCAGGAAAGCACAAAAAAGGATCTTGTGTTCTTGCTTGGCATGAAAGCCTTTGTTATTTCTAATTGACCTGCCATCGGCAGAACAGAGCACTGTGGAGCACCAATTTACAGCTGCACCCGCACAGCAAAACACAGTGATGCCACTGCAGTGTGAACAACAGGCATGGCAGCAATGCAAACATATGCTCTCCAGAGAGCCTATACTTTGGTGTCTGGGAACACCTGCCAAAGCTGCAGCCACATCACTCTTGTTACCAAACTGCTTCACACCTCTTACAGTCAAGACAGGCTATGATATTCAGACACCTGGTGTTCATTCCAGATGCTGTCATGTAGGCAGCTTGTGTTCTTCGTGAAACACCAAGGTGTGCTGCCTGGCTTCCATCTGCCAGTCCAGAATAGAAAGAATTCTCATAGCTCCTTGTCATATCTACCAACCCATATGGACATTGGCAGTAACATAGGGTGTTTTGGAAAAGTTGCATGGACATCTGAACAAAATCTCCTGTCTCTGCTGATTTTAGAAGTCATGTGAATTTCATAATGGCAGCATAAGAGCTGTTGTCTTCAAACATAATTATATGCAAGACTGGCCCTTTTCATTGTTTTATTAATTCCAGCTAATACTAGCTTAAAGAAACTTCACATTGGTTTGTAAACCTAATAAATCGCATTTCAAAACACCCTCAAAAATTTCCAGTGCCTGCTTTCACAGAGGAGCTCATACTGCTGACTTTTACAGTTTGAGCAACCATGCTTTGCTGCACTAAAGTATGAGATGCTGTACAATGTAAGCTAAGAAATAAGAGCACCTACTAGCTGTTTATTCTGCCAGAGAATCTGTTGTTTTTTCTCTTCCAACAGATTCAGGTTGTTTTTTGCTTCTTCTAGTTCTTCTTCCAGTGATTTGGATTTCAGCAAGGAATGCTGGATGCTGCATGGGGAGAAGGAAACCCAGAGAAACTTTAGTGAGTTACTATTGGTCATTAGATAGGCCTGAAATACCAAAAGCAGTATTTTTAGAAGCCACCAGGGACTTTCTTTGGTACAGATATTTCACGTAAGATCAATGCAAGCCTGTCATTTTTGTTCAGTAAATAAACACTCATGGACTTACCCTTTGTTTATCACCCCTTTCCACTCTCACTCTAAGGGATAAAACCCCAGGCAAACATAGCATCCAAGATAGTGTGCTTTTGTTTGCATTCACCTACAACCTACCTTGCTATAGTCAAATATCAGGTTACCTGAGCACATAACCTCATCTTTAGAGCACTTCATTGTTAGCAGTTAAGAAAACCATTTTGGTTCAGTTTTCAAGGATAAGCACTGCATCATTTTCTTGTCCTGATCTGATAACCCAATGTATATTTGATCAGTGGGCTGGTAGCTATCTTTCCTGGCTTGCTCTAGGCTGCAGAACACTCCTGAGAACATGGTCCAACATGAGGGCATACATCCCATGCCAGCTACCCTGCAGACTCCTGGCTTAAACTCCCCAGAAGATACTGGGAATGGTTTTGCAGGTCACGTAACTACATCACACTTGAATTAGTTAGGTCAGATTAGCATTATGGACTTATTGTAAATAAAGGCTTGTACTTGTGGCATTGATGGGTCTACAGGCTGCAGCAATACTAAGCTAGTAAGAAAGCCCACTTTAGTTCCTCAGGAGCAAACCAGCTCTTAAATACTCATTTCCCCTCTACTTGTCAGCAAGCATGCAGTCTGGGTTTGGGAGCGCTCCAGTGCTTAGCTGTTCTCTTAGTAATATTAAGCATTTAAAAAAATTATTATTCCTACTTTGTTTCTTTGATTTTGCTTTACCCTAAGATTTTGCCTGTGTGCACTTGTAGCAACTTGTGCTGCAAGAGCCAAGCTATAAGAGGAATGACTTAAATGAACGACTTACAACACCTCCTGGTTTTGTAAGAACCAGGAGGTACAGAGCAGAATAATCAAGCTGTTGGAAGTTGCTGTCATGAAGCACTGTTGAGTTTAAAAGCATGAAGCAAGGCTGGATCACTTGGAAAACAGACAGGTCTGCCCATGGCCATTACACTGCAGACCGGTGGCATCAGGGTCTCCCACCTTTTTATTTGTTGACGTAGATCCTCATTATCTGCCAATAGCTTATTGTTGGTCTCATCCACAGCTTCCAGTGTGAGCTTCAGCTTACTATTCTCCTCCTGAAGCTTCTGGTTGTTGTATTGCAGGTCAGCAACACAGATTATCAAGTCAGAAGTCTCCCTGTTCCAGTAACCAAACAAGAAAAGACTGAGAAAATCAATTTGATCGAATTTAGACTGTCAAAAAATCCTGATGCTGTGCTGCACTGATAAGAGAGGTGAGAGGAGATCCCACAGAGGACTTATAATGCTGCAGTCTACTGTCATTTGTTCTGCACTGAGATACAAGATCACCTCCAGATCAGTTCTCTAATTCACCAGGAACCATTTTAGTTTTAAGTCCTTTTTTTAATGCTCCTTGAAATTAAGAGGTGCCACCAGATTTTCAGGAGATAATTTCTTCTATTGTCACATAAACCTGGGAACTTAGGGAAGGGGAGGTACTATTTTAAAAAGGAAAAAGAAATACATGGCAAAACTCAGACCACAAGGAATCAAAGAGGCAAATGGACATGGAAGAACTGAGATAGCAGTAGGAAGAATTACCAATGTGTTTTTAAGCCTGAACAGAAGCTGTGAGGAAGAATGTGGTAGCAAAAAGAGCTACTACGGACACATCAGCATCAAAAACTCTACCAAGAAAGTTTTCTGTAACAGTAGTTCTCAGAAGTAGCTCTCAAGTATTTCAAAGCTAGGAGTAGGAGCTTCTGAGAAGGAATTGCTTGAATGGACTTACATGTCTCCTCTAGACACATCACCCCCAAAGGCCTCCAAGCTTCCTGATGTAACATTCATCCGAACAGTTGTCTTTTTTGCTGAAAGAAGAGGGTGGGAGTGGGGGGTGGTGTTAGTTATAGATAGCATAGAGTGACAAATTGGAGTTTTCCAGAATAAAACCAGAATGAAATGATCTGCACCTTCAGGGGTGGTTTTATACACTTTGGATTCCAGGTCTTCCATGCTTGCTGCTGGTTCCTCAGTGGCACCATCTTCCCTGAAAAAAAACAAACAAGCATCAAGAATCACAAAAATCAGCATGACACCGCTTATCAGCTTTTTAGATCTAAAAGCTTTCAGCCAAAACCCACGCTGTGGTCACAGTGTTCTGATAACATCTTTGCTACACAGTACAGAAGGCACAAGCCACAAGAGAACTTTCTCCTCTTCTGTTTTTACAGAAGCTTTTATGAGATTGATAAAAAGCTATTACCATTTACTCTTACAGTCTTCAATCCACTCTTTCATGATGGCATGATATGTTTCCAGGTCTATGGAGATGTCTTTCTGATCTGGGTCAAGCATGTTGCACAGCTCTTCAAGACCACTGTCTTCCAACCCCCGGCTGGTTGTATGTCTCAAATAATCAACTATCTTGGAAACTGCAACTTTTCCTAAAACAGATACAGATGTCCATGTGACAGACTCTGACATCTCGTAGGCAATTCTGAAGAGCTGTACAGGGGCAAGCTACCCATCTGCACTGGTGTGTATTCAGTTGCCTTCAAGAGCTGTAGACAAGCAACTGATCCCTGTAGTTCTTCCGGAAAGGAAGACCTTTTGTTTATTTTTTTTTTTTTTTAAATACAGAAGTATGAAAATCCCTTTTGTTCTTTTTTAGGACTCCAGTTTTTTGAGGC
>NDXB01013758.1:10614-54246 GCA_002631895.1 Agapornis roseicollis
CCTTCTGCCCCAAAGGAAGGCCTTTTTTTTTTTTTTTTTTTTTTTTAAATACAGAAGTATGAAAATCCCATTTGTTCATTTTTAGGACTCCAGTTTAAGAACAAACTCAATACATTTACTATGCTACTATTTTTAGGTCTCTCATCAAATTGTGAAAACCCTATGACTAACATTGTCTTCGTTTACAAGACAACTGCTTTCTCTACCATTTAGGTCACGTTTGAGGTGGAAGCCAAAGAAATCCTCTCATGTTCAGAAGTTTCCCAAAGTTCTATTTTCTAACAGGGAAAAGCCTAAAAGAAATTACAGTCATTTCCAGTAAGGTTGACTGCTAGAAGCAGGTTATTCCTGTACTTCCTCTGCATTAAAAGCAAAGATGAACTGAGGGGGAAGGGGACTGAGGAGGGAAGAGACAAGCACCATGCAAAAGAGGCACAGACATCTATTCTGCATCTGCCACGCATACAGCCATTTGGCTAAGCAAACTAGTTAGTCTATAGTATATCATTTTTCAGGAATCATAACAATCTGAATCATGAAAATTTGTTGATAGAAGAACAAAACAGAACAATGAAAAGTCACTGGCAAACCTGTTTGGTCTACGTCACATGCATAGAAAATGGTGGTCAGTAGGTCTTCTTCACAAACCAAACTCACATCATGCGTGGTGTCTGTTTTGTACTCCAGTGACTGCGTCCATCCTATGAACAATATGTTTGTTATTGTTCATAGTGACTTTCATGCACAACAAAAAACACATCTAGACTCTTCTTTTTATATTAAAGGCAGAATAAATTGAAAGTCAAACCTCTTCTCCACAAAAAAGGAATTAGCAGATTTGAGTTTTTGACTTGACTCATTACTTCCTCACTTTTTATATTCACATTAATAATTTATACAGTAAATTTTAGTACTTTCTGCTGTCTTACTAAATTTGAATTATTCTAAAACACATCGTTACTAGTTTAAGTAGTAACTAAATGTCATCTATGTAGGTCGAGTGCTCAGCTGTCTAGGATTTTGGACTGGGAGGTTTTTTCTCCAGGACTTTTACCTCTTTCGCTCAAAGATGACCTCTTTGGCACAGGAGATCGTTTCACAGCACTTTCTGACTTCTTATCAGGTGTGAAGTAATATAAATTTGGACTTGATGTGAGATACTTCTGTTCGTGAGGCACATCTTTAGTTTCAATATTTGATAAAGCAGACAGCTTGTTTTGAGTATTGGCCTCTTTGGGTCGGAAGTAGGATGGAAAACAGCTCTCAATGGCACATACTGGCATCCACGGGCTGCTGGATCTCTCTTTTCTTTTAATGATTGAATATGTAGCATTTATAGGACTGGAGTCAGACATGTGACCAAGACAAGGTGACAGCCACTGCATGTCTGCAGAGAAAACGCTGTCACAGCTGGGGCTGATTAAGTGTGGATCAGTACTGTCATGACTTCTGAAAGTTCTTTTCTTCAGTAGTTCCTCTAGGTTTTTTTTGACATTGCACTGTGGACTGTCAAAGTTCCTGGACTGAAACTTTGGTATCTGCAAAGCAGGGTTAGAAACTTGGTCCATCATTTGGATAGATTTGATCTTTCTGCATATACTGTCCACTGGGTTATGATGCCGTTTGTTAGCTCCAGGTTCTGAAGACATTATCAATTCCTCTCTCCTGCAAAATATCTGGAAAGAACAGGAACATGATGCAATAGTCAGGATGATCCACAGACACATATTCCCTGAGCCAGGTTTCTGTTCAGCAGACTTGGAGCTTTGGTAGTAAGTGGTTTGAAAATCTTTGCTCCACATACCAGCTGTGACAGAAGCCTTCAATCTTGATATTTAGTTCTTCAGGGAACTAGAAGTCACATGGATTTGGAAAAGGTGGGGAACAAACAAAGAAATACTTTCTGAATCTCATTGCTTATTCTTAAATACAATAACTATGACAGGGATGAGTGAACACAGAGAGGGAAGGAACTAGAAAAACCCCTGTGGAATTCCCTGCAACCTAGCAGCTGATTACCTTTTCAGATTAAAGGGAACACTAAGCAATATTACTCAGACCGATTTATCTCAAATTGGGCATTTCATTTTTATATGAAAGAAATGAAACTCCTCTCACAACTTTTGTAACTATTACTTCCAATCACATCTGTAGCATTTTTATTTCACTGGTTCCATGTTTTTTTGCTCAGGTCTAACAGCAACAACTGTCCACCTATTTATTGCAGGTATCACCTACAGCTACAGACATCATCAGTTTCTGATCTCTTTTTGTGGCTTCGCAGCCAAACCCCACAAGTTCATAGAATAGTTAGGGGTGGAGTTGATTGAAGTATTTTGAACCTGCCTCTTTCTTGAAATCATTTTGTGATGTGTTTCAGAAGGCGAGATTTAAATGTAGCTTACTTTCAGGAAAATACAGGTCTGTCTTTCTGGGGCTGCTCTTTGCAGGTGCTGGGTTGGGGGTGGGGTAGGAAAAGGAAGAGTTTTCATATTTCACTGAGTCTACAAGGACAAAAATCAAAGCCCAGTTGTGTCTTTTACCAATTAGCCACAACTACAGCTCTCATGCCACCACACAGGCAGCTGCCCCAAAAACATATCCTACAGAGGCACATCTTCCTATTTGTTTTTTTATTATCCATTATGTCAGGCAATATTTAGACAGGCGGGTAGGTGGGAAGGAAGGGGAGGCGTGTGTGTGTGCATGCGACCAAGGCATGGAAGGGTGCATTGAGCAGAAAAAGCCACATTTCAAGTGAGACATTAATCTTTCCTCTGCAATTTGCAATCACTTCTGAACTGAGTAGTTAAGAGCTTCCATGTGACACTGTGCCACTGCAGATTTCATTCTCAGTTTCTCACCCCCCAAAAAAGAGAGAAACAAGTAATATTATTGGAATGTAGCTATGACATCTACACCAGTGTAAGAAACATATTACTAAAATATTACTGCACCAGATAAAGCTAGCCAAAGCTCCCAAGAATCAGATTTTAAGTGATATCTTGCACCTAGTGTTGCAACTACATACCTACTACCTTCCACCACTCTATCACTTTCAACTACTCAGCTCTGAAAATACACTGTATTGCTTCTCTCCACAAGATTATATACAACATCAAAAAGCAAAACCCAAAGCACACACAAAACCCCAAACTTGCTTTAAAGTAATAAACAGGGAAGCAGTATAACCTACATGACTGACAACAACCATCCTCAGATAAAACCTCAATAAAACCATCCTCAGTAAAACCCTCTGGGACTGGGATTTTACTTGTAGCCATCCTATCAGAATAGCATCGTCAGAGACCAGACTTCTGTTGGGGTGGAGAGGAAAATTAAACAGCATCTTTGCAAGTACAGCTCACAAGGTAATGTGTGCATGTGAGAGGGACTGACATGGCTGCTCATGGGGGCAGAATGCCAGACTCCTTGACCCTAAATGGATTTCCCCCCATATAGTATAAATATGATCTTGACCCCAGAAGGATATAGACTTCACTGAACTGTGCCTTTATACTCAGACTCTAAATCAAGAAACAAAATAAAGCAACCTCCCACTCCCCAAGAAGTTTGCTCCCTGCTTTTAGGTAAAAGAAAAGCCAATTCTTTTCCCAAAACCAGCATCATGCTTCACTAGGATTTAACACAAGAGTTGCCACTTCTATAACCTTGTGAGACAAAGAGAAAAAAAGACACATGTAAATATTTGTTAATCTAGAGTGCAAGAAACTTAAACACTTACTGTCCTTCTTCAAGTGTTTTATTACAAGCTTCCTGCATGTCAACAGATTGGTTTTATATATGCAGACTCAAGATCTCCAATTTTACTTTTCTAGCATTGTTACCTTAATTCCTTAACTGGTTAAGCATTCCTTAGCCACAGGAACAATTAAAAAAATAACAGCACTAAGAATTTTAGAATAACTTTTGAAAAGAGATTGTTTTCTTTAATATTATGGCTGTTTTAAAAGATTTACTTCTTAAAAATAAGTCCTAGGAAGTTGGAGTAGTCTCCTATGTTAGAGATACAAAGAAAAACTTAAAAACATTGAGTAGGATTTTATTATGTTCTGTAAGTACACAAGAGCTTTCAAGCAGACATAAGTAACACTCCATTAAAGAATACTAGTCTGATCATTTGCAATATACATTTAAATGTTGCTTATAATTCTCCATTTTAAAAATAGAAACAGTCTAAGACCTCATACTTACTCTAGCATAAGGAAAAATACCTTCTTTTCCTCTCTGGTAAAGGTAGCACAGAATAACAAAACCTATTTTAGCTACTCCTTTGAGGAGGGCTACCTAAATAGCCTTTGCTACTCAAATTAGCAGAGAACTCATTTGATGGGAAATCAGCTTTACAAGGTACACTTGTGGCTGCCACTCAGCGTTAGGTCTGGGAGGGGCAATGAGCTGCAAGGAGGTGCAATCAAACATCCCTCTCCAGCTTCCTAGTCCTTCTTTCCCCAGCCCCATCTCTCCTGCAGCTAAATGAATTGCCTGCGATTTCATATGCATTCTGAAGTCTCTCTGCTATCCTACCCTTAGTTTTAAAATGGTGAGGAAAATAATGTTATAGTTTATTGATGTGTCTCAACTCTGGTGCCTGGGATGTTTCTTACCATTAGCAGTTGTGTCTTACTTTTCCCACCTACTGCAAAGTTTCAGGCAGGAGAAGATCTCTCATAGTTTTTCTGGTGACAGTTTGAGCAGAGTAGCAAGACACTGTATAAATTTCATAGTTCTTACTACCTTTTAAAGGAAGTCAAACACTGAAGTCTCTTGGGCTGGTGTATTAAAGAGTCTCTGTTACTGTCTGCTCTGCACTTGGTAGTGTGCAGAGTACCAAGTACCTTTCTTTCAAAAAAGAATTTTGAATTAGGACTGTTAACCAAGTCCTCTCTTTAGTATTAAAATCTCAAAAAAGATTTACATTCTAAGAGTGTGGATCTTTGGTATATGCTGTACAAATAACTGGAAATGGAAAAATGTTGTTGAGGAAATACTCTTGCCTGCCCAGTGCCTACTAACTAACTGCACAGCCCATCAGACTTCTCCAGACACATGGAGAAATGACACATCCCAGTCTACCACAGGCTAGGGGTGTAGTGGGGAAGGGTCCAGCAGCAGGAAATTCTCACCCTCCCGATTTGCCTGGTGTGTAGTTCAAGCCAAGTGGCTCACAGCCCATCTTTGCTGTGCTACACTGTGTTTTGCTTAGAGCTTCACTATGGACTGATACAGGTAAGCATCCACAGGCCTGGTTGAAGTGGTTTTCCACTCACTTTGGGAACATCTAAAATGCCTGTCTGTTCTGATGACCTGGTGCACCAGGTAAAGGTATTTACTTTACCTTATATTGGACTTCTTCCTCTAGAACCAAGATTTCTTTTGAACAACAACATTTGTTGTTACAACAGTGTAACACAAGAACCCCTATTATTTTAGTAGCATTCCTGTTCTGTGCATGGTGAGATTGAAATACATGCTGTTTAAGGGTAAAGTGTATCTTATGTTCAGTATGCATGGGTGAATATTGAGGAGAAATGTTTTCAATGTTTAACGAGTGTTAATAGAGCAGAGGTCCTACGGTATTCAGTTTCTCTTGAAAATACTGCCCAGGGTTTCCTGTTCAGCCTTTAACAACATTTTGCTTTACATAATTTATGTATTTTATATATAATTATGTGCCTTTCTATATAAATGTATCAACACCTTCCCATCCCTCACGGCATGTGTGTGAAAACAAAACTGTTTTGCCCAAGAAGCTGCACATTTTATGGACCATGCTCACAGAGGTTGGGCACTTTGTTAAGAACATGGAGCTGGTTCTTTCAGTCTCTGAACCTGCCTGGTTATTGTGCAGTCTCTCAGTGTAACTTGCCTTTTTTGTCTCTCCCAATTCCATCCACTGTTTACAACAAAATGTCAGCATCCAGCTGCTCAGCAACAGCCTACTTTTCTTGCCCAGCTCCATGGGTGAGACTGTGTGACAAATGTACTGCTCAGTCAAGAGGAGATGACTGCATGCGTAATGCTCATCATCCTTTGTAGCCCGCTAGGTAGCTTCTTGACAAAGACAATAATCCTCTTTGCCAAGTTCATGGGGGTGGAAGAAAAGGTCAGATGACTCCTTGACCTTTGATGCTTCTGTCATTAGAGAAACATATGTTCTGTGAGATACATTCAGGAGAGTCTGCCTGTCTGAAGAGCTGGACAGCTTCTGCTAATGCACTTTGTAAATGGCTATACTCAGATGGTCAGGTCTCTTTTCCAACTTTCAAACTGGATAAAACTGCTCTTCAGCTGGACTTTTTTTCCTGGTGTTTGGCTCAGACCTCTCCATTGCTGAAAAAAAATGTTGTATCATAAGAAAACATCTTATGGGTCACTGAACTTCAGAATCAGTACCTCTTTCTGATGTGTACACCTTCCAAATACTTGTGGATTTCTACTCTTTCCTGATACTTTTAAACATTAGTCACCCCACATACCATATTTAACTTATAGCTGTACCTTGGAGTTCTTCTCTCTCATCAATATACTTCTGAAAACAGTAGTGCCTGGACCTGAATAACAATGATCAAACTGCAGCCCTGAACAAAGGCTCTGTTACTTTTATTGTGTGAGGCATTTGCATGATCCCTAGCTGGCTTTTTTACAGCTTGCTCTGTACCTCAAGCAGTTTTTGGTACAATTCTTCTCAGACAGTCTAGAGAAAAGAAGAAAAGCAATGCTAGCAACCGTGCAGTAGCACTGGAATCAGGCCTGCAGACATTATGGTGCTGAATGTGCAACAGATTACTTAGATAAATTTTGAGCCAGCAACTAATGGCCTCCATAATCATGTATCTGGTTTATAGCAGAGAGAATCTCTTTCCTTCAGAGCTGCACCATGAAAATACAACTTTCCAGAGAAGTTGAAGGTTTCCCTAATCATTGCAGGAGGGTTGGACTCAGATGACCTTTAAGGTCCCTTCCAGACCAAGCTATTCTATGATTCTGTAAGTTATTCTGAAAACCTATACTGAAAAACATGTTTGTGTGACATAAAATATCTGACAAAATGTATTGGTGGATTGCAGATAAGGTTTACTTGGTCAACAGGTTTCACAAGGCAAATATGGAACTCGTATATAAATTTCACCCTTGCCTGGGTGCTATGTATGGGATTGAAGTCCAGAATCAGTTTCGAAAGATCACAGAAACACAAAAAACAGGCCCAAAAAAAAAAGATGTTAAGAGGTTGTACAGTTCAGCACCAAGTTTCTGAGCAGGATCAGTTCACCAGTGAGTCCTAAGAAGGGGCTGGATAATCTATTCTCTGAGTTACTCTGTGGTAATAGATTCACAGCCATTCAAGGCAATCTATTTCTATGTGCTATTTCTATGTCCTATTTCTATTTCATGTCATGCCCAGGATGTAACTGAGTGTTACCCAGAAAGGCTAGTTCTCTGGGGGGGTTGGAGGAGGTATTTGGTTGGTGCTCAGTTGGGGTGGGGTGTCGTGAGTTATCTGTCGGTGGTTGGTGAGATGCTGTATTCTTTTCCCTTGTTATTTCCTTTCTCATCATTATTATTGGTGGTAGCAGCAGTGATTTGTGTTATACCTTAGTTACTAAACTGTTCTTATCTCAACCTGTGAGAGTTGCATTCTTTTGATTCTCCTCCCCATCCCTCAGGGAGCAGGGGGAGGGCAAGAAAGGGGGGTTGAGTGAGTGAACGAGATGCGTGGTTGGGTTTAAACCATGACATACTGTTAGAAAACTTGCCTATCTGGCTGAAATCTCTTCACTGCAAATTAAACACAGAATTCTTTGTTTATTGCTACTTTGCAGACTCTGCCATGATAGTTCACAGGCTTCTGAGATGCTATGGTTAGTATACCCAAGCCAGAAGTGGACTGTGCTAGGTGCTACTCAGATGCCAGATGAAGGAAAATGAGAATAAGCACATGAGACAAAGGTCCTAAATCTCAAGAGCTGTATACCTTAACACTGTCAGAATGCTATGTTGCTGATGTACCTACTGACCACCTACACACAATAGGTACACTTTTTACTCAAGAACAAGCAATGCATCATTGGTGTCCTTACCGGCAGTTTAAAAATAGACAGGCACAACGACTGTAGCCTATATTTTTAGGGGAAAACTTTGGAAATCAGTCGTGATGCAATTCAGTGATGTGTGTTTAACCCCACTAGTTAAAACGCTATCACATGAGAACTTTTTCACTCACCTCAGCACGGACCTTCAATCCCCAAAATTGGCTTTTTGTTATGTACAGTCTCTGCCCTTTAGACATCTTTAAGAATAATAGGTTGTGTTCTTTCTAATAAGAGGCCCTGCTGCTATAGCAAGCTTCAGTACTTCCTTCACTTAGAGTATTGATTACATGCCAAAGCCACTTCCTCAATTATGCAAATCAGCTGAGAAATGGCAGCATTGACAATGAGTGTTTCATGTACAGCTCATCATCTTGAAGTGCTGTAGTTTCTTAGTGTGTTATGATCCATAACCTAATTATAGGCTACTTTATTTTTCAAGAGTACAAGCTTACATATGCCCATACACATCCACATGTTTGGGTTTTTTTGTGACTGCAAACACTCTTGGTGTATGCATTTCCTTCCAAAAGTATTGCCTTCTGTCGCTGTTTGCAAATAAATCATGTCCCATATGCCATTCTAGAAGTTGTTAGAATTCTGGGAAGAGTGAAATGACCACCTTCTCATAGGATCATTACAAGAAAAAGCTATGAAGAGAGAAGTCTTTTAAATTTTAGTCACTAAAGTAGAACTGACAAATCTGGAGGTTTTTATTCCGCATGCAGACTTCTTGCGGATTGGCAAAGTTCTCATAGATTTCAGAAATATATATATTTTTTGAAACAGCAAAGCAACTTAGAATCACTGGTCATAATAAAAATAAATGGATTTAGGGCCCTAAGTCACAAAGGCACAGATAATTTAAGGGGAAAATAAGAACCTTTTGGGAAAAAAACAAGAAAATACCCAAACCCTTAAAAAGCACTGAAACCATTTAATCTGAGAGAATGTTGTTAAGACCCTGAGTTTGCTCTTGAGCTGACGGTTACCTGTCCCCAAATAAGCTGTTTCAGCTTTGATCTGTCCAGTTCAGTTCCCTGCTGCCCTACAGGCAGCCTCAGCCAACCCCCAGTCTCTACAAGGAGACAACTGGGGCTCTATCAATACATCCAGGTTTAGAAGAGAGCGTGAGACTCCAGCAACACCAACTCAGAGCAGCTCAGGCTTTGCAAACAAGTTAAAAGATAAGAACAGCTGAAGTTGTCTTTCTACAGTGTGGTAACAATATAAATCTTTCTCCATGCCTCCTATTCTCTTCTCCTTCTCCGTAGTTCCATGAGAAGGGACTGAGCTGGATGTCTTCATGGTTTATTTCATGTTAAGTTGTCTCATTCTGGTGGCTGGAGAACCAGGGCTTATTTTCAGTGCCAAAAAGATCCTGTTTTTTTTCCTACAACAAGAAGAACCATTGTGAAGAGAATATACTTTACGTTGACCAACACCAAATGTAGAAGGTTTATTTTCACAGACTCAGTTGTGTGTTTTGATTCTAGCCCTGTGATTCATGTAGAAAGAAAAGCTCTGAGATCACTCCAGAAGGGAATAAGTGAGTAACTTATTTATCTTTTCCAAGTCTCTGCTTGTTAAATGTCTTCTGGATGCCATGCATAGTCCCCTGCTAAGGCTAAGGGTTGAACATCATCAAGAAATGTCTTTGTTCCTAGCAGAGAAAATATAACCTTCACATTGAAGTAGATGCAAGTAGAATCCCTTCTGTTGGATAGCGTGCATCATGGCATGGCCTTTATAAAAGGAGAGATAGTGACAGCTCCCAGCCATGACAAGAGCTGCATGAGGCCAAAACCTGAACTTCTCTCTCATTTTTTTCACCCATTCCAGAGTGAGCTGCAGCAAATGCATATTTCATGAACAATTCTGTCTGGCATGAGCAGAGAACAGATCAGTATCCACACAAAAGCAGGAGAGTAATTGTACCTTCACAAACAGCGTGCATCAGAGCAGTCTCCACAGACACATCAGGCAAAAGC
Organism: Agapornis roseicollis; assembly: GCA_002631895.1. Lineage (NCBI taxonomy): Eukaryota > Metazoa > Chordata > Aves > Psittaciformes > Psittacidae > Agapornis > Agapornis roseicollis. The sequence goes on from NDXB01013758.1 coordinate 20,717, forward strand.
TCATGACAAACCTTAGCAGTACTTATCTGCACATTCCTCAGTCAGACTCCACATTCATGAGCGTGTTTGTCACATGTACAGACAGATCTGTGTTTCTGTTACACCACAGGGTAGTCCAGTTTGTGAGACTGCTGCAGGAAAGTTCCTACTGGCCAATCAGCAGATTTCTAGCTCCCTGTGTGCTTTGCTTCCCCTTCTGCTTCCATCTCCTATTTACAAAGGAAAAAATTGAAGGAGGAGAGATAAAAACCCTACCTACACAACCACTGCCTCTCATCCATTATCCATGACTACAGTAAGTCCAACAATCACTTAGAAGTAGCCTATGGAAATGGCTTCTCTGATTCCCACTTCCAGACTTTTTTCTGTTTACTGTTCCAATGAACAGCTTGACCTATTTGAGCCCATTATCTGGGCTTTCACTCCAACCAACCCATGAGACAGAAAAGTGTTTATGACTATTAGGGGTTGGCGGGGTTTTGGTATTTTTTTTCTTGAGCTTTGTATTTTTGCTTGCATGTAAGAAAACTAGATGTGAGAGATCATTAGAGAATCAAACAGAAGATTGCATCTTCTAAATGTATGCTAGGAATAACCTAGTACATTATAACTAGCTATACCTAGTAGGAATAAGCTAGTGACACTGGAGAAGTCACCATTTTCTTGATGTTGGCATGTTATGCCTGGAAAGTAATTTACTAACTTTTCCAGCTCCCACAATGGATAGCAATATCATATATGTTAGATTATCTGAGGTAAACACTCATCATGTATATTAATACCTGCTTCTGGCTGTGGTTATCGATCATCTAGCAAGAAGGTGACATGTTGTAAATGCACAGGGCTGATGCTGATGTATTCAGAAGGTATTCACCTGGCTAATGGGGTGCATTGGCAAGTGCATCCGTCTTTCAATCATTTCTCTGACTTCCTGCAAGACTACAGGTTTCCCTTAGGAGTCATCAAACCTTCTACTTCTCCATTTAGAGGGCTGACAAGAGATCCCTTTAGACTCCTCCGCCCTGCCACAGAAGGGGAGGGTACCTTCACTCTGAAGATTTAAAAAGGAACTCCCAAACCTTTAGGAGATCTTGTAGCACGTTATCCCAAGAAAAGAAAGCTGAAGATTTGCCACTGAACAAAGTATGAAGGTGAGTAAAACTCTTTTGGTGCATGGGAAAGTTTAGTTTTCAATTCATACTTTTTCATGTGAGTATAGTATTTAGCAGCAGCAGCAGGGGGGTTTAAGAATTTTAACTTTAAAATAATTTATTTTTAACTTTAAAAATAAATCATGTAAGAAATATACACATAATTCTATTCAGTGTGCTTGAAACAACTGCATTAAAAAAACATTAATAGCAGAACATGCTCTCAAAACCAGGGTGAAATAAACTACTGTTAATCATAATGTTAGGTGCTCTCTGTTGCACATCACTGTTATCAATACATAAATAACAACATGGTCCATGTGAACAAACAGAGATGCAACTTTTTTGCAGAGGATTCATGCTCAATGCTTTCATTTGCTTGTGCTGCATCACCAAACAAGCTCCAAGAATCAAGAAAGCCTGTCTTTTGACATGCGTGTAATCATGGCTGAGGCAAATGGGATGCTAAGTTTAAAAACTTTCTTTTCCTGAGGAAGTAGTGATGAGCTCTCCTGTTTGATCAGCTTTTGTTTGAAATGGCAAGTCCCTGCATTTGCTTATTGTCTAAGGTTTGGCAAAATCAAGATATACTTTATATTGTCTTTCCCCCTTAGACGGTACATTTCTCTTTTTTTCTGGAGGATCTAATGTCCTTGTAAATAGGAGGACAAAAGGTTCTTGTCATAGTGGCAGTTCTCACCGGTATGGTACTTTTGTTAACCAAGGAGTTAAGAGAATATAATATGTTTGATTTAACATCCATCCTCCTGTGAGATCACTGTGTACAGATCAGTGAAATAGTCACTGAGCAAAAGAAGGTTTGGCAGCAAAAAAAAAAGGAGAGACTGGGCATACCCTCACATTTAGATTTGAAGTTGAGAGGATCTAAGGATCTGAAAGGTCTTCCTGTACCTTGTAGTTCTCTGTTGTGCACAGGGACTGCGTAAACTGACAGCAATTGCAACGGCACTGTTCCTGGCAGCGTCCTTGGTATCTTTCTCCTGGAGTGCACCTCAGGTAAACTGCTCACTTACTTAGGCTGAAGGCACAGCATCCATGAATCTCATGGGTTGGTGCCACTTCAGTATTTGTACTAGTTAGTAATGTCATGCAGTGTTGACACGTCTCTTCTCTTTTTTTTGGCACAAAGGCTTATTTCCAAAGGAGAAACTGGACTCCTCAGGCTATGCTGTATTTGAAGGGTGCACGTAAGTCCCAAACTCTTTCCATTTTGAGGAAATAATTTTACCACTGGATAATTCCTGATCTGCTTGGCCTCATACAAGCAGTAAATCCCTGAGGATGCTGTGGAGGCAGGAGTTCTGAGGCCTGCAGGGATATGCTAATTACATATTTCTTCTTGTCTCTGAAACAGTGGTATCACCAGTATTATTATTTTTAAAAGAAATCAAATTGAAGAAAGCAAGCAAGTGTTGGAAGAAGTGAAGCAAAACAAAGTACTGAAAAAGTTGATGGAAGCTTGATTGTAAAACCTGTCAGAAAAGAAGTTTCCTTATCTGAAATAAACTTAAAGGGGTTTAAGACACACTGGATATAGTTATCATACCTTATTTTCTCTCAGGCTTTATTAAAACATCCTCTCAAGTAACAGCGGCTTGTAGTTTTGGAGTATTATGGTTCAGGATTGGCTTTTGTTGATATGGAAAGACCCTTATGCCTCCCATTTTATGTTTGTAGAAGTTATACTGTAATCTTGTATTTTGGAGAGACTACTTTAGGGATTGTAGTGTAGGAATACCAATACACCTAGGAGGTTGTTTTCACCCTTTTCCCACTGCTTTTGTAGAGGGACGTCGATTCATCTCAGATGAGAGCCAGCGAAACGATCTGTATGACAGAATGAAGCTTGGTAAGTACATGTGCACAGGTATATGCAACACATTGATCTCTCCTCAGATTATAGGAGAAATCTGTGGAAACTGGAGGGGATATATTCAAGGAAACAAACATATTTCTTCTAGTTCCTTCATTCAAAAAAGTACATGATAAAGACTGACTTTCCTCCCTCGTGCACCTGTAAGATTTCATTTACAGAAGTTCCAGGTGGACGTGGCTGTTAAGTGGGATTCTCATCAGTACTTCTGATTTTTGTTTTCCACTGGAAAAAATCAAGTTATCAATTGTGCTGAACTGACAGATAACAAAAGTAGACAGATAATGTTTCTGGAGGAAACAGAATGTTATAGCAAAGTAAGGAACATATAAAAAAACTAAATGTTCTTTTTACCTTCTAAGAGACTTTGAAATATCCTGCTTTTTATAAGGCTTGCTTGCCTTTTCTGTGCTAAATGTTCATCTGGGTGGCCGTGAGTAGAGAATGTTATAGTGTGAAGCAGACAACAGCACTATTTTTCTCTTTGGGTCTTTCATTATAGAGATAAAAAAAGCAAAAAACAAACCAAAGAAATACCATCAAACACTAACCAACCACACGTATTTCTTCTTATAATTCTAGAAACACGCAGCCAAAATACAAATCCTTTATCTCTTTCTGAAGCAGCTGCACTGTTCCTTAGTTCCTTACAGAAAGCACAAGAAGAAGGTAAATGTATGTTTTGTCTTACCCTGACTTTTTAAAACAAGGTTTGTCACTGTTTCATTTATTAACAATTTAGTAAATTAATCTAAAAGGTCTAGTTTTGTTGTGGTCTAAGCCCATCTGGCAAGTACCATGCAGCTGCTTACTCAGGTTTGAAATGAGATATTCCAAGGAATGTATTGTATTGGAGTGTACATTTACACAGATTACAACATGAGTCAGATAAATGACAGTAGGTAAAATTTTGTATATTCTGCTTTTATTTTGCTTTTAAGAAATTCATTAGTTTAGATTCAAGGGAATGGCTCTCTTGAATTGATTTTTCCAAAACAAAACTCTTCTGGGACTCCTTTTTCTGCAGAATATTTTTTGCTTGTGAAATTTTCATTCCTCCTTTGGATCTTATATCCTGGTATAAAGACTTAAAAGAATCCTTAAAAGCCGCAGCAGAGGAGCTGTGGGATTCACATCTGGCCTCTGCAAGCTCTGTTGCCGGCACAGTTGACAGGGGTCCCAGAGACATTTTGAAATAGAGCTTTGAAATATCCTGAAAGTCCTGTAATTTGCTCATGTGTTCCCAGCTTCCCATCACTATATCCTCATCACCTGCTTTCTCACCATGTGCTTCTGCTTCTCCAGAGCCTCAGAACCCATGTTTCCCTTCCACAGCACCCCCCAGCAAAATCCAGCTACTGAGTCAGGCTTAAATAACTCTTGTTCTCCTTCATGCACATGGCACTCCCTTATCCTATGTTCCCCTGCTCCCTCACCCTGTTTTAGTTCACCTTTCCACCCTAGCCAGCCTTCCTAGATGCTCATTGTCTGATGCATAGATAGAGCTCACCACGCTGAAACCTGAAAACCTGAAACCTAAATCTATGCTAACTTTGTCCTCTGCCTTTCTACATTTCATCTCTACATAGTCTACTTTTGGGAAATGGAGCTGGGGATGGGAAGGTTGTAAAAGGAGGATGCACCCTACAGGCTGTGGAAAGACCATGCTGTGCTCTGGCTCCTGTGTGCTGGGGAGGCTGTTGTAGCATACACAAGCCCAGGAGTTTGTTTAAGTTTAGTTCTTCCCCTCTTTGGTTCAAGACAGGGAGGAAGAGAAGGTGGCTGAAAGCTGCCTTTGTTTCTTGTCCTGGTTGTGAGTTCTTTAGTCAGATTGTTATCAACATATAGTGCTGGGGCCTGTGCTCAGCTCTCTCTTCCCTGCCCTGGCAGAACTCTGCTAATCTGAAGAATTCAGTGGCATTTAGGTGACAGAGAAAAGGCAGAATTAACAATGAACATAATGCTTTGGGCAAAATATCTGAGCAGTTCTAAAGATAAATCAGAGAAAGTTTTATTTGTGTGCTAACAGAAAGAGAAAATCCCCTGAAGCTCACAATTCATAAATTTTAGTGGTATTTTCCTGCCTGTTGCTGCTGTTCCAGAAAAGATGGTGAACAGCAGCAGCCCCTGAAAAAAACAGTGACATATCCCAGAGAGCTAAGCAGAACTGGGAGCTTGTTTGGAGAATACTCACATTGCCACCATTGTAGTAGGGAATAACAAAACAGCCAAACCTGGGTAAGTTATGCACTTTTGGAAGATCACTTTCCAGTGATTTTAGAATGTTCTTGAGTGAGAGAAATGTGCAAATAGAAACCAAATACACTGTTTTCCTATGCATGAAAAATTTCTGCCTTGTACTAAGATACCCTTCTGGACATGGTTTGCATCTCTGCACTTCAGAAAACAGAAAGATCTCTACATTTGAAATAAGAGAAGGCATGATTCTTTCTACAGATGCCTACATCTCTTAGCTAAGCAGTCACTTTACACTTGGCTTGTGCTTGAGGCACATCTGTTTCCTGAAAGCTTTACTGAACGAACTTTCCCTTATCTACAGCTTAATCTTCCCCATTGTGTCTTGTCTTACAGTTGAAGAAGAAAACAGTGATCACCCTGCCTACTTGACAGATAAGCTATCAAATTGGTGAAATATTTCAAATTTGACATTTGGATTGCACAGACCCTGAAATCATGTCTTGTGTAAACAGAGTATTTCATCCATCCTCACTTCAGTTCCCAAAGCGTGACATATATATATATTGCAAAATTTTGAATGCAAACAGGTTACACGTTACTGATAAAGTTCAGATAAAGGAGGTGTTTATTAAGTTCTGCTTTGTTTAGACCATTTTGTATGTCCCACCTAGAATGTAAAATACATTGTACTCTCTTACCTGAAAAGATGATTAAAACTGTCTTTTTGGACAATGACTTCATTTTCTTTCAATAGTCATTGAAAGTCATCTTTTACCACTTTGCACCCAGCTGCGTTTTGAAGCCCTTTTGAAGGTAATTACTTCACCACTTTGCTGCCAGCCCTGTAAATTGCTGATCGTTAATAAAGTCAGTGAGATATTAAAACAATCCAGCTATTTTTGACTGCAAAGACAGTGATTTTTTTTCTCTTTTGCAGATATCTGTCACCACAGAGAATAGGCAACAGCACTTACTTAGCCCTCAGCACTGTCCTGGTTACATGCATGCAGAAATGTATAGTCTGAACAATCCTGCTGAGCAAGTCCCACCACGTAAAGATAGTATGGAGATAGGTCTTACAGGATCTGGGCATCATTAATGCCTGTGGCATACAGTCACAGCTGTTTGTCAGGATCTGCAGTACTGCTGGTGGTGTACCAGGGACAATCCTAGTGTCACACATGACAACAGGCACACAGAATATTAATAGCATGGGTACTGTACTTTGTGTTGGCTTGCTTTTTGAGTTGCAAAACTGGAGCGTAAATTGGTTTATTATCATTCCATGCTGATAAAGACATATTTAACAGCACTTGTGTAGTTTTGTGGTCTAACTGGAAAGCCCCCTGTAGTTCTCATGTAATTAAAAAACAGCCACATGATTCTTGTGTCCAAGCAACTAAGTTTTATTTTTTTAACCTTCAACCCTAGTAATACTCTTCATCTTTCAATGCTACTTCCCTCTGGTCTTCCTCATGACACTACTAATTAACTTAATGCACACTAATAACAGTGTCGCTTCTCCTCAAAAGAAATGCAGCTGAAGGAACAAAAGAATTAATTTCCATCATGGGGCTATTGGCATTTTCAGTAAGAGTTTAGAATCTGTATTATTTCATGGAGGAACATAACTGGAGAAAAAAATTTCCTTGTATGTTAATTTTTAAGCACCAATGTATCCTTGAATAGCAGTATATGTCATAGGCAGAATGCATTCATGATGAGCTTCATCTAAACTCCAATGATATCCATCAGTATATTTTCATTAATTTAATTGCTCTTTGTTTCTATCATACTCTGAATATCTAAGTTACTTTTCAGAACATTTTACTGTATGATCAGTCAATGATCAGACAAAAGGTAGAAGGCTTGTACATCCTTTGACTTATTACTAGAACAAAATTCATATGCCTCTAAATGAGATGATAGAAAAACTGTGCTAATCATATTTCTAGCTATTTGTATGCAGTCCTGATGTAAGCTCACTAGCTTAAACAATTCATTACAAATGCCATGGAACAGAATAAACACTCTGCCACACTGGTGAGTGGTTTGTGAAACCCTAGCATTTTCAATCTGGCAGATAATCACTTATGTAAGAGACAGCTGCTACCAAGCTTGTCAGATGTCAGTAACTATTAGAAATGTGTGGCATTTAAGTTAGGCAATCTGTCTGAACAAAAAGCCATTTCCTATAAAACTGCAAATCCAAGAAGCAGAAATGCTTTGCTGTAGTTAAATTGTCATGCTACTGATGGCTACTCCTAGAATTCAAGAGAGTACTAAAATAAGCCAAGAGGCATGAGGCAGAAGTCACTTTGGCCACTCAAGGACCATTTCTGAGAAGAATGGGCACTATCTTCACATCAGTCATATCTCAGAAGTTGTGCACTTTCTGTCACCAGACAGATGCTCAAAGCACATGAGCATGCTGAATCAAACACAGCTGGATTTGTGCGAGATGTCATTACAGTTTTCTGCTCTTCCCAGAGAACTCAAACACCGTAAGCACATCTAAGAGAACATGTAACCTGGACCATACATCTTGCTTATTTTTCTCTTCTGGGACTTGTTCAGAAAGAACAAGTGTAGCTGTCTTAACGCAACCTTAGCAAAACCTTTCTCCTTTCCATACTGCCTGTGCTGTGAATCCATCATTTAAAAATATTTACAATACGTATGTATAGAGCACATCTTTCAGCACCAAAATGAAGCTGATGGTAAACAGATGTTCACCAGCTTGTGGCAACTAAAACATTTTTAGGCAACCAAGGAAGTGCTGGATCACTCTCAGATGATGCTAATGCAGTTTTGACGGCAGGGAACTTGGGATGAAGTGCTTTTCTTCCATACAACAGTGCATTGAAATACAAGCAAAAATTGTAGATTTCTGGAATTTTATTTTTCTTTTTGTTTTAAGAGAACATCAACTTAAAAATATATATACCTTTTAAAGGTTCTTTCATTGAAACTCTCTGCCACTCTTTGATTCTGTGAGGGAACTCTGATTAAAGCACTTTGGGGAAGAACATACATTTCTGAATTCAAAAATTGCAGTTGTTCTCCAATTAGTAAACTGTATGAAGGAAAATGTTTGTTGTATCTTTACTTTCACCACTTTTATATGAAAAATAACTACTCATTGCCTTAATTACTTTTAACATGGCTAAAAAATAGTGACTCCTTTTAAATCCAGTTATGTTTTTGTCATAAAAGCCCAAACCTGTCTTCTGAGAACAGTTATTCATTTACCTACCCAAATCAGCTTAAGAATGAAAGTCCAATTTTAAAATTGATTTTAGGTGGCCAAAAATACAAACAGGCACCTAATCACTTTTATTTTATATGTTCTACAGTAAGACCCATGTCATCAAATGTTGGTTAATTGTTTGAAAGGTATGTGTCTCATCAAAGTTGGACATCTAGGATCCCCCTTGGGATTTACAGTGAAGGTAAATACCTCCAAAATTTACATCATCCTACCTGCTGAAGAACAGGCTGAATCAGTTCCTGGAAATGTCTTTCTTGAACAGCATGAGAAATTTTTGATGCTCAAACTTCCAAAAAAAAAAAGATGAATCTCCTTCCTAACATCTTAAAGTCAAGATCAACCTCTAAAGAGCATGTTCAGGCACTCTCTGCATCTCTAGGAATTAAAATACTTTTGAAAGCTTTCTGAAGGTAAAGTCTAGTTCTTGGTTTGGGGTTCAATTATTCCCCAAGCACTTAGAAGTTTCAGGTGCTTTTTGATATTATGTCTGTGGGGCAGATGTGTTCTTGGAATTGTTTTAGCATTGTTTGTTACAATTACATCTTTCCTCAAGAAGTGAAATAGACCATGGATTAATTGGGCAACTGGAAGAATTAGAATTACTCATCTTTAAATGCTGTCACACTGCTCCACGGCATGTAGGTTTGTTTGCAGGGAAAGGTCTAACATAAGAAAATTTTGTCATTCTCTTTAGCCAAGTGACATTAGCTTCCTCCCAAACTAGTTTATTAATAACCTCAGAACCTAAGACAAGATGAAAACAAAAAAGATATACCAGAGGAATCAGAACATAAACGGTCTGCTGTTTATTGTGGGTCTAAGTGACTTCAGAAAGATAACTTCATTTGTCTCTGAAATTCAAATGCCCACTGCATAAGACTTTATTTTGTTCCACAGGAAGTATGTTTTACCACTGGATCAAGACACTTCTGTGTATTGTAAAAAAAAACATGTTGCAAGTGGTGTAAGCTTACAATAAACAGCATAAGTAAAAAGACCATTTTCTTTCCAGTGCATCTTTTTCAACCCTGCCAAGGTTTCCTCAGTGCAACACTTTTTTCTCTAAATTTTTGAGCTCTGGCTTAAAGTTCATATTAGTTTAGGAAGGGAAAGGGGAAACATAAATGAAGCAGAAATTAATTTGGGACACCCATAATGGACCTAGCAGCATAGACTATAATTAATATGGATGATTATGTAGACAAACTTATGACCTGCAGTTTGTATAAGCTCCTGAGGGGACTGTCACATTCTCTAGGTTTATTAAGCTTGAGAAATCTCTTCTATCTCAAAGGGGCACAGAAGGATTGTCATTTAAACTACTTTTAAGGTGAAATAATATTAGGATTTGCAACAGTGTAGCTCAAATAACATTTAAGATTCCCCTAATTACATCATACTGTCTTTAACAGAAAGTTTAGGAGCCTACAGGAGGAACTGTTGAATGGATGAAGAGACCTTGCCAGAGTGAGAGCAACAAATTCAGTTCCTGTACTCTCCATGCTGCTTCTTTTTCCCTTGTGGCAATGCTCCAAGGGTAAATGGAGACTTGATGTTTTGCCTATCCCTTTCAGCTTCCTCATCCTCATCATATCTTTCATCCTCGTCTTCATCTTCACCTTCGCTATGGTGAGGGCTGGAATGCTGAGAGGCAGAAGGTGATGGTGGCACTGATGAAGGCCTAGGATACCTGAAGCCTTCCGTCTGGCAGAGAGAGAAGCATGTTGGATGTATTATCACAGTGTTCCTCAATTAGGTGTATACAGCATTATAAGAAAATCAGCACTTCAAAGAAAACCAATGGTGGGATGTAAGTTAGCCCTGCTCTGCACTCTAAAATTAAACTCCCTTGACCCTATATCCCCTCTGCCCTTCTCTGCTTTTATGGCAGTGATGTTTAGTCTGTGGCATAAATAACATGCTGCCCTTCTAGCACTCCTTTTTTTGCAAAATATGACTACCTATACTGATCCTAAAAGCTGTCAACACAGGATGAAATCCTTTGGTACTCTATAGTTAGAATATGCTTATTGAAATTCCATCAAGTTTTAAAACTGTTTTCTAGTTATAATGCCAATATCTTCAAAACCAGAACCAAGAAAGGGTTGGTTTGAGCTCCTTTTGTTCTTCTTGTTTAAAAACAAATGTGTTGCTCTCCAGAGGTCCTGAGGATTTAGTGTCAAATAATATTGTTCTTATACTGGATCTGAGCAGCCTCCCTTCTCACTATGGTGATAACGCGCACTATGCGAGAATGCCTTTAAACTGACCCCTTGCAGTTCCAAACACAGCTTCCTCCTCACAGACCATGCTCAGGTGCTTTTTTTGCCTCACTTTCCCTAGAGCATCCTTTCCCAGCTCCTCCTCTGCTCGGTTTGTGCAGAACACCCCCATGACATTTATCAGAAGCAAAATTAGAAGCTGCCACTCTTTAATAAAAATTTCAAAGGCCAGTTCCTCAGCTGGTCTAAAGTGGCATAGTGCCAACCATGTCACTCTAAATGACCCAAGGAACTGTTCCTCTGTTGCACCTGGTATTCCTAGTGTTTGCACCTGGTATCATTACAACTCTTGACTAGAGACTGGGTCTATAAGTTGTTGAGCTTTTAACTGTTAATTCCTACTTCCCTTCAGTTAAAACAAGCCTTGTTAACTCTCTTCTCTCTTTCTGTCACACACACACACTGTCACACTCCTCTCTCTTTGTAAGAGTAGCTAAAATGCAGATGAGCTCATCTCTGAAAGCAGGCTTTACCTTTGGTGGAGCACATGGTTCCATCTCAAACTTATCTGGAAATGTTCTGCTGAGGGCCAAGTGTCTGGCATGCATATAATACTGCAACATGAAAGAGAAGCCTTTACAAGTCAAGGAAGTCTTGGGTAGATTTAAAGAGGTAAATAGGAACTTAAAATGAATATCTTCTAAAAGATAATGCTGACGAAAGGCTACACACATTTTCAGCTACGCAGAATCCAACTGATATCTCTGCTTGTAATAAGCACATTACTGTGAAGCAGTGAAACATTCACACTAGATTCATAATGAAGTAGAGTCTGGAACAGAAGCTGAATAAGGTTTCTGTAAGACCAATGCATTAAAATAGAAACCAGCATTTGTCTCAGTCAGTGTAGTTCTTACTGAGTGACAGGTATTCTTTACTCTCAGGATAGAACTGGCTCTTTTTTAACCAGGAAAATTTATATCTTTAAGTGTGCACATGTATATATACCCAACCTTTGGAGTCATCCATGCACAGAAAGCATGTGTAACAGTTACAGAGAATAATTATTTATGAAGCCTTATATTTAAGAATTTGCAAAAATATTTATGGATCCACTATATTCACAAGTATGTGTCACATGCATGATAAAAATAGCTTGTTATATCAGGGTCTTATGCTGTGTTGAGAACCATATAAACAGAAAAGTTCTCACACAGCTATCAGAGGAGGACAAGGTCCAAAATAGTTAAAAACTGATGCATATGCATCTGCTTCTTTGCTCCTGTAGATTTCAGAATACTGTTTTGCTACTGTTTTAGTAGGTGGTACTGCAGTGTTTTCTATGTCAAATCAAACCCATTATTTTGCCTTCAAGGCACAGAGGTCATTTAGGAGTGTTGAGGAGCTCAAGGCCCAGCAGCAAGAACAGGTAGGATGTTTGGAAAAATACGAATGACTTTGGAGCATAAACCCTTCTTAATGTAGGGTTGCCAGTGACACAAGTAGAGTTGTCAGACACAAGCTTTTACATGGCCTTTAGCACCAAGAGTAAAAAGACCTCAGCCAGCACGACTGGCTTGTGCTCTAACTTAGTTATGTCTCTCCTTACCACTGGAGAATGAAAACATTACACTGTAAAGGCAGGCTTTGCCTTTAGCAACTTTGAGAGATGCTTTTCAGAACAGGGATGTCTCCTTGCATTGTAGCATAATGCTAAAGACTGCTAGTTAGCCCTATGTGCCTGGAATGCATAGTACTTCTATTGCACAGTTTCACACACCCTGCCTAGGTATCTCCAGTCCAACAGATCTGAGAGCCTCTCGGTTCGGTTTCTTTGGATGATTCTCTGGCGACGGGACTGCTGACAAAACCCGTACAGGAACTGAGTCAACTGGTTGCATGATTCATCAGGTGAGCGGAACCTCCTATCAACTATGTAGATGCCTGAAGGACACAAAAAAGGTGAAGTCAAGTGGAACTGAAAATGGAATATGACCTCTTACATTTCCATTCTATCTTCCATCACATGATCTTACAAACATTACATGTATTATATGTTCTTTTTAATGTTAGAAGGCAGCTATGACTGGAATATTTGTTGCTATTCTAATGGAATGGAAAGCTGCAGAGAAATATGTATTTTTTATTTTAACTTTCTTTACCTTTCGGGCTGAAATTCAGCAAATTATTCAAAACTCAGAGGCTTTATTGTTGTTGTGTAAGTATGTCCAAAAGGATTCAAGAGATTCTAGATAAAATACTGACTGCTTAAAAAAATAATCTAGTGCTTTCCTAGTTTGCAGTAGAATTTATGAGTGAGGATGATCAGAATCAGCCTGTAGTGGAGAGGCTGTTTTCTTTAGAAATACCAGTGTTTCCACAGAGACTGCTAACTTACATATATTCGTCAATGTACAATTCTGGCAGAGATGCCAAGGTAAACTTCACCTCTATAATTTGTTGAGATCAATACCTTATTCTTGCCACCTGCCTTACACCAGGGTGTTGGGAAGAAGAGGATACTAGACCTCAGCTATCTTAATGAATGAGACAGAAACACAACTACCTTAACTGAAGTGCTTAATGTCCCCAAGGAATGTACAATAATTTATGTCAACACTCACATCTATGTTTTGGCAGAGAAGAGCAAGTCTGAAGGCTCTTATAGATATGCCTCAGGTAACTCAGGCATAGCTATATTTTGCAACAGGTTCTACCCCTTCCCCTAAGACCAGGGCATAACTGGAACTATTGTGGAGCTGTCATTGCCTAATTGTGCACAGAAGACACAGAAGACCCTAGTTCAGACACATTTTCAGTATAGTCGTGACACAACAGGAGTTGTCTACCCTCCTCCTCACCACACTCCAATCACAAACCATTCCTAAACTTTCATGAACAGATTCTTATTTGTAAATAAGTAGGTTCCTTTTATTTTCACAGGTTTACTTTTTAGTGTAAATGATAATTTATTCTTTGTTTGGTGGGGGTGAGTTTCACTGGCCTTAAAGTCCCAGCACATCCTTCTTAGACTGTTCAAACAGAAGCAGATCTTCACTGCTTCTGTTGAAGGGCTGACAGCATTACAGTGTAACCTGAGTCATTAAAAGGAAGTGCTGGGAAACTAGTAGGAGGAGGAGGAATACTGAGTTTGGAAGGATAAAGCAGACAAAAGGTTAAAGGGATAAAAAAAAAAAAAAGAACCAGAAAGGGTTTGGATAAGTATGAAAGCTCGAATGGCATGTTCAACATAATGAGATATTCAGAGCTCTGAATATATTACCCAATGAACTCCATTGCACCAGTGAAAGCATGAAACTGAGGAGTAACAGCACCACTGCTGTGCTTTTTACGTTCCCAGCTCAGTGTCAGTACTTTGATGTAGTGTTAAAAATTTTACCATAAGCCGCTGGATCAGCAACATGTTCCTGCATGAAACAGCCAAATCCAGAAAGGTTTGTGGTTACGCTGGGAATGCCCATCACAGTACATTCAGCTGCCGAAAGAAACAGACAAGAAAACATTTCAGGACAATATGTTTTGAATGGCTTCAATTTGTGAGAAAAAAGAAAAACAGGCAGACAGAATGTCCCATAACACTAGAGCTGCTCTGAAAATTTCAAGTGAAAACTACTATGCTTCGTACTGGGTTTGGAGAGAAAGAAAGAAGAAAGAAAAAGTAATTATAAAAGGAAAATTTCACACTGTTTTTGTGAACATATTTTTGTGTTTCCCAGAAGCCAAACTGAAAATTTTCTGGGAGTCCAGTGCTGAAACTGAGAACCCCAATATATGGTCTGGACTGTTACCTTGGATTTTAAATTGAAGCCTGATGTACAATTATGATCATCACTTGTTTGCAACTACTTAAAAACCTGAATCTCTTAAATGCAGGAAGATGTTAAACTTCATATTTTCATATTTGTAAACAAGTCCTTATAGCAAGAAAAAAACCCCAACAAACACTACCATTATCTCAGGACCACACTCAAAGTACTTGTGGAGCTAGTTTTATAAAATTAGAAAACGTATGCATCTATTATAGTTATTTCTATTGTCACTGTCTGTAAGGATAACTATTTATTCAGACTGAAAGTATTTTTGCTGGTGAACTTAAACTGAACCTAAGACAGCAGATCAATTCCCTAGTGGCTGAAATGCTAAAAGCCATCTACATGGCCTTCATTCATATGATAATTAAACTGATGTCTGTAAAAGAGAGCTAAAATCTACCTTTAAAAAGTCACTTTTTGTTTCTGGAGGATTTAAGCGGGTATCAACTAAGGGTATTGCTTTTGCATTAGTAAAGGAAAGAGAAAATACAGTTTTAACTAGTGTAAACCACAGCTTTCCTGAAAACTGCCAAGTACAAGTCTAACTTTTCTGTCCAGTTTTACTTTAATGTTCTTTTCAAAATCATCTCTGGCTCCCACACTTTCTTTGTACCTCAGCTGAGGTTAGAACAGGAAGAGAAATTACCAGAATGCAAGACAGTTATCTTACTTAGAATTGAATAGCTCACTTATTTGGAGGGAAATGGCTATGGAGAGTGACTAAATTTGCAATATTTCTATTCTGAGTCATTGGCTTACAGAGAATGCTCTTCAGAGGGACACCCCAATTTTCAGATGTGTATCAAGACTGTAGAATGCATACTGGACGACATAAAAACCCCAGGCAGCTAGGCTTCGATATTCATAGGTATTCAAGTTCATAGTTTTGCGCTGATTTCATCAAGTGGCAAGTGCTTTTTGTAAATCTGAGCCCAATTATTTAAGTCAGAAACTATATTTTCTCTGTATCCTTAGGAATTTCCATTAATTCTGTGAAATTCTTTACCTGCGTGTATTTGTGGTGAATATCTTCGATAAGTCATTACATAATTCTATCAAACTTGTTATCTTGAATTAAAGCCACTGAACTACGTGCACTGGTAGCGCCAGATTTCTTGTCTTACTTTTTTCAATATGTACATTGCTCTAAATCTTCTAAAATCCTTGAATCAAGTTAAGGATTAAATTTTAAAATGATTTTTTAGTTCTAAAGCCACATAAAATCAAGAGATTACATGTGAGTATGGGAAAGGGTCCAACGCAGGGACAAATGTGAGTAGCTGTCAGTCAGTAGATGCCATTTTATACCAACTGGCCCCCAAATTTTGCCAGAAGTAAGACCTTTGCACTGCAGAGGAAACAGAGCCAAAAGAGTTTTTTCAGGATTCCAGAAGAAACTGGCTGCAAGCTATTCTGCAGCAACAGAATGAGTATTTTTCTTCCAGTACTAGTTAAGGGTACAGATTGCCTACCTGGAGTGTAACCCCAGGGTTCATAGTATGATGGAAATACACCAAGGTGGCAGCCTCTAACAAATTCCTCATAGTCCAAGGGCAGCAATGGGCTTGTTGAAGAAAGAAACTCGGGATGTACAATCACCTGCGTATTCAAAACTTACATTAGAGTTGAAAGAAAACCATCATCAGTACATTTTAATTATTGATAAGCTTAAGCAATTTCTTCTGGTCTTTTCCCAAGTGTCTGGACAATGCCTCCTTTGCTCATCTTCCCATTTTAAAGTGTATCCTGCCTGCATGCAGTCTTGTCCCAGAAATAGCATTGATAATGAACCCTTTTTCTGGACAAGTATTCAGCTTTATGCTTGTTGATCAAGGAAGACCATGAGGGTTATATCTAGGGCCATGGCATTTAGCAATACTAAATTGGTTCTCTTGGTCTGTTGTAGCAAGGTACAAAGTAATGGCATGTCTTGTTCCAGAGGAGGCCTCAGGAGGAAACAGTATTTCCAAGCTTCACAGCATCCAGCTGAAATACAGGAATCTTTACAGTAATTAATCTCTTAAGATTTGGGACAACAAAAAATAAAGTAAATCCCAACATTGGCAGGCTTGTGAAAGTAGGTGTTGATTATTTCTCTGGTCTGGCATAGCAGATGTGGAAGTGAGGAAAGGATTTATTTACACACATTTAGCTTCAAGTTTATGTAAACATGAGCACAGCCAGAACGGGTATTTCTTAGGATCAAGCCCCTGTTTACCTTCTACAGCAAATGTTGAGCATCAGGGTGCTGCTCTTAAAAGATGAACCAATACTCCAGAAATATCTGTGCCCAAATGATGAACCTCCAGTTTTAAGCAAATGCATCTAATAGAGCTGCAAATGACCTGTCACTCTGGATCTCAGGACTAGTGGTTCCTCATTCACTTAAGAAAGTAGCAATAAAACAATTCCCTAACATCAGATTTCTAACTTGAAATTAACTTGGATAAGCAGAAACTAAGGATATCTGTGAACTGACTGGCTGTTACTCCTGGAAAGGGAAGAAGAGAGAACTACTTCATTAGTATAATATGGCCTCTCAAGAATTTGACTGCACTCCCGTGCTAATGATCCAGACTGAGACTATTTGAAGGAATTCAATTTTATATCTAAAATTAAAAAGGTAGAATGTACCTTTACTCTGTCTGAACGATTATTGAAAAGGCCAATGCGTCGAATGGTATTAAGGATTGGATCATTGCCATCATCAATCATGTTGTGGGTGGTCACTGGAGGCAGACAGTGTCTCTAAGAGAGAAAAGGCAATCCATAAGCCAGACAAAACTATTGTCAGAGTCCTGTTACTGTTTTCTAAGGTGGAAGACAGTGGGAGATTTTGTCATCAATGTGAATAGGTATTTACTTCAATTTTAAGGGAAGAAAAGGAAGTTATGAACATATAAAATTGTCTTCTATATAAATAAGGCCACAAATGAGACCATAAAACCTGCCAAGGACTTGTTTTATTTACCTCACAATAAATATATTCGCACTAACTTTTAGAAAAGCCTACCATTTAATTTTAAAGGTTTTTAGTCAATGTGTTATGCCTCTTTAAGAGACTGATCTTACATATTTTCTAAAAATGGATGATCCATGCTTCAGAAATAATGTAAAGTTCATACTTGGTGCAGAAGAAAATAATTGGAATTTTGGTGTCCTGCATGCGACTGGAGGAAAATATCCATGGATTCCCCTAAAGAATTGGTTAGGGTCATACTCTCATTAGAAACAGTCACAGCTAATCTTTAAATGTTACTAATGAGAAGTATATTTGCTCAAAACCTCTTTTCAATGAATGCATACCACTATATGTCATACACAATACTTGCACATAGTCATATTAATCATTTATACTAGATGTTTGTGTAAATAGTACATTTTCTGACCTGAGTTGAAAAGATGGCTCTTTTCATAATGGTTATATCATCTCGGTCAAGAATCTTGTTCAAGTCTGGAATTTCTCCTCTGCAGAGGCAACACAGAACCTATTTACCAATTGACTTATTATCAGTTGTATAAAGAAAATGAAGAAATGGCAAACAAGGTCTGATCTGAAGTCTCCTGATGTCAACGTGAATCATTCCTTTGTTTTCATGGCCCTTCTATATTCCTTACATTTTGTTCTACCATACACTTGCTGACCTTCCAGTTAGCTTCCAAAAAAGCTAAAGAATTCCTTTTTTCTATTTTTCAGGCACACCTTGTGTTTGCTGAAATTCCAGTAATCTCATCTGTGGTTTGGGTCATTCATTTACAAGGGTCTTTTGAAAGGATATGACTAAGCCACTGATATTTATTACTTTGTCTCTGGTGCTTTCTTAAGCTGAGTTAGCCAGTTTTGGGCAGTGAGTAAGTTCACTGTGTTACTTAGACATCCCCCATGTCTGTTGAGACTCTTTTCACAATGGGATGCTAGTACCTTTGAATTTTTCCTCTGTGACATGCCTATTGAAAAAGTAACCTGTATATGGAACAAAGAGTCCCATATTCTTCTCCTAGGGCCTTCCTATAGGTTTTCAAATTTCTTACACCAAGAGTAGGAGCTCAGAAACACCACAGGTAAGCCAGCTGAATATGTGGCTTTGCAAGGCAGAACAAAGTAACCTGTACACTCACTTTAGCAGGGCATTGTAGAGTTTCTTTCCAAACTTTTCTTTCACAGATTGTGCAGTGTCCCTGGGAAAATAAATAAATATATGTATAAAACAGAAGAATCCATGACAAAGACGGAAGAAAGGAGATTCCTGCTGTTGGAGATTAAATTGTGCTTTCACATATACAGATGGAACCAAGAATATAGAAGCAGATAGAATTCTGGTTCTCAGAGGTCTTTTATGCAGCCAGCAGCCACACTGATGGGTTTCGACACAACTGTGCATTTGATCTGCATCCAAAGATGAATGCACTGAGAAAGCCAGCAGCAGATCTCATTAGTAATTACTTTGAATATTTTACTCTGATTAGTAGCCCACACTTTCATCTCAGCTATGAAAAAGATAGCATAGATATGACTGTACATATAGAAAGATGATCATTAACATTGGACACTAATGAAGACTGAGAGGTCTCCAATTTAATTTGACCTAGTAGAAAGATGTGAGATATAAGATTTAAATAAATATGCATTTTTAAAGCAAGCTTTTCCCTTCATATTCTGCCCTATTTTCCAACTCAAAGAATTTTGAAACCAAGTGTTTGACTAAAAGGTAGTTTCCCATAAATTAGTTTGCAAACCAAAATAATTCCTGGAATCCTCAGGCCATGTTTTAAGCTAATAATAAAACCTGTGCCAGCCAAATGTTATATTTTAGCTAAGAAAGAACTCCAGTGAACAAATGTTCTAAATGTAGACCCATTTATATTACCCTGACCCTAGTGGAAATAACTTGAAAGTACAACTGGAAGAGCTGTCAAAATAGCAAATGCACTCTCCATTTGAGTAATACACCAAGTTCACCGAACTTTTCTTGCCTTCTGATTTCTATGAATTATACTTTGGGCTAAGACAAAACTTGTCAAGTGAAATCCTAAACTTTACCAGCTGAGAATCCACATACCCATTTTCAGTTATTCTCTCCCAAATCATAGGATCATAGAATAGTTAGGGTTGGAAAGGACCTTAAGATCATCTAGTTCCAACCCCCCTGCCATGGGCAGGAACACCTCACACAAAACCATGTCACCCAAGGCTCCATCCAACCTGGCCTTGAATCACACAGACACAACAGTGGATGACTTAATTTTGGATGAATTGTAAAGCAGCTAAATGTTAAACAAAATTGATTCAAATCTGAGAAAGCTATTCCCTTCATGACTATATTTTCATAGACTCATGCCATACACAATGCCCAAAACTTAAGCCAGCTAGGACAGATTGATTTTTCAGAAGTGGAAAAATGAAGGATTTTATATCCCAGATCAGCCAGTATCTATTCCAAGTGCCAACCTCATCTTGTATTTAATTTCTTTGTCATCCTTAAAATAATCTATTATTATTACTCAGTACTGCTATCACATGGTTTTGTCCAGGAACTCCAGATTGTGACCATGATAATGTAGAGGGTCTTTTGCTTTTACAGGGCACAGTGGGAAGAATAGCTGGAAGCAGCGTTTTTTGCATTATCCGAAAAGTTAGGTTTACCTTTACTGTTACTGTTGTCCTTGCATTACTGAGTAGTAGAAAAATAATTACATAGTAGAGATACAGCAGGGAAATCCTTAGCATATTTAAACTAATTCAAACTTCCCTAATATCCATATATTACTTATTGAATATGTTATATATGAATATCTATTATATAACATTGCATATGTTATATAAAAGACAAAGTAGAGGCCAAAAACATGTGTTGCAAGCATGGCTTTTTCCCACTGCACACCCAATTTTTTCTTACAGGTCTTGTATACAGAGTTCTCATTAAGAACTCTGGCTATGTTACCTCACACTTCAGCCATCTACATTTTAAGCTAGTTGCACAGATCCTCCACACGTTTGCTGAGAGCAACAGTCCATTTCAGAGGATGATTCTCTTTACTCATCTTAGATATTTTCTGAAGTGGTATAGGGTAAAACATCATTTGGACTGAACCACCACTCTCCACTCCACTCTTCAGTGAGTGCACCTTGGATACGTAACTTTTAGGAAGTCAGAGATGGACTATTAATTCCAACCTCTGCATTTGTGGTACCTGCTTTCAGAGTGGTAACCAGGTAAAAAGTTCCCTGTAAGTCCTAAGAAGTTGCTGTGTGATGATTTTAGAGATAATCTAGAGACTAAAGAGATTTCTGCTATTGGCCTTCTTTTCCAGCAAAAGCTAAAAGATTTCAATGATCCTTGTTAAAGTATTTTTGTCACTGGTTTTGTGTAGGTTTATTATCCATTAATCAAAGATTTCAACTTGATTACTGATATCCAGGAATTGAGCCAGAGATCATCTGCTGGAGGCAGTTAATGAGATAACAAGGAAAGCAGTATCCTTCTCTTACACAGTGCCTTTCATCTACAGATTTTTAAGTCATTTAGATCTCTATTATTTTATAAATATAAAACTGGCATCAGAAAGAGGTTAAACAGTGAGACACAAGCATAAAATCAGAAGCTAGGTCTTGTGGGTTTTAGTCCCTCAGCTTTACGACCAACCTCCTTACCTCTACAAGCAGAGTTTAACTGCTGTACCCAACTAATAAGGTAACTATTTCAATTTCCCTGCTTAGATAATTAATCTGTAAATATGTTTGTGAGATGGCATTTTTCCACCTTTTTTTTTTCAAACAGAAGTCATCCTTGACAACCCACCACTTATTTTCTCTGTGACTTTGAACCTTCAGTTTTGTCATGTCTCTCAGTTCAGAAGTACCTCACAACACATATTTTTCCCTAGTAAGATCACACAGCAGTTAAAGTGAGGCTAAGTCTGCCCCTGCTTTGCTTTTTGTTTGGGAAGTTGTAAAATGAAACCTGTTAAACTGAGAAGGGCTGTAGCAATTTTCCCTTTATAGCTGTAAGTTTCACTGCTTTGGTGTGCCCATTGCTTATTGTAGGTTATACAGAAAATTACAGAGTTGTTATCAACTGCTATTCTGCTGGATTAGACAGTACAATTTCCATATTTCTAAATAAAAGAGGACACATAATTTATTACTTTTTCCCACTGGTGGCAGAGAAGCTCACTCTGGTAAGTTAGCAGTCAGTCCTTATTTTGTGGGAGCTCAATGGTGTGTCCAAAGGGAGTACCAGAAACAGTCAGAAGATATAAAGACCAGTGCATTTTTCTAGTACCTTTGATTTTGTTACTGCAAAGCAAGTACTATTTGCTAACCTATTACAAAGAATGGCAAGGACAGTTTACTAAAAATAACCTGGACAAAAAAGAAATCATAGAATAATAGAATCATAGAATTGTTAGGGTTGCAAAGGACCTGAAGATCATCTAGTTCTTATTACCATTCCCATCTCTTTCATCCCCACAAATACATTCTAGTTATCCACAATCCTCAATTTCAGCAGAACAAAAAGAGAGAGCATTATTCTTCATTAAAATTTTGCATGTCTCCTCAATTCACTGTTCAAGGCCATCAGTGAGAACGGCATTTACCAGAGTTGCTTCCGGACTGCTTGTCCTTTCAGAGTTTCCACATTGAAATTGTTTGTCTTGGCTGGCATGATGAAGAACACAACAACTGTAACATCAGTCTTATGAACCTACATGGACACAAGACAGAGAGGAAAAAGAAAAATCTCAGTAAAAGGTATCACAGCCAACTTTAAGAATCAGTCACAGGAAAAGCCAGTGCTCTTTGGTTGTCCAGGAAGGCTCTGATCTTATACCTCTCCCTTTAGCTATGAAGTTTTTGTCAAGTCAGAGATATAGTTGAGGATAGATACAGGTAAACAGATGTCACCCAGTTCCAATTTGGACAACAGAGATCTTCCTGACTTCTAATGGTTTAGAGGCCATGGCTTAGGATATGAACGTAGACTGCAAAAAGTAAGAAACGTACACACATATTCTCACATGGCACAAAATATGTTTTCTTAAAGAAATGAACAGTTAGTTTACTAGGTGAGGTGTGCCCAGGCATGTGGCAAGGGATTTCCTACAGCAGCAAGCAGAACTACTTTCTACACCAATAGTTCCCCAGACATATGGGCAGAAAGAGGGATGATAGCAACCACTATTTACCTGAGCTCATGGGAGCCTGCCAGACACACAGAATTTCCTTTGACTTTCCATCAGGCTTGTAATTGATACCATGTAAATCATTAGATAAAAGAAGAAACTGCTGCTACACACAAACCGTTGCTCAAGCAATGCTTTCCCTCCTAACACGTAAGACCTTCCACATTGTCAGCATTCATAGTTAATAGTTATTTAAATGCTATTAACAGGTAGCTGATGTTGCACAGCAGTGCCAAATGACAGAAGTCAGTTGTATGGCAAAGTTGCAGAAGAACAACTTAAGTTATGAGAGGTGACCTGTTGAGTGTATTGTGTGAGTAGATTAAGAGTGAATGGATTAAGCATTTCTAGAAAGTCCACAGGTTCTAACGGTGTATTAACAGAAAGTGTTGGTGGAACAAGTGTGCTTAGAGCTTGGAAAATTAATAATATTTTTTAGCACTAACAATAGAGTATCAAGATTTTTACCCAGATTTTTCTGTATCATTTAAATGACAGAACACAAAAGACAGTCTGGGACAACAGCCAACTGATCCTTGCTACATGACTAAAAACTAATCAGGCTTTTGTTCGATTGCTTTGCTGCTGGTTTCAGTTTAATGTGTCAGTCTTTGGGACACATCTGTCATTCAGTGACCTCATCTGTAGGTGGGAAGTGCTCTGGTCTTTGATCATGAGAAGGCTCAGGACTTATCTTCATTAAAGTACTCCATACAGGCATTTAGAAACATTGCACACATTTTGCACCTGAGGAAACAGAAACATGGAGGAGTGGCTTCCCCATGCTTATTCATCAGGCCACTGCCACACCTTGCATTTTAATGCAAGATTCCCATCCAATGCGATAACAGTATTTAAAGATTTAAAAGATCATGGCCAGGTCCTAATGAATTAAGCAATTTGCTTTAAAAGATATTTTTAAATTGCATCAGTAAAGGGTTATTTTTATTTGCCTTCTAATCTGTAAACCTTCAGGATAAATTATTGAATCATATTTTCAGTATTTTTCTCTAAAAACAAGGGAGATAACCATGGATTAACTTCTTGAACTATGTAATCGCTTATAATCATTACATGCTTTGATGGTTCAGGGAGAGAGCTTTGTGAAAACTCCGACTATCCCATAATTAATTTCCTACAAACCAGAGTATGGCATGGAAATTCTTGCAGGTAATTTCCATTGTATGGTAAGTTTGAACATAAGCTCTATGTTATCTACATTTGCAGAAGCTTTCTTACCCTCAGTAAAAAGTTTAATCTTGATAAGGCTTCTAGAAACATGTCAGCTCCTTTGTTGGAAAACTCATATCTCCCAGCAATGAAGAAAAATAAGGTCTTCTCAAGACTGAAGTCAAGGTGGCTGAAACCAAGCAGACAGAGAAGCACAAAGTATTTCTCAAGATACAGTAAAGCAAAACACACAACAGTGTTCTATTCTGGAGGAATTTATTAGCCCAAGAAAACAATGAAAGTGAGGCTTTTCTGCTGTTGTTTAAAATTACAATCTTAATCTGATAAACTGTACCTTGGGCAAATAACAAAAAAAAAAAAAATTAAATAAAAAAATCAAGACCTTCTGCCTGATCCCACAATCTGCTAAGCAGAGTTAGAACTGCGGTCTGAAATCCCTTTAGTTTCTGACTGATAAATCCCAGACCAATACTTCAATAAGTTGGTAACATTTTTGAAGTATTTGTTAGTCTTCCTGCTTTGGTTCCTGTTTTAAATAGTGTTGGACAACCAGTGCTTAAGTTTGAAAAGTAAAAGCATACCCATAGAAATGACCTCGAATGAACTCCTGGATCCTAGCCTTGTACATGGAATGCAAATTCTGAAACTCATGCATTGCTGAAAATTTCTTAATGTTCAAGCCATTTGGGGTGACAACATCTGGAAAAGCAGAGAAAAGGCAGAGGTAGACATCTTCAGAGTCTGAGAAATCTTTAAGGAAAGAACCAACATGTCTTCCAGCTGTCAGTATGTGAATGGTTATGTACTCTTATTACTCATGGATGGGGAACAACACTAATGCAATAGTCTCACCCAGCTTACTCTACAACTCTTTGCATGTGGCACTCCACTGTCTACCGCATTGAAGTGGTTAAGAACTACCCTGACTTGTACTCAAAATCAGCACAGATCATGCTGAACAGTGAGGTATCCCCCTATGCCCTTTTGTCCAAGCAAGACTTAAGTAATGTCTCCGTTTAGCCATATGTTTTTCGTGCAATATACCCTTTATCTCTATTCTTGATATCAATGTTGCCGGATCAACGTTGAAAGCAGAAACTGTGCTGTACTATGCACTTGATTACTGCATGGCATGAGAGGTCTGTTCTGTCAAGACTTCTGAGGATTTACCAGAGAAGGAAGAATGTAAGAAACCTTTTTAAAAAGACCTCCCTTCAGTAATCTGTTGGATTTCTCCTAAAATTAGACACAGAATAACATACAAGTCCAGCCTTGACCAGGAAATCTTTACTTCTCATACTTAGGATCTGGTTCTCAGTTACAAGAAAGGAGAGACTTGGTGGGTCTGGCAAGAAAACTTGTGCCCTTATCTTCTGCTGCCTAGCCCTAGGAGTTGCTCTGAACAGAGACTTGTGTGGCTACATATGAGTGGGTATGTGAAGAAAGCAGAAACGCCCTCCATTTTCTTTTGTCTTTACCAACAACATATCTTCTTCCTCTGACCTGCTTCTTGTCCAGAACTGGCTCATGCAGGACATAGCCTTGGGACTGCAGTAATTTCAAGCTCTTTCCAATAAAGTAAGAATCTGTGACTGTATTTCTGGCCAGTTTCCATCTACACTTTCACATTTATCAGTGAGTTTTGGCTACTCTTACCCATCATCATCAGCCTGCATATAACCCACTCCAATGTTCTTTGCTTCATTTATCCTTTCATCAGAACTGGGGCTCAGTCTACCTCTTATTTATGCCTTTGAGATACAGAACATATCTGTGGGATGTGGGAGCCTGAAGCACCTGGTTCATTATTTCTGCTCAACCTATAATAATATTTTGAATACATGTAAGGCAATGTGCCCTTACCCTATGGAAGAAATAATGAAAGAGACCTTTGTTCCTATTTTAGTTTTTTGTTGTTTAATGAACCAATGACATTTTTGTTTTAAAATTGTCCCAAGTAGGTCAGATCAGGATGATTTAACTTCTATATTTATAGTAAAGAAACTGGCGTTGATTAAAGAAATTGATGGCTTGGCTTCGCGAGGGAAGATTTGGGAAGGGCTTTACCCATGCTTACTACAAGCACGATGACCAAGGGCATGTGGGATAGGCAAATCTGGCTGGAAAAAAAGACTGCTTAGGCAACCAGGAAGTGTCCGATCAGGAGTCATCTCCTGAGGCAATCTCAAGTGAACCATGCACTGGTCTGCCTGCATGCAAGGTTGGATCTGCAGCTTCCCATGCACCTTGTCACCTGCCGTTCTGACCTTCTGTCCATACAGACAGGTGACAGTGAGCCCTGCCAGCCTGTGCAGTGAGTTTGTTAGGAGAGGCACAGCTTGCACAGAACTGGTCCCACCCTTTACACCTGAGGTTTATCTGTCACAGCCTAGTTAGCTAGGATGGTGACAGCAAAGTCCTCAGGTTGTAGGTTTTGTGAGAGTGTCTTTCTCTTCGATAGAAGACTATACAAGGTTAGATGAGCTCCATCAGATCAGCTTTGAAGCGAGAATAGCACAGTATGATGTTTTCTGTTGATAAGTCACTAAGGTTCAGGGTTGATTCATACTTTTTCAGAGTTTGCTTCTATGATTTTAATCAAATATATACGGAACAAAGTCAAGACCTAGATCTTAACTGATACCCAAGAGTCTTGGAATTCTGATTCAAAGTCTTCTCTACCGCTAATGAGAACTATGTTTCATAACTGAATGAAAATATTAGAAAACCCATCATATCGGTATCCAAATTACAGGAGTATATATTATGATCACTGACAGAATCTTGCATGATAGGTCAAAGAAAACATGTTTAATATTAGATACTCAGGCTTTTGACAAATACATTTTGATGAATTATTGGTCAAATAATCATAGAATCATAGAACAGTTAGGGTTGGAAAGGACCTTAAAATCATCTAGTTACAACCCCCCCCTGCCATAAGCAGGGACACCTCACACTAAACCATGCCACCAAGGCTTTGTCCAACCTGGTCTTAAACACTGCCAGGGATGGAGCACTCACAACTTCTTTGTGCAACCCATTCCAGTGCCTCACCACCCTAACAGGAAAGAATTTCTTCCTTATATCCAATCTAAACCTCTCCTGTTTAAGTTTGAACCCATTACCGCTTGTCCTGTCACTACAGTCCCTAATGAAGGGTTCCTCCCCAGCATCCCTATAGCCCCCTTTCAGACACTGGAAGGCTGCTATGAGGTCTCCACGCAGCCTTCTCTTCTCCAGGCTAAACAGTCCCAACTAATAACAACATAATGCAAGCAATTGTTCTGCTAGGTTTCAACTGGCAAATCAGCCTTCATCCAGGTGCTAAAAAAAAAAAGCTCCGTGTGCAGTCATGTCTACTGAATTTTAAAGGGGCTTTTCCAAGTGTTGAGATCTATAATTTGTGTCCAAGTTTAATATTAATGAGAAGTAGCAGAGACTGCTCTACATATCACATTTCCTCAGTTATTTTTAGTTAACAACTTTGTTACAAAGTTTACATCTGAATAAACTCAAATGCAAATAGAAGTTAATTGTGGCAATTCTGCATCCCCCTTTTAAAGTTTATTTTTAAAATGGATTGAGAAGTGTACACATTCTTCCAGTACTGACATTCTTTTGCAGAATACAAGCTTAATGATCTATAGACGGATTGCTGAGCTTTCTGAACAGCCAATGTCTATGTTGATTTCACAACTTCAGCGAGAATAAATAGTATGAGAATAGATTGGTAAACAGTTTATCTGTGGTCTATGATTCAAAGAAACTGCTAAAGTATTTATTCCCATCAAAACATATTTTCTACTTATAATTGCCTCCTAGGATTTGAGGTAAACAATTCCTATTGTATTTCTTTGTAGCTCTGTCAATATGAAGTATGATATGTGTCAACAATATTTTTAACCCAAACATTATATATTTACTTTGCTTCTTCAAAGTTGAAAGCATATTAAAATAAAAGCTCAAGCCTGTGGGTGTCTGTGTATGAAATCTTCTTTACTGACATTCTACCTGTGAGAAGTCTGCAGATTTTCTCTCCCAAATTAAACTGGATTCATACTCATTTCAGCCTCCTTAAATCCAAAAATGTAAACTATGATTTTCAAGAGTAGCCTCATGCCAATAAAAAATAGCTTCAGAAGTCTGGTTTTCAAAGATCAAGTGCTCTGCAACCAAGACCTTTCAGGAATATCCCTGATTAGATGACTGACCACTTACATTACTTTTGTCATGTTTAAAAATAAAGGAAAAAATCTTCTAAGTTCATCGTCTTATTGACAGTCAGGAATGAGACAAAGGATCCAATGGACAGCTCTTTTATCCTGATGCATGAACTACACTGTGGCTTGAAGCACTGAAGTTAAAAAGGATAACAATCCCAAACTACGATTAGCACTGCAATTTCCATTTAAAAAAAAATCTACAAAGAACAAGCAAATAAAATAAACCCCGAATTCATCTGAGCATTGTTATACTTAAAATAACCAACTAAGGTGTGAACACGGCTGCTAAATAGAATCAAAATTGTGCAGTTTTTCATCCATGATGCTTACCCTTGGAAGGAGTACTGTGACTTATCCTTATAAAACACTGTGCTGATTTCAAAAGAACTTTAGTGACACATCAAACTGGGATTGTGACCTTATTTAAACTCTGCACCTGGAACACAACCAGATTTACTGGTGAGTCCCGTATTTTATGAGAAAGGGAAAAGTCAGACAAACCATTGGGCACATCTCAACTTTTTTTTTTCAAACTCTACTGGTTGGTCTAGTAGTAAATATTTGTTTATGAAACTTCTCACGGTTAGGTCCTAGGATCACAATGACCATGACTACACTGCTACTCCTAGCTGTGAGAGAGACAAGGAAATGAACCGTACTGATTTGCAGTTTGGTTTTTGCCTTTTGATCTCTACCATATTAAGGAAAGTGAAACAGATTTAGCACTGGAAAACAAAACTCATCTAACATTGTTTTGCACATTAAAATTTTTGCAACATTATATCAGTTATTGCTAGCAGAGCAACAAACCTCACACTGTAAAAGCTGGTGAAATGTATTACAAAGATTCCAACTTCTGCTTTCACCAGTTGACCTGAATATAACAACATCACTGGAAACCTTGCTATAAGCAAATCTCCTGAAGCTGAGATGTCTTTGCAAAGAAAGCCTAACATCCATGGAATTAAACTAATGCTCTCCTGAAATGGTACTGAAAGCAGTTATTAAATAGTGCTGAACTTGATTTGGAGAAAACAACTGAAGTCTTACCAGGATTTCTTTTAAGCATATGCTCTGCTTCTACAGCTGTTATCTGTGAGACTGTGGTGAACACATGAGCACAATGTACGGATGCACGTTCCATACAGTACCGATGATAAATCTGTCTCTCTCCTGCTTCCTTGTCAATGTCAAACTGTTAAATAATAAAACAAACAAAAATAAGATACCTGTGTGATATATTCATCAGACTTGTTACCACGATTTCAAAGAGTTTGAAGGAACAAGAGAGGTCACAATTCCTGTGCAAGCATGAAAAAAATGGCAGTTTAGCAATGGAAGAAGACCCAGATTAATGATCTGGTTGATCCCACGAAAGGTAAGTACCTGTGCTATCTGACCTGGTGGGTGGCAATATGTCATGCTGCATCTTGCCTGAGCCTGTTGGAAAACTTGGGAGAGTGGCAAAGTTGCTGGTATTTGAAGGTATAGGGGAGAGTAAAAAAAAGGAATGGGGATGAGGAGAGAACCTGGTGACTGTGTAAAATGGTGGGGATCATGGGTAAGCCAGAGAGGAATGGAGTTGTGGTGGAGAGGCAGCATGTAAGGACTCAGTCACAAATCCTGAGGGAACAAAGAAAATCAGAAATGAGATATTTTCTGATATTCAGAGATGTTCTTCCTCCAGCTTTACCACTGTTATTTACTGCTCTTTTTACTTCAATTTGAACTCCATAATTTCTAGAGGCAGAGATAAGTTAAACTGCTAGATAAGACAACCCCAAATACCAAAATATTTCTGAATTATCTTTAAACCTTGCAGTTATCCTTGTTTTTTGTTTTGTTTTGTTTACTGAGCTTATGTTATCCTGATGGGAAGAAAATGCATGGTACCTACTGAGCACGTGCTTAAAGGTTCAAATGTTCACTAATGATGTCCTCTGCAAAATTGCTGCAATGTCTAAAAAAGAGTAATTGTGCAATTACACAAAAAAGTGCAATTGTCTAAAAAAGGGGAGTGCTAATAGAGTGTTGATGATTACAATTAAATTACAATCCTTTTAGTCTTACATGATGTTTCACTTCTGGGAACAGAAATGTTGACCTCCTAAAGTCAACAGCATGAGCATAAAATAGACTGTGTGAGTTACATGGCTAGTGACAATGACTCTTAATGAGGTCTGTCATTATTATCGCCTAATACTAGGTGCAGTCTGATTTTGATTGCATTTGACTCTGTAACTTCATTGATTTAACCATTACTGGAATATGAGGAATATATACTTAATTACTTAGACTTCCTTTTTTTGTCATAAAAACTTTGCTTGTTGTGTCAAAAGTTACTTGATGTTTGAGTGATGATTCCCTTAAGGGCTATTACTATGTTTCTTGTATAGGCTGGGCAGACAGCACTTTCTATAGTTAGGACTATCTGACATTTGCCACAGCATGTTGCTTTTAGTACTTCAGAACTTAGCCACAAATAAAGCTATTTAGATCATAACTTTTTACATGCTCAAGGTTGGTATAGAACATATTTTAAGAAATTTGAGCAAATGTGAGCCATTTCAGGGAACAACATTTAAGCAAATAATTTTCTATTTTTACTTAGGTAGGTGTATATATATATATTTTACAACAGTTTTGCTAAGAAACTTACATGCTTTTATCCACCAAACACTGTTAATTTTGCAGTGGTGCTACACTGCTGGTGGGCAAGTGGTTTCCACTATATAAACTGAAAATGCCACCCTAATGTGATGAGAAAAGAAGTCCTGAAAAATCTTTGACGAAAAGTTCAAAAAGATAGATGCTTTCTTTTGATATTGATGATCCTATATAACAAGAGTTTCTAAGCTTGTCAAAGAGATTTTTAGGAAGAATCTTTAGGTAGGAAATATGCTTTACCACAATGTTATTCATTATGATACAATCTCTCAGTTGTATTACTATATATTGTATTTTCTGCATTTCCCGTGAGAATTTTGAGACACAACCATGTCATAAATGAAGATTTTTTTTCCCTAGAACATACCTCATTTGTCACAGAAATTGAATGGTAGAAAAAGCACAGGACAGGAGGGTAGGGGAGAATAAAAATAAAGGTGAGCTATTTTGACTCTTTAGAGTGTCACAGTCTGACCTGTTAAAGTGTTGAGTGTTCACATCTAGATCTGAAATCCATTGTACCTATGCTCTGAAGTTATAAAGTACTTGTATTGCTAACTCTAATAAAAGCTTCCCTAAAAAAAATCTGCATGATGTAACTACCTTCCTTCATATGAGTGTGGCAAAGTAATTCACTGATATTTCTGGAGCTTACAGATGCCACTGATTAATGCTGAAAAACTGCTCTTAAGAAAATCACATGTATGTTTTTCAGAACAGAACTCTTACTTACATGCTGCAAGCAAGGTAGAAAGCTGCTTATTGAAGAATAACAAAACCAAAAATCATTATGAACGTTCAATCATTCTGTGTACCAAAGATAAGAAATGGGACCGTTCTTGAGCAAACACACAAATGGAATGGGGTACCACTGCACACACACTGCTATGCAAGTTTTTTTAAGTACTTCTGACTTTGTGTTAAAAATAATTTTAAAATAGCCAAACTTTTAAAGGCTTTTCTTTTTCTTTTCCCTTTCTCACAAAGAACGGATTCTTTACAAAATGTAATTAAAACCTAAATTTGGGGCTTGTTTACTAACCATAGATAAACCCTCTCCAACACTACCGGGAGAAAGATTCATAAAAGGATCATTCAAAGCACTAAGGCTTATTTCCTGCTAGCTTATATTACTTTGATTGCATGAAAGCATTTTACACATTTAACACATACACATCTTGATGCTTGTTTCTTCACTGCTATTCATTTTTTCATCTTCCAGAAATGGGAACGATTGTATTTTGCACATGCTTTCATGACTTTCGGCATGTTTTTTCAAAGGTACATAATTCCATGTCTATTAACAACAATAAGCTGAGGAGAGAGTCCTCACATTTCATTTGCTCTCCTTTTCTTGCAGTTTCCTCCAGTGAAGCAAGATCTTGGCCACTGACCTCAGAGCTTGGAGTAAGAAACCTCACCGTGCACTTCTGAGCAGGCTAGATGAGTGACTTTAGAAAATAAGCCTTGGGCAAGTTGAAGGGCAGGTTAAATGGAACTTAATTGATGATACAGTGCAGGAGACAAATTTAGTCCGCACAGTACTGTGCAAAGACAGCTGAGCTGGCTGTGACAGTATTAGCTCCAGAATTAGAGGCATCATGGGGCATGGAACTGTGTTGAGCAAATAGGCCAAAAAGAAGCAGAACACCAGTGCAGGTAGTCTGCTTTTCATCCACAAACCAATGTTTCTGCTCAGCAGTTAGCTCTGCTGCCTGGATGATCATCCACCTTAGTTAACGCACCTGTGAACATGCTCCATAGTGCTCACATTCAGCAAATTGTCTGTGAAGTGTGTCACACTTCATTTTGTTTGCTTGCTGTTATTAGCAAATGGAAACACTAGCAAACATGCAAATAAAAACTGCATCAAGAGAAAAAACAGACCTAAGCCAGATTAACTGTTTATAGAATCATTTAGATTGGAAAAGACCCTTAAGATAATCAAGTGCAACTACTACTCAGTCACTTTTAAAGACTAATTACTTCAATATTTACTTTCCAGTAAATGTTCCACTGCTGCTCCCAGTGAGGATCCCCTCTTACTCCGTTAGAAACCAAGCAGGTTATTAGAATTTATAGGATAGCAAGGATTAGAGCGGAAAATGCCTCCCTTATAAGGCCATTCTAATCTCAAAGCAAACAAGGGAGATGTTCCACAGGCATATGATTTAGGTAGTCTTTGGACTAAAATTTGTATTTTCTGCAATGCAATTCTTAGAAAAATATTCAGCTTATTTCTGTCCCTCCTATTGATCCATGTGATGGGCATAACAGCTTATTCATGTTTTAAAATGTAGCATGTTAGGGGGAACAATAGGTAATCAATGAACCTTTCAGCACAACATTCTAAGACAACTAAGATGGCCCTTGAATACAAAAAGAAAAGAATATCAAACAGTTATGGAATACTGGTGTTATGTCTCTCTTGGAAACAGATAACACCACTGAAGTAATAAATCCAAATCAGATTCTCCTACCTCAAAATAATAAATACATATTGCAAAGGATTTACAAAAGCACAATGAAGAATGATTTGAGAGTGGAAAAGAAGGAAAAACTATATGAGCTATGTACATACTTTTCTGAAAGACAGATAAATTATTTGTTGTGGTCTGTGCACAATCTGTAGATACTGATACCAGACTACAATTTCATAAAGAAAAATAAAAAAAAAAAAAAAAAAAAAAAA
>NDXB01013759.1:0-13374 GCA_002631895.1 Agapornis roseicollis
AAAAACATCCGAAAACGCTCTTTCAACATACATCCCTCCTTACAAGGGATGCAAGGACAACTCACTGGTTTCCTTATAGGAAATACGAGTTTGCAGAAGACCATCGCTTTTGAAAGGGCAACCAAACTGCCGGGCTCCCGCAGACCGGCCGGCCCTCCTGCGGGGCGCAGGCCACAGGCCTGGCTCAGAGAGGCAGAGCGGCTGCAGGGCACCTTAACTCCACCGAGACATCCCTTCTCCCACGCCAGGGAAGGGCCTACCTCTTCTCCGTTAGCCGGATGCCGTAGTTATTCACCTTAACTGAGGGATTCCCGCTACCTCGAGTTCCTTTTGAAACACGCTGCACATCCTGGACTCCCGCGCCCCGGCACCCCTGTGTTAGCCCCACCGCAGTATCGGCGCCCCGCAGCACACCAAGCCCTAAACACCAAAGGCTTCAGAACAATAAGCGGTGTCCCCGGCACGACGGAGCGCACCCACTGCGGTAGGAGCCTCGCCGTTACGGCGGGGCTCGAGTGGGACTCACCGCCCCCACCGGCACAGCACGGCTCGGCTCTAGCCCAGCCGCAGCGCCCGTGTGTGGGGCTGCTCCTGCCGCTGGCCCCGGGCCGGGTCTGCGGGCCGCGGTTCGCGGCGAGGGACACCGTGGAAAGAGAGGAAAGCCGCTCGCAGCCCGGCGCCAGGCGGGCACGGCCAGCCGCGGGGCGCCCCCGCACCTGTTGCGGGAGGAGGCCGCCGCAGGGCCCCGCCGTGCTCCCTCGCCTCGCGACCGAGTACACAGAGGCGCCCGCAGCCGCCGCTCCCCGCCACCCCAACCGCAGGCAATGCCTCCTCACCTGCGGGGCGCCGGCTCCTGCCCGTGGCCTCCGCCATGTCTTCTCCGAGCCGAGCCGAGCCGAGCGCGGCTGCTCCGCCCCGCGGATCCGCGGCCCGAGGCAGGTGAGAACGCCACGTCCCCGCTCCCCCGCTGGCGGCCGCAGGAGCAGGTGAGGGCGGGCCCGGCGCCCACGGACGGATAACGGCCGGCCCTCGCGGGTACGAACCCCCGCCGCCCACAGCGGCTGTTACGAGGCTGCGGGCGGCCCGTAAAGCTCCGGTCGAGCTGGTGCAGCCGTGCTCCCCCAGGTGTGTTTGCTATTCCTCGGAGGAGCTCCCGCTGCACTGGCAGAGCTCATTAGGTACAGGAGGTTTGAGGATGATTACTAACTCGCCGCTGGTGTCTCAACAGTAGGTGGGAGGAGTGGTGGGCAACTCACAAGCCTAAGCGGTGCAGTGCATCATCAGTGCAGTGCATCATTTGGAAGAGAACTGTGCTGCTGCAGTCTCGTTGTTGTAGCACGTGCTTTTAAATAGCCGGGTACGTATCCCAAGCTGCCTGCAGCGGCTGGCTTCTAAGTGTGGCTCTGTGAAGGGTGGTCTTTACTGTAAAGTGTATGGTCTTGTGACCTGAATTTGTCCTATACTGCTATCCAGGGCATAAGTGTTGCTTGCAAAGTGTTCCAGGCCTGGATTAAAGCATCATTTCATTTTGCATCTGCTTGCTGGTAGTACCAATCAGAACTACAGCTGAAGGGTGAAGGAGTTGATACACAGCTGCAGCATGCATTATGCATTCAGGCAAGCAAATAGCTAGATGCAGCTCTCCTGACCCAGCACACCGGACAAAGCTTCTGTCACTGTGCAGTACATCCTCCTTTCACAAGACAACCAAGCTCAGGGAGTGAGACTTTCTACAGGAAAGGAGGATAAATGTTCTGGTGCACCAGGAGCCATTTGTAATTTAAACCAGAAAGAGCTGGGGCTCAGGTGATAAATGCACCCTGTGGTTTGTGGGCAGGAACGTGTCTGCGTGGTACAAGACCGGTCTGGGCTCAACACTAAAAGGCGTAAGAGACTCCAAAATCAGAACTGCCTTGGCCAAGTTTTCACTTCTGCATTCTGCCTGGCTCTCTTAATGGAGGCAGAAAGGTGTCTCCCAGTCGGCCTGACCCCTGGATTACTACAGCACTACTTAAGGCTGAAGAGGCTATCCATGCTCAAAGGGAATGGTATGCCCTATAGTCAAAAGGTTGCCTTCAGCAGTATTCTGCACTAAAACATAATCTTAAATCCCTCGCTTGTGGCCCCTGTAAGTACCTATCAACATATTCAGGAAGCCAGGCTGAGCAGATCCCTGGCTGAGTTGCTTGATGCATTGTGTCTCAAACCCTTTCTTCATGTTCTGTCAGAGGATATAAAAAGTAATATGTCTGGCACAATGTATATGAAATGGCCTAAAGTGGAGAGATTACATAAGCTTTTGTGCATCGATCTAGTACAGAGATGGATAAACTGTGCTGTTCAGGGAACTGTATTCAGACCAGTTCATGATCTTTCTAGTAACATATATGTGGCTCAGCCTAGGCATGGATCAGACTTGATATAGTTTTACCATGGATCATACAGAACTGATTGCTGAGCAGCTCTGCAGAGCTCGCCTTGCATCTGGAGAAACCAGCAGCAAGCTACAAGAATTAATTCCCAGCTGCTGCCAACCTAGGTCTGATGGAGACATTTAATTGATTCCTTGATCACACTCCTTTCTCTTACAAATAGCTGGTAGTACTGAGTCATAGAGAACAGGCTGCATGCTTTCGAAGAATCAACACACACATAAAACAATGCAATTACATTCTGGTCTATCCCTGCTGTATGAAATAAAAGGGTTTCAAACTGTAGTCATGGACTTATAAGGGATCATGTTTTACACAAAAATCAAATTAGAGGAGTTGATTGTCCAAGGATCTTTTCCATGGGCGAGTTTTACAGGTCATCCTCCACTACTGGTCTTTCAAGTCCTGAAAAACTACTTTGAAAATGTAGTTTTCTGCTGTAATAGTAGTAGAAATTGTTAAACGGTAGCTATGTTTCTCCTGAAGCATAGTTTGCATACAACATGTTTGTGTTTAGAAAAAAATACTTCATTTTCTTTGAAAATACTTGCTAGACCAGAAAAATTCAGGGCATAAGCTCTTCACTGATTACCAAGGCTTATGAAGGAAGAAAGAAGTTCTTGTCCAGGCAAGTCTTACTCACAGTGGAAGTTTTTACAGCTGTCCCATAGGATCTGGTGATACCCCGTGCTAGAATGCTGGATCGACAGGGAATATCCACCATCCTTTTTCATTATACGTGAAGAAAACATATTGCATAAGCAAAGCAGAAGAAAGCAACAGGCCACAATGACTGTTTAATGCATGAAGGCAGGACATTAATTTCTCAAGTTGAGTAGATCACTCAAGAGAAGAATTTTGTTCAGCCCTGAACTGTGAGTTAAGCCTCAACATGAAAATATTTAATACCATGATTATCAAACTCGAAACTTTAACATGTGTCATAAAGATTCTGTTGATAATAAAATATGACTTTTCCCTCTTTTTTTAGTCCAGTATTTTCCAGTTCTACACTTTTATTATTTTAAAGTAAATAAATAAATAAATAAATAGGAAAAAGTAAGTCTTAGGTTCTTTTTATTTTCAACTGTGTATGTCAGAGATAGCTTTAGAACAAGCTAACATTACTGTGGTTCAGGTGTATACAACTGGTACAGTTCAGTAGTACATAAACAGCTCTAAAACAAATGCACCATAGAACTTAAATTACCAAAAATAAACAATATTAAACTATGTAGGATAGTAGGTAAAAACGATTACCATTAGGTCTGGCACACTAAAAGAAAAATATCTAATTATGATTGAAATTACGAAGCTCTACTACAGATTATAGAGATATATTACAAAGAAAGAGAAACTTGAGAAGTTGTTGTCACATTTTGTTTTTGTTCCAGTGATCCATAGTCACATGAAATCTCACATCAGTTTTCATGAAATTAACATCTGGTTACTTTAACTACAATATTTCATGAGTTTATTATGGTAGGGTTTATTTATTTATTTTAGGTTTTGAAAAACTTGGATGTAAAAACATTTGAAGTAAAATAATGTTGCTGGTTGTTTACAGATTCCTTATGGATTATAGGAGTAAAAGCAGTCAGGAAGCTGCAGTGTTTTTTACATTGGTAAACAAATACTGGATTAAAGTGCAACAGTCCTTCTGACAGCACACCTGCCCTGTGCCGAAAGGAAACCTTCTCCTTTCTGCAGAGAAGTGAAGAAAAATTTCAGTGTCAGGCATGTTTCCCTCGAAAGTCCATGATGGCCTTCCAGAGCGTGCACAGCATTCCTCCTCTGTAAAGGAAAATCATAAAGATGCTCAGGAACAAAGATATTCTGTAGCCTGGAAGCATTCCAGTTTAGCTGCCTTCTGATTTTCTTGCTCTGGTTTTGACCAATTAGATTCAGTGGGAAGGCTGATCAAAGGTAAAATTCAACATGCAATACTCAAGTAGAGAACAGAGTCCTTTTCTGATTATAGTACTGGCAAATCTTTCCACTTGTCAGATGCCCACTCTCTGGAATTCAGACTTCTGGGCCAAAGGTCTTGCATAACCCACAGCAGATTTTCAACTTTACGAAAAAATCTCTGCACTTGCCATATTTTTTAATTACATTTTTTTTTTACTTGTTTATTTTTAAACTGACTGGGCCCACACAGAGTGTTTGATAACTTCTATTGTTTCTACTTAAACTTGGCTCTGCAGTGACCCACACACCTGGCATGATTAGGTGAAGTCTAGTGTTAGTTGCAGTCCATGAGTAGTATTTCTGAAGTTTGATGATGAACTACAGAAGTTTTGTTCTCTCTACTTTTTAAAATAAAAGAAAGACTGATGGGTTTTCCTGTCTCTCCAGGTGTAAGGTAAAAGCTTTACTTTAAAATTCTCCCTTTGCTTTCCTTTAACAGAAAATCTTATTTTAAACTAATTTAAACAGTATCAGCTGTTATTGGGACAGCATCAGTATACAAAGACATACTGGAAAGTGTTCCTTATTTTAAATGAACACTGCACAATACACCAAGTAGAGACTTAGTATCACTTATTTTCTCTTGTCACAAAATGCAACTCCTGCTCAGCACAGTTCATTTAACTGTGAAGACTTACCTCAGTCTCAAACATTTCAGATCATCTCGTGTAACATAGCAGAGAACATCCATTAATGTGTAGTCTTCAGCCAAGAACTACAAAAAAGTTTAAATGAACAATTTGTCAGAATTGTAATCTGACTTTCTGTGCTTTATACACTACCTGCCCTTAAAATTAGAAGCTTAGAAGAAACATAAAATTGGGCCAAAATATGGTATGTGTAACAGATTCATCCATATAATTTCTATAAATACATTGAAACTACTTATTTTTTCTATTGTATACATTGGCATAACAGGCACAACTTGTCATGCTTTTACAGCTACTTAAAACTTTCGCCAGCTGGCATTTCTGCTGTTAACAATGCTACCTCAGTGTTATAGACTTGAATGAACACCAATTAGAGCATAATTAATACCACATTTCACCCATGAGGAAATTGAAAACAACAGTTAAGATCTACCTTTTCAAAAGTGGCCATCTAAATTTGATATACTTGAGTTTCAAGGAACCTTTGATCTGATCTGTAGGAGTGATAATTACATGCAGGTTTTCTTCAGTCAGCCAAAATTCTCCTCAACACCTCTAAGGTTATATAATTTGTTGCAGAGCACACCAATCTACTTCAGGAAATCTCATCTTAACACAGTTAGCTGAGGGTGAACATGTACCCTATATCTAGGGTATTATCAGCAGGAACTGCTGCAATGTGTAAAAACGCTGAAAAAATTATGAACCAAGGAAATTCTTCACTGTGAAGGTGGTGAGTCACTGGAACAGGCTGCCCAGAGAAGCTGTGGATGCTCTGTCTCTGGAAGTGTTCAAGGCCAGGTTGGATGGGGCTTTGAGCAACCTGCTCTAGTGGAAGACTAGAACCCCCATGGTAGGGGGGGGTTGGAACTAGATGATCTTCAAGGTCCCTTCCAACCCAAGTCATTTTATGATTCTATGACAAAGCTATAATGCCATTTCATTCCCTTATTCCAAATCAGATATAGAAATTATTAACAGTATTCTATTTTTATGAAGGCCTCCATATTCATGGCTTTTTTTCTGTCCTCTGAAAACAAATTAACCTCTGCATGTGCTGAAGTAATCAAAAAGGTTTGGTATTATCTTGCATCAAGTCACAACACAGTACTGTAACTGTAAAAGACTTAACAGAATCATTGCTACCTTGTTTATTGTGGCCTCATCAGCTCCTTGAACAGTCAGCCAGCTGATGAGATCAGGATCTTCGGTCCTTGTGCCAGTGGAATGACGATGACAGAGAGACAATCCAGGAATATCTAGAATAAGCATTTTAAAAAAACCGTTTTGTGTTGCCAAAGCAACCTCTTGTCATTTTTGACTGCTGAAGCACTTTCTTCAGTGAGCTTTACCTTCAAGCTTAAAATACCAGTATCCCCATAAATTAAGATAAATGTCAATTCCCAAGGCACACACTTAATTACAGTTTATAGGCAGTTATGCACCACTTACTCTACTTGGTTAGGGGTTCAGTTAAAATAGTGTGAGCATTGGTACAGATCGGGTATTTTGTCCTCTTCAAAGATTATTTTACCTCTACAAGGCACATCAATCACACTGTAACTATTTCTACGCTAATATTGCTGCATCAATTTATCTGAAGTGCTCATCCTTAACTCATACAATTGGTGTGTAGGCAGTGCCCTAGATTGAGAATCAGCTGCTTTTTGGAAAACACTCCTTTGAAGCATATCACATGGAAACATTAGCACTTCAACATTCTTCTGGGCAGATATGTATCAAAAACATTTCCTCAGTAAGTCTTAAGTAGTATTTACATCTCACCAATTAAATCCTCTTGAACTTTCAGTGTAACAATTAGAACAGTCTGTAATTCAAAGAACATACACCTAAACATACTTGATTAGGCTCTTCAGAAACAGTATTTATTCTGTAGAATATAAGCCTTGTACTTTTCCATATAATCACAATCAAAGATATTTAAATCATACCATTCCTTGTACTGTGATTAACAAATCCAGTAATTTGTTTCTACACTGTACATTCTTACTTCAAAGCAAACCCTACCACAAGCAGCATAATAAAGCAGCTTTGCTGGGATAAGCTCAATAAAAGACCAGTTGAGCTGCCACTGTCTTCATCTGCAGCCAGTATGAAACTTTTCCTTGAAAATTCTTCTCACTTACCTATTGGCTGTGACCTAAGCCGTAGGTTTCTGATCTCTTGATCTTTTTCTTCTATAGCTTGATGTAAGAGGACTTGAAATTCTCTCTCTTTTTGAACCAACTCCTCTAATAACCTATGAAATAATGGAAAGGAAGCACACATTTCCTTAAATAGTTTCAAATTTTCAGGAAAACAAAGATCTTAATACACTTAAGCTGGAAATCTTCTTGAAAGAGACAAGGACAGACTTCTTTGACTTTCATATGAGTATCGTCTCACTATAGATTTATTATGACCTATACCAAGACATAAACATTCACTGGTTCCTAAAGCTACAGCTCTTTAAAAAAGAAAACAAAACAAAAAGCCCCAAACACACCAGCCTCCATATACCCATCCACCCACTAAACAGGTGGCATAGTACAAAATTTCAGAGAAATTTCCACAGCCAGCATTCTGTTTTAAACAAAACCATAACTGATAAGAACAAATACGGAAGTGTTTCATAAACCAAGGGCTAAACTTCGTGACATAATCTTTGGTACTGAAAAATGTCGGTTTCACATCTCTCCAGCAGAAATTTTCAAAGGTATGGCAAGGCTGGAGCTTTGATGAAAATGTGTTGAAAACTTGTGGTTGCATTTCTTAAATCGGGGAAATATATTCTTATGCACGCAAGGGCTGTCCCTCACATACCAGGCACTTAGTGCCTACCCTCCTATGCTATAAGAAGAGTGAGAAAAGAGAAGCAAAATACCTTGTGTTCCCCTTTAAGCAATTACTTTTGAGAATGTCAAGCAGAAATAAGCACTGCAACTTTTTTTTTTCTGGGACACTGAAAAGTGGAGACTTTCTGGAATTCAGCTAGAGAACATGCCACAGAAAAACCTTAACCGTATCTGCACAGAATTAAAACTCCATCCCATATGATTGCTTGTAAAAACATCAAGCCCTGCTTTTAGCTTGCATACAGGCCCAGCAGCAGCATAGTCACATCTGAGTGCTTCCAGGCCTGAGCTACCAATTCTTAACAAGTCCACAGAGCTGCTTTGTGCCTCTACACACACCCACTGCTCAGTTAATCTCAGTGCAGATTGAAAGTCTGGCCAGACAAGTGTGCAGTTACCTTTCTGTTAATTTTTGTCTCTATCCTTTCTGGTTGAAAAAGGCTTTCGGGGCCAATAAAATAATCAACTATTTTCTCTTGAGAACTGCTTGCTGATTATGCCAATAAAGCTTTAATTAATACTTAAACAAGTGCTCATATTATTTACCTCAAAATTTCTGCATGAATGACAGGATGTGATTATTTGGCCAAACTCTGCATTCAATAAATTTACAAAAGCAAAATACTAGAAAATCCTCTACAAATGGATCACTTCTGATGCAGCTCCCATCATGAACTTGGGAAGTGAACCAATCTAAATTATTTCTGTGTTTATTTTATAAGCCAGTCAAAATATCTCCCACAAGCAAAATATGAACTGTAATATAAAAAAAAATCAAAAATACTGATACTTTACTAAGAACAGCACCGTCTAATGAATTACTCTAAGTATGGCAAAATTCTTAGGCACATTTAAAAATAAGTGCAATTTAACATTTTAATTCCAATTGGAACAGTAACTACAAAGAACATTCTAGAAGCGTAACAACTGTCTTATTGAAGACATGATCTCTTTCTATGAAGGTCATATTCAAAATATACTGAGGTCAGTAGGAAATTCAGTGCCATAAATGGAATACAGCAAAAGCTAAATATCTACTTCAAACAGACTATCTTGTATATTTTAATGAAAACAAAATATATAAAAGATTATTTGGATAAAAGAATGGAGAAAATTTTGTCTCTGATTACTTAAGCAAAAAGCCCCAAAGAACCACTTCTCAGGTTTAAAGCGGAATATGTGCATTTCGGGTGGGGGGAGGGGGGAGGGGGAAGGGGAATCAATATCCAGACTTCTGGCTTATTTCTTTTTTTTTAAACAACACACCTGCTTTTCCCCATCTTTCTGAAAAGAATTGGAAAAAAAAAAAAAAAAGATAATAAAAAGGTAAAATTCACTTCTGCAGTGAGTACTGTGCATAAAGCAAGCCTGCAGTAGTTTCCTGGTAGAGTTCATATATGGCTGTCAAGTAGCTTGAGTTCATTCCCCAAGAATAACTATAGAAAAGAACAACACGTTCTTCCTTAATGGAAAGAAAACATAATACCATTCATCAGCCTTACACAGCATACAAAGGAGAGAAAAAGCAGAAGCTTAGCAGCAAGCTCTGTTTTTTCAAACCTTTCTTGAAAGGCACCTGAAATCAAGACTGACGTTAACTTGCATCACTATTGTGTTGAAATAAATAAAACTAGTAGAAGTGATCAGTCACAGCTAAACAGTGACCATCACTTACATGCACAACTTGCAGTAGTATGGA
This sequence comes from Agapornis roseicollis, assembly GCA_002631895.1. NCBI lineage: Eukaryota > Metazoa > Chordata > Aves > Psittaciformes > Psittacidae > Agapornis > Agapornis roseicollis. Next base: position 9,608 of record NDXB01013759.1, read on the forward strand.
ACTTTGACACTGTCACTAGAATTCTAGCACATATATTTTAAAAGCTAAGCAAACACACTGTCACAAGCAGGTTAGTGTCTCCTGATGTCCAGACTTACCTGTTTGTCTCTAATTTCAGCCTGCCCAGCTGGACACTCAGTGATCTGTGAGCAGCCTGGGACTCATGCGAAACTGTAGAGCTGAGTGTGCTTACACCTGAGGTAGCTACTGCATCTTCCATGACAATGCAAGGCTGTTGGATAGTTTGAGGCTGCTCATCTTGATCTTCAACTTCTACGTCATCTTGATCTGCTGTATCACTTTCAGATGCAAGGCTAAAATGTGGCCTCAGTTCTATTAGTAAGATGAAAATATAAATGAAACAAAAAAATGAATTAAGAATGCTAAACATTACTTAAACATGAAAGTGAAAGTGGACCTAAGTGACTAACAAATCATCATACAGCTTTGGATGAAATTTCTGTAGCAAGAAAACGGATGAGACTTTCTAGGGGTGTAAGACCACTCAGACTGTAACAGCATCTTGGTTTACATTGGTTGTTATTGAGCCTATCAAATGTTTGAAAGCTATAAGCCCTCCAAAAAATCTGGATGAACAGGATTCCAGATTTGGCTAGCATTTCACATCAAATTGTGCTGAAGTACTATGTGCAGCAGAGGTGCTTTCTTTTGCTTAATTCCATTCTCAGTGGTTTGTGATTTCTCATGTATCTGGCCTGAAATGTTTCATTAAACAAATAACTATTATTTCTTTCATATCCAGCTATTCCTGTTGTTGCTATTCTGGCATGCATAGCATTCTCCCATTATAAGAATTCTGTGTTAACCAAAAATGGTATCCAAAAATACAGAGAAGAAATAACAAAAAGACCCCTCTACCAAAAATTATATGCAGCACACTTCTGTTCCACCTATAAGAGAGAATGTTGCTTATATTGAAATGACGTACATCCACAAAACTGTGGACACAAAGCTGTATGTGTGCTCTGGTTTCTGTATTCCCTGTTTAGCCTGCTTACCAGAGCTTACCAGGTATGCAAGATATGTACACAAGAACTTATATTCCTACATAACCTATTACTGCAACAACATCTGTTTGTTAATTCTAACCATTTAATATAAATCTTTCTTCCTGCCTTCCTTCAATAGTGGCTTTTTACTGCTGTGCACTCCCTTTAGTGTCCTTACCAAAATACTTTATTTTCCATGAATCACACTTGGGTTTTGTCCTTTCTGCTGCAGAACTAACAAGTACATTTCTCTTCTTTACAAAAGGCACATTTGTTCCTTGATCCATTTAATCTCTTCATTTCAATGCTGTGTAACTATTTCAAGACTGAACATACTAAGATCAAGAGAGTTATGCTTTTAAATTAAAGAAAGCAGATGTATTATATAGCAGTTACCCAAATATTGATAGACTAGTATGTCTGAATTTGCCTTGAAATTCTGCATCATGATAATAAGAACAGAGGCTCATTTTGCCATTGTTTACCACTAGGCAGGCAGTATAACTGTACATCTGCTTCATATCATTCCTAAAACATCCCATAATCTTTAGAAGTGTTAAGGCCAGGGATAAATTTTCATATCATTCCTAAAACATCCCATAATCTTTAGAAGTGTTAAGGCCAGGGATAAATTTTCATATCATTCATGGAGGGTGGGAGGGAAGAGTAAGGAAAGGCAACAAGCAATCATAAGTAGGGTAAAGCAATTAGGGAAGAGGCAGACGATCAGTGCTTGAAAACTAATAGGGCACAGAGGCTTTTGTTTAAGTTTGACCATGTACATTTAATGCTGATACTAAGAGGTAGGGGAAGAAGAGTCTATTAATGTGGAATTCTACAGCACTCCTATTATACAGCAATAAAGTACATGTCTGTTAAAGGTGCTTGGCAGTCTAATCAAAAGACAGGTTTTCCTTATGACTCTAACACAGAAACCCTATTTACGCCTTGCTGGTTGTGCTGCTGATATGGGAAATACCAATGAGAACAGGAAGAGCTGCAACTTTGGCTGGAATTTTCAGATCCTACTGTTGATAACTGATGACAACCCACTGCAGAAAACAGGAACGTAAGTATTCTGACTTCAGATTAAAGCATTAGATCACACGTTTGAAAATTTCACAATTACTTCCAGTGTGGAGAACAGGGGAATCACAAGCTTAGAAGTTAAGCAGCTGCAGAGAAAAGTAACTCTAGTAGTAACAGAATGGGCTACAATTTCTTCTATGCAGACTTCTTTCCTCAGCTAAGCCTTCTACAAGGTTCTTCTAGTTCCACAACGTTCAAAATACAATATTCAAAGTGCAGACACTGCAGGTTTGTTTGTTTTTGGCTTTTTTCTCTTTAGACAGCTTCTGACCAGGAGCCAAGGAGACCTTCAAGTACTCCAAAGAACACACCATTAATCTGTACTTTGTAAAAACACCTTCCACAATCAGCATGTGCTGGCAAGTGGTCTGTCCTATAGATTACAAGGAGCAGCATTGAGCACCTCAAAATTAGGCTTCAGAGCACCTGAGCCTACTACTGCTCACTGTGTTGCAGAATTGTTTAGACTGCACATCTTGGAAAGATGCTTTCCATAATAACTTGGACAATACACTGGTTAGTTTTGAAGTTGCAAAACAGACAGTGAGCAGGAAAAAAGCTGCTGCTAGTGTCAAAATCTTAAGTGAAGTATCATAACTGATCTCTTTAAACATAATTTAGAGTTGCAACTAATAAGTATTTTCTAAGTATTAAGAAATTACTCACCTGGGACTAGAATAGTTATAGCAGTCTGCACAGCTTTTCTGATTATGCTGTCCAATGCAAACATCCAATGTGGTTTGATATTATGATTTCGGAGAACTTTATTGACCTAGCAACAGAGAATTCAGTTTAGATATTGCATCCTGCCTAACTTAAAACTGTAATATATGTCAGCACTATATAAGGTGCTTGAACTTATAGCTACTGTATCAAAGCAGGTGATTAAAACTATTTCATGTTCTCATTAAATGAAGAAAATGGCAATGTCACCAACTTACATGATTTTATTACAAGTTGCGCAATATTTGATTTTTTTTATCAAGAACCAGTGCCTGTGTTTGGTGATTTTATGACTTCGATACTGAAGTTAAGAAAACTTCATGGGTGTGGAGGGACCATATTATGAAATGCTTCTAACTTAAGCTATTTAATCTTGCTACTGTTTTGGCATTGCTTCCACTGCTTTCTCTGAGCAATACTTATCTATTTTAAAGTACAATTGTAGGAAATATCAAAGAACTAATGTAATGCTGCTCCTTCGTTCAGAAAATAGTTAATTAACATTAGTTTAAGTAGTCAGAGGACTTTATTTGTGTACTGTGCCATTTTCTCTTTCCTCCTACCTTTCATTTCATACAATCAGACAGGAGCAACCCAGTGTTGAAAACTAATTGTCCACAGGTCTGTTTTCAGACTGCTTTTTGGTCTATTTCTAGGTGTCTCTATGGATGCTCCATGCCATTTGCAAGAATTATCTCTACCTTGGGGGAATTGTTTTCCAGCTCCCAAATGACAGGAAAGAAGCAGGTGGGACCATAATGCCTAGTCACTGTAAGTGGCAGTAGCACAAACCAGACTTGGTGCTGTTTTTCAGGCATGAAAGCAGTCCAAAGCTATAGGCTTTTGTTGAAGCAGAACAAATTTAGCAAATTTGTGCTTAGCAAATTACAAAGCTTTTCCAAGCCTTATAAAAAAAAAAAAAAAAAAAAAACAAAAAAAAAAAGA
>NDXB01013760.1:5028-22204 GCA_002631895.1 Agapornis roseicollis
AAAAAAAAAAAAAAAGACTAGATTTTTTGGGCATGATCAAAGCAAATACTAACAAATATTTTGCTGGTTGCAAGTAGTCCGTTACTGAAATTCACTGGTCACACTTACATTACTTACTCCTCCCTTTCAGAGTTAACAGCAAACCTGGAAGCATTGCAAGGGTAGTGGCATTTGTTAGGCAAGTAAAACAATTAGTTCTTAGACATATGACTGCTAGTGTTACTTATCTCTTAACTTCTGAAGTCCAGTTCAATGGATGTTAAGTTTCATGTAGCTGCCCAACTCTGAAACAAGTCACTGTTTCAGAAGACGCAGTTTGGGAACAGCCTACTACAGGTCCAAGGGGTGGGAAGAAAAGCAAAACCACAACTAAATCACCACCAAACCGCAAACAAACGATAAAGGCCTTAAATGCTGCATAACAACACTATTTTCTTGTAAGCTTTTCTGAATCTAGATATCCCTCTCATACTCACAGTACTCCAAGCACCCTCATGAAGGAGGCACAGCACTTCAATCAGATGGTTAAAAGACGCTAACAGTTCAATTCAAGGACTTTAGATTCCGAGGTGAAATGGTTAGTTTCATATACCACACGCTGAAAAGCCCAGCCATGTCTGCAATATACTGCCATGAAAACATTTATTCGCTTTTAGAACTTCAAGGACAATCCAGGGCAAAGACAACTAAGGCATGTACTGAAGTTTGCCAACATAAGGCTGCAAAATATAAACACCACAATGTTAATATCAAGGTCATGCAGACATCAGAAGTGCATTAGAAACTTCAAAGCTATACCACACAAGAAACTTGTGCTTGTCTTCACACAAGATTAAGTAATTATCCTCTATCAAGATGACGAAACAAATCATGAATGAGCTTCCACAGGCTCTTTTCCACACCAGGAATTCAAAAGTGTTAGGTACTGTATCTTCTAGTGACAGCGCCTGCCTTTACATCTCTCCAAGCAGTACTTGATGGTTAGATCTTTTGTTTGGTGCCTTTTATTCATTCATTCACTCATATTTAAAGCATCATATTTAAAATGTAAAATGATTTTGCTCCCCAGGGCATGGAGAATGGCCAGATAACCAACATTTTTACACATGTACGTGTTTAATATTAAGTTACCTCAAGTTGTACTTTTAAAGTTTTACAGTTACTCTACACAGAATACATTAAATTTTGGTTTTCAATGGTACCATTGCATTGCAACTTCTGGACTACTATTTTAAGAGATAAATAACAGAACTTCCGCTTTAAAGTGCAAGGTTTTAGTAGGGGAATTCAAATGAAAAGAATTATACTAGCAATAAATCCCTTGGAACACAACACTACAGTGGCAGCATGCATGTATTTGATAGCATTCTAAGGTTACAGTGGAGTTACAAGTGAAATACAAATAACTTCAGAAGTGCTTCAGAAACCATCTTATACACAGGAAAGCAAAACAAAATGATGATTTGCCAAGCTGACCTTCTGGAGAGAATCTGTAGTTCCTGCCTTACAGGGAGCCAGGCGGCTTGCCTTTTTAACTTTAAAATCAAGATAAATAGATGTGATAGAATTACAGGTCTGTCACTCAGCTCTATTCTCATAGCTGATTTACAAAGTTGCACAAGCTACTGACTTCTCTTACTTCCTTAGAATGTTTCTAAGCTCAGCTACAGAAAAAATTAAGCCTAAGCTAAATACTCAAAACGATGCTAACCTGATGAGATGCTGTATCAAAACCAGTTAAATTCAAGTACTTGTCTTGTTTGGTTAGTAACGTGCTGACACATTTTCAAGGACATACTAGCGTATGCAGAACCTTTAGCCTTTGATTCGCCTGTAACTGACTTACTTTGAGGATTCATCAATAAGATCTTTACCTACCCTTTAAGATAAGAGCTCAGTCACATTCAGTATGCCTACCACAAACTGATGGTGTTAAAGTTTATATACATTAGATATCCCAGATGACAGACATTGACAGTTGTATCTTCCCCTTCCGCCACATATATGGGAAGAGTAACTCATAATTCTTTATTTTAGTTTAGCCAATACCAATGATTTAATGCAACACAAGAGCCACAGACTTATGTCTTTTGTTCAGTGCGTCTGCCAAACTTTCAAAGACCGCTTTGAATCTGAACACTGCATAAATAGTGTAACCTCCCCCCACCATGCTTGTTCTAGCAACATTCATTACTGTCACCGAATAATTTTACCATTGTGCTATTCCAGTTGCTTCGGATTACCTCTTATCCTTTGAAGAAAAAATTGTTACAAATTAAAGTATCTGCCTAAACCTGTTTTCTTAGTTTCCTATTAAAAAAACCCACAACCGAACAAACAAAAACCACCCACAAACAAAACCAAGCTCTAGGTGTAAATACTTAGGACAAGAGACAAAAAACAACCCCCAAAGCTGTACCACTTAATGTCTATCTTCAGATCTGACATGATCTAAATCAGAATTCTTTCCCTAATCTTCATTATAAGCATATTTTTTTACAGCAGATAATAGAGAAGAGTTTACCTCTCTGCTTCTAGCCAGCTCTCCACTATCCTGGTCTTTAGTTATCACCTGTATCTTTTCAGACTAGCAGACAAGGTTCTGCATGCATTTTCATCAGCCACAAGACTGAACCTCATCTATACTCTAGGAAGACTAGAGTCAGTAGTGAAGTACTTTCCTTTATGACTATAGGCTGTAATAAGGAATGTTTCCCTTTAAGTATGCAGATTCAACAACAGCTTTCAGAATACAACTACGGTAAGTAATCAGAATTGACATTCCCGTTCCACTTGTCCAACACCAAAAGCTGGCATCTTCATGTTACTAACAATTACATGAAACTGACAGGTTGGGTTCCAAACTCTTTAATAGACATTCAGAATAAGTGCTCAAAGCCATTCAAACAGAAGAGATTTGTCTTTGTATGGTTACCTAATTTCTTTTTAATCAGTCTTACATCATCAAAATTCTTTTCCCCACCCACCCAATTAGGTCCACCAAAGAAAGGCCAATGAAGAAAGAAAAGAGTACGATAGACATGTGCCTTCACTGAAGTACTGAAGCATAACATTGTTAGTTGCAAAAAGCAGCCTTTTTCCATAGTGTTTATTGCTAATTCATCTTATATAGCTTATTTCCAGGAGATGGGCAGCATAAAAACCACAACATCTACTTAAAAAAGAAATTATTCATTACAAAGCAACAGTCTCAAAAGTACCTTGTTACAGCTGCATCTGATCTGATTTAGGAATAAAACAATTCTGATCTAGTTAGTTAAAAACTTTTGTACCTGACCCTTACAAGAGTCAGTCTTAAGAAGTCAAGCAACTTTGGACCCCATATTTACAATCACCACATTTGATAATAACCCCATAATTTCTCATTGTGCAAGCTATCCTACTGAAATAGCTTTCATAGCTTTGTTTTAAGTCAGTCTCATGATTACATCCGCATTTACATTTACAGAAAGAATTGATGTACTCTCCCTTACAGAACTTTGATGTGAATTTTGAGTGCTCTGGAGATTCAGGTGCCTACTGCATTGCCTGCTGAGCCTGTGCACTAAATATGCACACCCCAACATATTAGCACTTACAAGTAGCTTAGATAGCATATTAAAACAATAAAACTTAGGAACATTTACAAGCTGCCCAAACCCGTGCTCAAACAGTATGCCCCCTAGTTCCAACTGTACCATCTTGATTTTAAATCAACAGCTGAAACTCAGAAGTTTTCTAAAAATCAAAGTAGAAAGACATTAAGTCTTCACTCATTCATTTGCTAGTGTCTGGAAATTTTCCTTTGTCAGTAATGACTTTGGGGGGTTGGTTTTTGCTTTGTTTTTAAACCCAACTTTAAATCTAACAGCATACATTCTCCTTGTAACATCCCAGAGGTAGCAAGAGGGAACACAAATGAAATGATGCCAGATTCTGGAAGTTGCACATTCAAGTATAGTGTCATCCAAGAGAGCTTTCCTGGCTGTCACAGACTGCAGGTCACCTCTAATCATGTATAGCAAAGAAAAAGAACCCAAAATAAAGAACTGCCACCACTAACACAAGTCTAACAGCCAGATACCTCAAAGTAATCTTGTTACTTAAGTAGTAATACTGCCAGTTTCAATAGTCAAATATCAAGAACTTAAGTATGAACTTAAAATATATGAGTATCAATTTCTCTAAACTGCTCATTAGTGACACATTTCACCTAAACACAGACAAACACATGGTTACTCTAAGTTGATGTACCACACTGTAAGGAAAGGTCCCAATTCAGTTCAAGAATCTGATATTCCCCTTCTCCCTCCCACCACATGACAGAAGTGCTTACAGTAATAGAAAGCAAACAGAAGGGGAAAACACAACATTTAACAAGTGCATCTATGTACATTTTGCGCCTTTTCTCTCCTGGCATCTAAAGTGAACAGGTCATCATGTTATCCTCCCCTTCAGGTAGTACCAGTCCTACTCAAAGGATCTCTGCAAGGATCAGCAGTCATTCCAGACTAACCAAAAGGTGCTTTTACTGTGGAGGCTGAAGTACATTTAAATATTCTGACTGGCCCAGCTGGTAGGTTGTGTTTCCTCCACAGTCCACATACTGGTATCTCTCCTGGGATGTCTGCTCGGAGTGGCCAAAGTAAGAGGATGTCACTGTCACTCTTAAAAAGAGACAAAACAGAAGAGAGTTTTCTGTAAAAGGCTTGAGTTTCCTATGTTAATGATCAACATTTTTACATTATTAGGGTTTTGAAGGAAAATAGTTCGGAAAAAAGTAAGTTTTAAGTAACTTAAAACCAACACTAGCTTTACCAGTTTACCACAATAGATTTTCTCCATGAAAGACATTTAGTCCTCCACGCACAGACTCCCCACCCTTTTCCCTCCTGGAATATGGTAATGCTTCATGAAGATCTCAGCAATTTTTGAACAGTGGCTGATAAACTAGTTTCGAAGTATCTTAGACCTTAGTGCAGCCATGGCTATGGCCAAGCTGCAGAGCACATACAGTAATAACAACTCCGCCTATTCAAGTGTCTCTACACCACCAGAACCTGTCCAAAGACACAGTTCAGTTTCAAGAACTGTGAACCTACTACAACAGAAAGCAAGATGGTTTCATTTTCTAACGATGCAGAGGTGCCAGGATTATGTATTTGAGTAACATTTCAATTAGAATTACATGGTTTTCAAAACTGTTTCTAACAAAATTCCCATACTTACTGCATCATCACTACTATGTTATGCACTTTGATATATGCTAAAGTACAGAAGTCACTGCAAAAAAGAGAAACAATTGTTAGATTTGCATCAGACTTTTACAGGTAATTATCTGAAAAGAAAGAATCGTGTCTTCAACTGGAAATTCTACTACCTATGTATACAGAGACTACAGAGTTGCTGGCCATGACAACAAAAACACCCTGCCACTGACTGTATGTTCACCTAGGTTTACTTTTATATACAGGGTTGCTTTCACACGATCTGTTTTCCCATGTGCTTCCTTGTAATGCTTGCCAGCACAAATGTCCTATGAAACACAGTTCACTCCATCTTTAAGAATCTAACTGAAGTTAACCTGAACGTGCTTTAATCCAAAATACAGGCAACTTGTGACATAATACAAAGCCNTCACACTATCTGTTTTCCCATGTGCTTCCTTACATGTAATGCTTGCCAGCACAAATGTCCTATGAAACACAGTTCACTCCATCTTTAAGAATCTAACTGAAGTTAACCTGAACGTGCTTTAATCCAAAATACAGGCAACTTGTGACATAATACAAAGCCAACTCATATCCAACAGCATCAGAGGTACAGCTCCAATACACTTTTTTTCCAAGCAGGTTGATCTCCTGACACTCTGAATTTAAAAAAACAGAATGAAACAAAGCTCCACAACCTAAACCCATAAACCAAAAAAAAACCCAAAATGAAAAATCCCAACCCCAAAATACATCACAGCACAAACCAGAAAACAGTAGCTAGGAAACTACGCTGAAGTTGAACTCCACATTGAGCCAGCTCTCCAAAATACATGTGTGGAAATGCCTTGCATGGTGCTGATTTCATCATACAGGTCTGCTGAATTCACACGATCATATGTAGATACTTCAGGACTCCAAGACTTCCTGTATTCAACCTAAGCTGATTTTATGGGACATGTACGCTCCAGGATCCAAACAACTCACTAGTTAATGCCTAACTAAGACTTAAATCAACCAGCTGGGGAAACACTGAAGTGTGATACTGTATAACCCCTGATGCTATAACCCACAATACTAATACTGCCTGTGTTAGAAAGATTATACCACAGCAATCACTGGAAAGGTTGTTATTTTTGTGTGGAGAAAAAAAACCCAAACACAGTGAAATAAATAACCCCCCACTAAGATCAGCTGAAGCTGCATCAGCTGGGTGTTCAAACTAAGGAAGCTCACTTGCTGTCTCCAGGGCAGGCTACTGGCAGTGACACATGACAGTTTCTCTGCTTCTATTCCAAGAATTCATCATCCACCTCTGAGCTGAAGCAGCAAGCACATCATTGTTCCACACCACTATCAAGGTTGCAGCTATAACAGAAGAGCCTGAAATCCATTCAATGCAGGCCATAGGCAGAACAGCTCCTGCCTGTTAGCACCTCTCTACATATCCAACTCACTCAGGTTTTCCTAAGGTTAGTCACCTTTCAGGTCAAAGTTGCAGCTAGTGTTGGGAGCAGACTCTCAACAGCATTACTGAAATTAAGGCCACAGTACTGAACGTGATAAATTTAAATGCATTGCTGCATCAAAAGCATGACTAGGTAAGTATTAGCATGAGTCCTACAAAGGCCACATTTATCTATTCTCCATGCATCCAAAGGATGAGCAAATCTGAAAGATTCAGTGTTTACAAAAAGCTAGCATGTTTTTAAGAGTGACAAAAGTACACTTTCTGCTTATTTAAAGTTAATGCCCAGTTTGCTATTTCATACCTATTTCAATTTATTCTACTTCAAAAGCTGTAAGGTGTTCTCCCACCCCAAAGGGGCTGGGATCCACTGGAACTGCACACCAACCTTACCTCTCAATAGTTAACTCTTTCTGTTTAGCCTGCACTTCAGTGTGAGCAAACTAACATTTGGCTTTGTTAGTAAGATACATTGAGCTAAACAGTCTGTCGGTCAAATGAACTTCAGAAGCTCTGAATAAAACCAGGTAAAAGACAGGCTATAACCACTGCTTACCACTGCATACACATGGTCTGACAAAAAAGAAATACAAACTTGCATCTAATTTGCATAGAATTAAATACAGATTCCCTCTGCCATCAGAGAATTAGTGTAAAAGTTACTAGAAAACTTGTTAGAGGAACACATCTGCATTTTTGCCCTTCAAGACAGCACGTCCAATTTTTTGCCAAGGGCTAACACACTGGGGTAAGAGATACCATTCAGAGTGCTGAGATCCAGTTACTGCAAGGCACTATGTACAACTGTTGAAATAACCACATTTTAACTACTTTTCAACTACTGTTAAACTCACACAAAGAAAATGACATATCTCTATGACTATACTTCTGCTGATTTTGAAAGTAATTCGGTTTAATATCATTGTCATTTTTAATCAGACCCATGTGATATCTAGAGGCGAGTATACTTACAACATATAGCTCATTTCATCTTGTATGACTGTGGGCACCATATAGTCAATCTAAAAAAAAGAACAAAAAAGCAACAAAAACACAATGCGTGTATTTATAGAATCACAGAAGAGTTAGGGTTGGAAAGGACCTTAAGATCATCCAGTTCCAACCACCCTGCCATAAGCAGGGACACCCCACACTAAACCATGGCACCTAAAGCTGGCCTTGAACACTGCCAGAGATGAAGCATTCACAACCTCCCTGCGCAACCCATTCCAGTGCCTCACCACCCTCACAGCAAAGAATTTCTTCCTTAGATCCAATCTAAACCTCCCCTGTTTAAATTCGAACCCGTTACCCCTTGTCCTGTCACTACAGTCCCGAATGAAGAGTCCCTCCCCAGTACCCCTATAGGCCCCCTTCAGATACTGGAAGGCTGCTAGGAGGTCTCCACACAGCCTTCTCTTTCCCAGGCTGAACAGCCCCAACTTTCCCAGCTTGTCTTCGTATGAGAGATGCTCCAGTCCCCTGATCATCCTTGTGGCCCTGCTCTGGACTTGTTCCAAGATTAACATGTATTCAACTTTGAAAGCCTATCCTATTTACCTGTTTCATATCCAGAGGACCAATGTTGGTGATATTGTTCAGCCGTGCTTTGCCAATAACTGTTTTTGAAAACTGAACTTGGGCTGTGATATTTGCCACTTCAACAGAATAATAGTTGTTATTTGTTATATTTAGTGTGCTCTGAAAAACAAACAAACCAACATAAACCACTAACAGCTATCCTCTCTGCGTCTCTTGATGCGCATGCATTTTGAAGTTTGTGCTTGAGACAGTAATACCTGAAATTGTGCAAGTATATTCCTACCTTCTAGGCCTGGGGGTTGGAGGTGGAGGGGAACACGATGATACACAGGATGTAATCAATTAAGCTCTTTCTGGGGTTTTTTGTGAATACCTTGAGCCGCACAAACTTCTGTACAATTTCCCTGGTGACTACCCTCCACTGCAAAGAACGTATTTCTTCCTACCCTCAACTACTGCTTCCAGGAAATTTAGCTATCACAGGACCATCTTCTCCCATGGCTGCCTTGCTTTATTTAAAATGAGGAACTCTACCAAATGTCTTTAGGTTTTCTGTATTGACTGCATTACTAAGAAGTCAAGAAACACATAGGAAAAAATAACTTTAAAGTTTTAAGGTGAATAAAAAAGTAATTTTCCCTCAAAACTAGTTTTGACAGATATACAGCACCTGGACAGCACTTAATAAAATACCCACATACCCACAATACATTTCACGCATATTCCAAAAACATATCAGAGAACTTCATATTCACTGTTCCCATGAAGACAGAAGACCCAGTCGTAGCTTGCAACTCAGCTTTATTAGCCACAGCTACAGGAACCAACCACAGCAGGTCCAGTTACATTCTTTCAGCTGGTCAATATATCTGCTTGTATTTCTTAAGGTACTAACTAGGCTTACCAGCTAGACCACAATTTCCATGCATATTAAACTGCTGCAGTAGTACTTCTTGTTGCACTTACCGATTACAAACATCCAAACAGACAGCTAGACTTACCGTGATATTGAGATATATTATACGACTACTCCGTTCATAACTGACATAAACTGACTTCACACCAATGTATTCAACGTCGATTGAGCGAGGAAACAAGAAGAATACAGCCAGCCCAGAAAGTAGTAAACATACAATTACAGAAGCAGTCACGTAGAGCTTTCTGGAGGCAAAAAAAGAACACATTTCAGAGTCAAAAGCATATTAAACAATTATACCATTTTATTTTCTTTTAAGTGATAGATTGAATGAGTTATGTTGACTACTCATGCTCCCTAACTTCCACTAGTGCTCAAGAGGGAAAAAACACCCATTCTGCTGCACTTCACATCTATGTCTCCGAGATGGTCCTTATGCATATGCATCAGGAATCAAGTTTCAAAACATGTGGTTATACCAACATTTGTAACTTGGAGGACAAGAGAAGAGGTAAATATTTAACTAATTTGAAACATAAGCACTTCCTCTTAAAATCTGTTTATAGCAGAACTGTTGCCATTCTGCAGGACTCTTACAAATAAAGCTTTATATATCTTATATGTGATTCTTTGACATATAAGACTGTCAGGAAACTGTCAGACTCCTACTAAGGAACAGGAAATTCATAATTAACCTAGTCTTGAAGCTGTGTTTGTGTAATAAAAAGAATACATAAGCAAAAGGCTCCACTGCAGCTGCAGTTTCCACCAAATTAGAGCACTACAAGTAACAGGTCTCAAATTTGTAGGAGTAGAGCATCAGATATATTATCCAGGACAGTATTACAAGTTACTGGCAAGCACTTGTGTTTACTACAGAAACACACAAATATTAAAGGTAAAAATCCCCCAAACAAACAGAAAGTGTCAGAACAAGAAGCTCTGAGCACTTCAATTAAGCATTTAAGTAGAGCCTAGTAAAACAAATATTAACTATGGTGTATTGGAATGATGATTTTTTTCTTTGATTTTGCTAGCTGCTCAGAGCTTTACAAATTCATTTCCAGGCAACTTAGTTTGTAGTTATCAAGGAAGTCACCAACTTACTCAAGGCTTTTAACACTGAAGATGTATCTGCTCAGATAATTGAGATGCTTATGATGAATACTTAACTACAGTACACATTCAGATAAGTATCTACGTGAAGAGATCATACGGCATACTTAGCTTTGTAAGACATACTCATGGGAGTATGCACACCAGTAGCATGCATACCTGTTAATAAAGAACTCTCCAAGGGTTAGAAGTTAAGGCTGATAGTACTCACGAGCAGGATTCTTTCAGTACTGCAGGCAAATAAACATTCCAATGATTTTTGCTTGATTCTTCTTACCATTTTTTTTAATTTGCTGAATTTTAGCTAAAAGAATTAACTGTAGATTCATGTATCACAACTAACTATTGACTTACGTTCTCCTTGGCCTCAGCCTCTGATCACTGTATGGAATTAATGCTACCAGCTGATTTTCCTGTCCTGGAAACAAAAATACTCTTTCAGAATTTAAACAAGCAAAGAATAGATGTTGTTGCAGCTACTTCAGAGTGCCCATTAGGACTTAATGGCACCAAAGAATAAACACTAAAGACAAATATTTACATTCCAACCAATGACCCAAGTAGAACACTACTGTATTATGTCACTTTCCAAAATAGAGCACGGCTTACACAGGATGGAAGAAAAAAACCCCACCAAGCAAACAAAGACCAAAACTAAAACAAATTCTGACTCTGTGCTGCATACATACATGCACAGGAGGCAGCGCGTCCCTGGCACCATTTCCTCAAGAGTTAGCAGCTTCCAGCTCTCTATGCCATACCATATAAAGTCACAGGACAAAACACTCAGAAGCTCGGTCAATAGGAACAGATCTAGAAGGCATTCTGCCTGTACTTTTCTGAAAAAGCAGAGGTCAAGTTTGTTTAAAAGAAACAAGTATTAATTTGGGTGGCTTTGGAAACACAAGCAATACATACACTGCGTTCTCAAAACTACTGCTATACACAGCCATTTTTCATGGGACTGAGCCGCAGCACCCTGGAAGCCAAAAAAAAGGATCTAAAAGTATCTACTGGAATTTCTCCAAGCAACTAGATACTTCATGTGACAGCATTTTTAAGAGGGGACTATCTCAAAAGCAGAAATTAAGAACAGAAGCACAGATGAGTTGTTGAAAGTAAATGGACTACATCTGCCTGTATAGCTTTTTCTATTTGTTGTACAAGAACATGGAACTGAGATTCATCCATTGAAGAAAGGCCTCAATTCAAAGGTGTTGGGACTGATCCTGTTCAACAACCTTGTCAGTGACATGACAGTGGGATTGAGTACACCCTCAGCAAGTTTGCTGATGACACCAAGCTGTGTGGTTCAGCTGATACCCTGGAGGGAAGGAATGCCATCCAGAGGGACCTTGACATGCTTGTGAGGTGGGCTGATGCCAACCTCATGAAGTTTAACCATGCCAAGTGCAAGGTCCTACAGCTGGGTGGGAGCAATCCCAGGCACAGCTACAGGTTGGGCAAGAGTTGATTCAGAGCAGCCCTGCAGAGAAGGACTTGGGGGTGTTGTTTGACAAGAAACTGAACATGAGCCACCTTCAGTGTGCGCTTGCAGCCCAGAAAGCAACCGTATCCTGGGCTGCATCCAAAGGAGCGTGACCAGCAGGGCCAAGGAGCTGATCCTGCCCCTCTGCTCTGCTCTTGTGAGACCTCACCTGGAGCATTGTGTGCAGTTCTGGTGTCCTCAACATAAAAAGGACATGGAGCTGTTGGACCAAGTTCAGAGGAGGACCATAAGCATGATGAGAGGTGCTGCAGCCCCTTTATACAGAGACAGGCTGAGAAAGTTGGGGCTGTTCAGCCTGGAGAAGAGAAGGCTGCATGGAGACCTCATAGCAGCCTTCCAACATCTGAAGGGAGCTTACAAGAGCCCAGAGAGGGACTCTTCATCGGGGCCTGTAGCAACAGGACAAGGGGTAATGGGTTTAAACTTAAACAAGGTTGTCAGGCACTAGAACAGGTTGCCCAAAGAAGTAGTAAATGCTCCATTCCTGGCAGGGTTCAAGACCACGTTAGACAGCACCTTGGGCAACGCAGTCTAGTGGGAGGTGATCCTGACCATGGCAGAGGGGTCAGAACTAGATGATCTTGAAGTCCTTTCCAACCCAAACCATTCTGTGATTCTAAAACCAAGTCATATTTGCATTTTTCAAGCCAAATGCAGCATTTGGCTAGCATTATCACTTAGCTAATCAACCACTTACAAGTGATTCCATACTGAATCACTAAGCTGAGCAAAGCACTCTAAGCCAGGAGTAATATGTAATATCAACCTTCTGAAAAGCCACTACCAATTTAAAACAGATTTTTATCTCAGCTTCAACAAAGCATCTTCAAACTTCAAACAAGACTACACACTCTCATAATCTGTCATAGTGAAAATCCAAAGCTGTCCAAGCAGCAAAACAGGGTAGCCTCATATCAGGTGTTACAGTCTTCCTTACTAGTCATGCAGCAAATCTAATGGTCCCCTCTCAAAAAACCCAAATTTTTTTTCCTAAAATATGAGGAATAATTAAAAAGAGCTGTCTGTTCTAATGATTCATTTAAAGTTCTAACTTTAACCACAGTTTTTTCATTAGAATGTACAGGCAACATACGTTTTTAATAGTTACTGAAAAATATTTGATATATTATCTCACATTTGTTTTAAGTATTACATTCAAGAATCCCACAGTCAAACAAATAAGCTTCTGAACACAGGAATCCTGTTATTACTGCATTTTAGTTAGCACTATTTTGAGTATGACTTGCTACTAAGTATTTTAAGTTAGCAAGCGAATAGAACAGACTTCCTTCTCCATAGTCTTTCAGTTGTAATTTTTAGTTGTGCGGTTGTTCCACATTTCAAATTTGCCAAATTCTGAGTCTCAAAGAATACATCATAGTATGAAGTTTAACAGCTAAACTACAAGTCTCTTACAATATTTACAACTGTTTAAATATCCTGTGCTTCCTGTCACTTATTCATATGTAACACAGATGTATTTGTGAACTATACCAGAATCTGATCTTACTGAAGCATATGTACAAGGACAACATGGCACAGTCAATTTTCCCAAGCTACTGGTCAAAAGATCAGTTCCGAGAGCTTTTACACTGAATAATCTATTTTAGGCAAGAGTTCTGCCAAAAGCAAAGCAGCTCCAAGCATGAAACCTTCTCATCAGGTCTTCCTTGCCATCAAAGGGAAGATCTTACAGCTGAAGCAGGCTGGCACATGTGGAGTGCCTTTGCACACTACATTTGCCACTCTCTCCTTTTGCCCAGTTCAGCTATCCTGCTTTCAATAGTCTCTTCCTATATAGCTGTTCTGGTGGCTTACTGTATAGGAGAGAAGCACAAATAAAGCAGAATATATCCTATGAACAGGAAAAGCAAAGGATGAGGGCAGCTAGGAAACAAAACAGGCATGAAGACTAATGCTGTGCAGCCCACTACCTCCCAGGGCCACCAGAGATCCTTTGTATTTTCAACACCCAGCTGGGGTTCTTTGCCTAGCAGGGACAGACAGGACCAAGTGAGAGTAAAGGAAATTGATGGGCTCTGGCAGCAGTGAGGGCAAGAAAATTCATTATAAATGAGGGAAATGGTGTTGTAGCACAGGCCTACCTTCAACTCTCTGTATTTGCAGCTATTTTTGCAGAATTATAAATTGATTCAAATAGCTTAAAATAGTTAAAAAAGACACAATAAAATGCCACAAAAATCAAGGTTTGCAAATTCCAACATCCAAGAGCTAGGGTTGCATGCAAATTAAAAGCTGAGAAGCACAAACACACTGGCATTGTACAGACAAAGGAAAACCCAGCAAGTAACAGCCAAAGGTGATTCAATTTATTTTGTTCATTTAGTGTAATCATAACAAATGCTTAAGAGCTACAAAGTCAAAAGGATGAAAAATGACATTTTAAGTAGGAGAGTAATTTGTTATGGATTACTGCAGTTTCAACAGCACATGGTTATGAAGTAATGGATAGGTTACTAAAACAAATAAAGAAAACTCACCTCGTGGAATTCTTCCTGTTCCCTGGCAAGTTGGGCAGGTAACACTGTCTCTTCCTGTAAATTCCACATAGGGAAACTGCGACACATCTCCACATCGGCTGTCTTCATTGTGTGATTCTGAGTTAACTAATCCACTCCTCATATTATCAGACACTGTGGTTCCATTGTAGCTGTCTTCCTTGCATGTGTGCATAGGCAAGTGAGAAAGTGATTTTCCCATGTCTAAAACAAAAGCCAGAAGAAAGTTTTCAGGAAAAAAACCAAACTTGGCTTTTACTTATTCCTCTGCATCAGGTAACTGTTAGTCAATGGCCACCACTCCAACAAGGCTCATGTTGCCCTCTGTTCAGATTCCTCAGGACCTGCAAATCGCTAAGGCCCTGTCAAGCTGGAGTCAACCCCAAGCTGCAAGAACCTTAACTAACTGGGAGCTTTGTTCAGATACTTCAACATGTACAGGCTGGAGGGAGGTCAACAAGAGGCATTTAAGTTAGAACAGTACAATGGCTGGCAAAGGTTGCAACAGTCTGGCTGTGCTTTTCAAAGGATTGTTATTGTACAGACTTTCACAATACACAAGGTTAGTATAGAAAAAAAAGATGTTAAGACACAGCTCCAGAAAGCAAGTTTGCAATTTTCAGTGGATTCTACACACACTACAGACCCAAGTCAAATGAGCTTTTCAAGCTGGACTTGTCTTCAGAACATGGGATCAGCTACTAGCATCCAAGCTAGAAACACAGATTTTCAGGTGTTTGAACTGATGACTCCCTTTAACCTAAAAGAGGACTGATGCACAGGAAAGTCAAGGGAAAAATGGGGATTATTTTAACATAGCTGCTGCAATGTGCTGCAGTTCTAAAGACTTGTTAAACAAACAAACAAAACACAACAAAATGGTATGAACCACAAAAGCATTTTTGCTACCTACGTAAATTTTCACATATTCTCCTTACTGTAGTTTTTCAGCCATGACATTGAAGCTACCTTAAAACACAGAACACATGAAACTAAAGGCTGCAAACAAGCGATGCAAGTAGAAACCCTTCTAATGTTTCTAAATTGCAACAGGTAGAAAGCAAATTTAATGTTGGAAAAAATCAATCTGCCCAGCAGTAGCAACCAGTTCTCCTGTTTATCCCCAGGACCCACTTTAACTGAACACCCAGCCACCAGCCACTCAATTCACCTGTGTCTTGGGGAATAGGATGATTTAAAAATTGTAACTGGCATTTTTAAAGCAGCTGCTAGCAATTATCATGCTGGTTCATCAAGAAAGGAAGCCCTAAGAGGAAGATCAAGGGGCAAACCAAGTCACAATATTTTAAACCAACCACTCGAGACAAAACAGAAAGATCTTAAGTACGGCGATGGTAACACAAGCACAACAATAATTCATTATATTCCCACAAGGGCTAGGTGAATCTAAAACAGGCAAAGTAAGGAAAAAATGCCAACAAGTCAGTTACTGTTCCAGCAAACATGCAGCATTATTTTCTTAATATAAGTTATGAAACCCTTACAAGAACAAAAACTATTTGTCCTTATGCCTCTATAGCACTGTTTGCACATCTTAAGTTTAGGAGCCATTCAATAATGGAAATGGTTGAATACAGTTATTGAGCTACTGAAAAACATTTTCTGAAAAGCTGTTGACAGCACTGACAATTATTCCACATGGGGCTTTTGCTTACTGTTCTCCTTGCAGCTGACCTACAGCCTTTAAGCTATGAAACTTGAGTCTTGCAGCTTAGGCAATAGCTGTCACAGTTATACCTCTGATAGTTTAGGGATCAATCCCCAGCCCTGTTGAGCTACAACTGTATACACCGTACCTGCTCTACTGATATGCTCAGGCTATGCCCACGTTAACAACTAAATACAGAACAAGCAGTTCTTTACTGTGAGGGTACTGAGGCACTGGCACAGGCTGCCCAAAGAAGTGGTAAATGCTCCATTCCTGGCAGTGTTCAAGGCCAGGCTGNTACCTGCTCTACTGATATGCTCAGGCTATGCCCACGTTAACAACTAAATACAGAACAAGCAGCAACTCTGTAGAAATAAGTTCTTTACTGTGAGGGTACTGAGGCACTGGCACAGGCTGCCCAAAGAAGTGGTAAATGCTCCATTCCTGGCAGTGTTCAAGGCCAGGCTGGGAAGAGCCTTGGGCAACATGGTCCAGTGGGAGGTGTCCCATGCCCATGGCAAGGGGGTTGGAAGGAGCTGATCTTAAGGTCCTGTCCAACCCTAACCATTCTATGATTCTATGAATATTGAGGATTCAATATCCACACTATACATGTGTATTTCATACTAGCTCTTGTCTGTACTGACAACATCCACTCACAGTTGAGGTGTACCTTCTAGTTTTAGGTTCTCCCAAAAGGGTAAGAGCTTACATTCTCTCAGATCACACTGGGATGTCAACAAAAATGCAGTAAGCAAGGATGCCTAGGAACTCATTTCAAGAGTACAGCCTTTATTTGAATTAAAATACTAATACAGGTATAGCCCCCAATACCAACCGTACCTGACCTTCAGTAACTAGAATAGTGTTGTTCTATCGCCAGAAACTCAGGAGAAACATCTCAATTCACAAATAGAACTGCTTAGCCACCTTCAAGTGAAACGTGTTCCTCCAACATGCTTCCCCTCCCAATCAAGCACTAAACCTTATTACAGTTCACCAAACCTCAAGAGCACTTTGTTCTTTTATCCAGCACTTATATACTGAACAGTAGTAGCTCTAATATATCTGCTTTGTACGTGGCAACTTCTACACTGTCACCGGAGTCGCAAAATCGCAACCATCTTCTCCCACCAGCTGCGCCTCAACCACGAACCTCGCTAGCTCCTCCAATACAGAGGACGCCGCTCGGCAAGGCAATGACTTAGCAGCCACAAACTTGCGGG
>NDXB01013760.1:28327-39710 GCA_002631895.1 Agapornis roseicollis
CAACCCCCCCCCCCCCCTTCCTCCTTCCACACCACCTCTCTCCCCAAATTTAGCTGAGTAGTGATGAGGAAAAGCCAAAACTGACAACAATCCACAAAGAATAATACATCTTCTGGTTGACTAGGCAAATGACCTAGTGATTATACTGTAATGCTTTTGAATAGCTCCTTTTAGAGCAAGGTTTTTATAAATCACATGCAGAATCATTTGTCTTTACCTTAGAGGAGTGGCAGTGGGTGGCAGCTGTGGCTGCCCTCAGCCATGCATGAGGACATAGAATAATACCTATTGTATAGACCCACTGATCTTAGACCCATCCCATTTACATATGATCTGTGCTGCAGTTTCTGATGGAGGAAAATACAAGCAAGGAGATTCTAGCTTTATTTGTTCTAATGTGTGACTTGACTAGCTTTAATCAAATGGGCTATATGCAGAGTTAAACCTACTATTGAGAGGCTTTTTAACTTACATAGCTCCCCAAGACTCGAATGACCAATGGAACATTTGGCCTTTCAAATTCGTTTAACTTTAAAAAACAAATACATTTTACACCCATTTTGGAGAAGTAATGTGTGTGTAAGTTGCATAAACTGATCTGAGAAGATCTAGCTTCCTGCATTTGGAAAGTTGTGTGAGTGATGATGACTCACTATCTCGTTGACTTCTCTAACACAACACAATTAGTATGTCCCAATGCAATAAATAAATGTGGTTTTCTATTGCTTTATTATTATGTAAATTGATCAGCACCAA
This sequence comes from Agapornis roseicollis, assembly GCA_002631895.1. Lineage (NCBI taxonomy): Eukaryota > Metazoa > Chordata > Aves > Psittaciformes > Psittacidae > Agapornis > Agapornis roseicollis. The sequence continues at coordinate 29,084 of NDXB01013760.1, forward strand.
GAAAATCCACTTGTACTTTAAACAAGTTCTTTTTTCTAAAACATCTTGGGGGAAATCTGGTACTAAGTCCTCCATCTTTCCATTAGGACTCTCATGGTATAAGGCTCAGGAGTCAATCTGTGCAACCTTCTGCACAGTTAATTCCATCATTTATGTACAGAAATTGATTTATAGCATCAGTCTAACAGATGCATAAAGTCCTTTTCTGAGCCACTATTAAAATAGGAGACATGGTACCCATAGCAGGTAAGTAAGGGCTAACAGAAGCTGCAGCATCAGGAGTAACAGTGTGAGCAGATAACATTGAGGAAATTATTTCACATCCAGCCTGAAGCCAGCTTGTTCCTGTCTTTTTAGCTTAAATGTTTTTTTTTTCATTGTATTTATCACCATAGTAAATACCATATTCATCAGTAGCATATGTCAAGACATCTTTGATAACCTACCTCCTCCTGAAGCAAAATGATAGACAGTTTGGCCAACATTTAAAATAAATTTGTGTTAGCCTGTTATGTAACCTACTTGCAAATATATACATAGATTGAGAGTACTATTCAAAACATTAACCGTGTAATGATCTCCTCTTTCTAGCCTTGTCTGAGCCTCTTCTGAAAGTTTGCCAGGTTATATGGCAGAACATGTGATTTTTTATTTCTTGGAAAATGCATAGAGGCAACCAGCTCACAGATTACATGTTGAGAGCTTTGGCTTTCAAGCAATTTTTACTTATTACTGATCAGAACAGAGTCAAAAGCATTGTAAGGGACATTGAAATTGGTAAGTGTTCTAGAAATGGAACACCCGAATTCCCTCACCTTTCAATGGGCTCTTCCACATAACCCTTTTTATTGTAGAAACCAGCATCATAGTTTGTGAAGGCAAATGAAAATAAATAACTCTGATTTAAGTAACTATCCAGACAAGGTTATACTTGTAAGGACATTTTTTTCTTCAGAAAAATATTTTAATGATCATTTTTACTTGGGATAGTCTCTGTGAAAAAGTGCTTCCAGAGACAGCGTTTATCTTTCTGTTGTAATATAGTCTGCAGAGTTCTAGTGGATACGTACATAAAGAGATAGAATTAGACATTAATATTTTAACTTATCATCACCAGAAAAATAATTTATCATTGAAAATGTTATCATATAATTGCATGGCAATTATCTTAATGAGTATAATCTGTTATGTCCGATTTTTTTGTCCACTTTAGCACTTCTTTGAAATAGAATCCCATTAAAATGTTTTTCATTATTGTCATGACAACTGCATCAAAATATTTTACTGCAAATTTAATGAACCTACTACTGTCTGATCTCTTACTGCAAAAGTAGTCTGGCTTGGATGGACCTTTTACAAAGAGTGTGTTCCTACGGAATAGTGATTTTACACATTGACAGTAAATGGATTACTTTATAGAATTCCCATTTTATCTTGCATCTGCTGATTTTACCTTCACAGAACCTTGGTTGATCTTACCTGTTGCCTCAGTAGGGCACCTTGGTAATAGGGTATATGCAGTTAAAAGATCCATTTCTCGAGTAAAGCAATGATCATACCTCCCTTTCTAGCTGTTTAGTGTGTTATATGCATTCCTGTAATCTTTTAACATTTGCTTTCCCATATGTATGCATATCCTAAATAGTGCCACTGAAACTGAAAATCTAAACTAATTTGAAGCTAGTTGTGAATGAAAAAGCATTTGTATAACATTTGTATAGTATCAGAAGAAGTGTTTAACAGAGGTAAAAATGCCCCTTTGACTAATTGTGAGGTTATAAGTAATTCAGCTTATAGCAAACTTGTTTGAAGTTAAGCACAGAGTTGTAATACAGGTAGCCTGAACATCAAAGCAAAATGTGCAACCACATTTATGCTCATGTATAAGGCAAACAGTAGAGTGGATGACATCAATTGCCCTAAGTTAGACCTCGAGGAAATAATATATAGAGATGAACATGTTTAAAACCATATAAAATTGCTGCTTAGGTTGCTTGAATAGTGGGAAAAAAGAAATGCTCAAAGGACAGGTTTTTTTAATTGAGTAATTCACAGCTTGTTCTGAAAGCGTGAACATTTCACTGCTGAAATACAGTCACTGAAATCTGTGTTTCTGAGAGTGTTTATGTGCAAAATAGAGTGTTTGGACATTTCTGTGAGCGGGTGTGAAGAGCAAGAATATTTTATCTCTCAATTGGAATTAAACATATGGAAAAGACTGGGTTACATTTTCCCAGACTGCTGTTTTGATTTCATTTAATTTCAGGTGCTGTGAGAGGAACGCTGTTCTCCAGGGAGAACAGCCAGCAGCATAAGGGTGGGTGGAATGCAAGGATATCTGGTTTGCTAGGACATCTGGCTAACAGCTAGTCACCTTAAAACACAAGGAAGAGGCAAGAGAAGTCAGTTAAACACTCTGATACCATAAACACTAAGGAACAGGAGATAAGAAGACAATAACAAATACAGGGATCCGTAGGGCGGTAATTGATGGACCACTTGATGGCTTGAACCAGAACCAGAACCAGAGAGAAGCAAGTTTATAATAGATCTCATGGGAAGATGCAAACTTCTAATGGGATATTTGAGGGGACTTGAGAAGTTTTGTAAAACTTCTAAGGCTCTTTTATAAGGATTGTGGGAATGAACAAAATCTATTATGGCTTATTTAGGAAAGGGTCCAAATGCAGGGAAAAGGAAAAGATGGAAGTGTATCAGAGAAGGATGAGTGGAAACATAGAGAGGAGAAAAGAGGGGTTGGTCATGTCTAAAACAAGCTGCTGACCAGTATGCTTCTCTGGCTAAGGCTTGGACTTGATTGCCCCACTGTAGACAAGCTAGCTATTAAGCTCTATTCTTCCCAACTATTTTCCCATGTGGATTTGCCTGACCAACAGTTTGCTTCACGACAGACTAGCTGGTGGCTGGGAAGAGAGGCCAGGGTGCCAGCACCTGTATGCAGAGGCCATGGGGTCAAAAGGAGCCGTAGGTTTAGGGGACAGTGATTGGAGAGATGGGTCAGCTTCCAAACGGGCCCATTTGTGTATGTGTTTGACTGCAGCTCAGCTGAAGTAGTTGGTGGGTTGGGCAAGCAGACTGAGCCTGATAGTGGAGGGGTGGAGTCTGATAGTCAGATACTGGAGGAGCATAGACCTGGACCAGTTGCCAAAGAGCTCCATGTGCATGCATGATAGCAAGCTTTGAGCCTGATTAGCCAGAAAGTACAAACACAACCAGGCCATTAGGATTGTTCATGTTATGTAAATACTTTTGGTGTATACTGTGGGTGTGCAAGTGCTGCTGAAGGCCCTCTCCCTGGATTGCTCTGTGCTGCCAGATGAGTGCAGATGCATCTCTGAGCTACCTACCTAGCCAGAGTGCTGGCTGGACCTGGGAATGGCCCTAGGAAAAAGGGCTGGGGTCTTACAACCTACCAGATTTATTTTACCTTAACAGCCAGTACCATGGCTATATGTCTGCCTTTTAGCCTGCAGTATATGTACAGAGTGTCCGTACGCAAGCATAAGAGCTGGGTGTTGGGAACTGCAGGAAGCAATTGTCTGTATGAAGTCTGAATGTCAGTAATTTATGGCGTTGCTTTTTAGTACATTCTCAAGTGATGGTGATATGATTTTGTAAACATACCTGTGCCCCGGCATTTTAAAATTTCCTAGAGAATAACCGAAGCTAATGTGCAAGTGCAGCAGAGAATTCAGAAATGGCTATCTGAAATGTAGGTGTGTTTGTAGGAGCCGTATTCATATATTATCGTTGCACATCAATTCAATAACATATTTCAAGTCCACCTTGTGGAGCTCTGGGAATGACATAGCTTTTGCCATCAATATGATTGGCCTTAAAAGTTGCTTTTCTGTCTTCATTTTTATTCCCAAATGTACACTTTTGACACTTGATTTGTGATAGCTGACACCTCAAAGCTGATATATAGCTCAAGAGTTAAGCAGCAGAGGGCCAGGCAGAATGAGCTGGCTATAATCTCTCAAACATACAATACTCTCTGACACCAAATGTGAAAATCATCAGCATGTGTAGAGTGTCATATAGAAAAAAATGCCCAAGTGAAGTGGAAAATTACTTGAGTTTTGACACAGAGGAAGTTAGGCTTTTAAACTACCTGGTATATATTTTTCAACTCTTTCCCTTTCTTTTCAAGGATATAGAAACCAGAATTGTATTTCTGTATTTCATAGCAACTCCTGTGTCCCTATTGCTGAGGGAAGGGAAGGAAAAAGGCAAAAGGAAAAACAACGTGAATAAAAGTGTCAAAGTCTTTCCCAGAAGGCTTCTGGATTGTTCAGTACTACACTAGGAGAAGGGGCAAATAAGCTACAAAGATAGGCGTTGTTTCCTGTGTTTGCTTGGAAAATGGTTGAAATGAAAACAGAATTTACCAGTTTGGGGATTTTTTTTGTTTTTGAGTTTTTTGTTTGGTTGGTTGGTTTTTTTTAGGGAAGAGGAGAGTTGGAGTTGCTGCACCCTGACTTCCTATACCAAACATATGTATGTTTAAAATCAATCTGTTGTAAATCAGTAGTTTTCCTGATGACAATAAGTATGTTTTGTGTATCTTTAAAAAAACCAGAAGGAAGGTGACTTTGAAGGTTTGGAAAAGCATAATGCAACTGCTATGTGTGAGCATCTACAGACAGCAATTTTAACAGCTCTGGTAGTGGTCAGATGGATGAAAATGAGCTGTCTTCTCATAAAACAAAAGATGTGTCAGAGGTTATATATATCAATATGTAACTGATAACCACTAAAAATGTAAAGAGGAGTATGATTAGAAGAAAAGACAAATACGTGATTTCAGGCATGAGTATTTGGTCTGCTAAATATGGTTTGAGAGTAGCCACGCTCACAGTTTGTAGAATGAAGTCTGAGAGTATGGAAAAGGCTATTTCAACCTCATTGAATTAAGGAATTTTCTCTCATGTGTGAAAGCAATTTCCAGCCGCTGAAAGGAGTTTTCATGGCAGAAAGTCAGAAGGCCTTTCTTTCAAAGAAGCCAAATTTCACCGAATCGTACAATCACAGAATAGTTAGGGTTGGAAGGGTCATCTAGTCCAACCCCCCCATAGAACAGGTTGCTCAGGGACCCTTCCAGCCTGGCCTTGAATGTTTTCAGTGATGGGAACCTGAGCCAATGTTTCACCACCCACATTGTAAAAAATTTCTTCTAAAACTATTCTCTTTCAGTTCAAAACTGTTACCCTTTGTCCTGTTGTAATAGATCCGACTACAGTTTGTCCCCATCTTTCTTATAAGCCCTCTTTAAATACTGAAAGGCTGCTGCGAGGTTTCCCTGGAGCCTTTTCTTGTCCAGGCTGAACAAGCCCAACTCTCTCAGTCTGTCTTCATAGGAGAGGTGCTCCAGCCCTCTTACCATATTTGTGGCCCTTCTCTTGTCTTGTTCAAGCAGATCCATGTCCTTGTGCTGGAGGCCTCAGACCTCGATGCAGTACTACAGGTGAGGTCTCACAAGAGAGGAGTAAAGAGGGAGAATCACCTCCCTCGACATGCTGGTCACTCTCCTTTTGATGCAGACCAGCATACAGTTGTCTTTCTGGGCTGTGAGTGCACACTGCCAGCTCTTGTCCAGGTTTCCATCCACCAATACTCCCAAGACTCTCTCCTCAGGGCTGCTCTCAACCCTTTCATCTCCAGCCCAGCAGGTTGCCCTGGCTCAGGTGCAGGACCTTGCACTGGGCCTTGTTGAAGATTCACACAGGCCCACTTGTCAAGCTTGTCCAGGTCCCTCTGGATAGCATCCTGCCACTCCGGTGTGTCAGCCACACCACACAGCATGGTGTCATTGGCAAACTTGCCGAGGGTGCACTTGATCCCACTATGTCATTGATGAAGATATTAAACAGTACTGGTCCCAGTATGGACCCCTGAGGGACATCACTTGTTACTGATCTCCATCTGGACATTAATCCTACTTCTGCTAATTCTGCTTCATGTCAGGAATCAGAGGAAAGACCATATGCCATTACTCCCCAAAACAGATCAATAAGCAGGTTTCAGCAGAAAGAGATGTAAAGATACACTAAATAGTTTGTTTCATTGACGAATGTTTAAACAGGGATCAAAATCAATCACAGTGACAGGAAAAGGCTTGCTTCAGTTCAGTAGGACAGCTTTCTACATTTTGACTTAGGAAAGAGAAGCAGTATTGTTTTGCTCTCTAAAGTATAGGTCAGGAAACAGATATTTTATGATCCCATTGGAATAGTATCAATTGCACTGGAGCTTACTACCTAGCAGCGTGAATAATGCTGTTTTACAGCCATGTTTTAGAGCAACTGCTACAGTATTTTATGAAAGGTTCAGCTCTGCAGCTGGGTGCCAGCTGTGCTGTACACACATCTGTTGTTAGGTTCAAGTTTAAGTTATTTTGTTCTCTTTCTAGGTTTCACTCAGACTTACAAGGAAGGGCGGATGCTAAGGGTAGTTTGGAGTTCACCTAGAACTGCAGTGACTGATGTGCTGCTCAGGGGGCCCTCATGGCTGTGAACATAAAGTGCATTATGAAGCCTAAGTCTTCTTTTGGATCTGGCTGATATTCTAGGCACTTTTTAAATTCATAGTTTAACTATGCTTTAAAGATCTGAAGAGATGCTAAGCAAGCATGGGGAGATTCAGATCGCAATCTGAAGTCTGTTTTTTAGATTTGGATACATTAATGTAAGAATGCAAGGCTGAGTCAGCTTTTTCTGTCTTTCAGGCTTGTATATAAACTTTTAATAATAAAGACTCAACAGACTTGTATTTTTACAATATGATCCTTCCCCTTTGCATTCACTAACTCTGCCACCTGCCCTGTAGAAGTGCAGGCCAAGGAATAGCAGAATACTGCTGCCCTGGGGTTAGGTCAACTTCAGAAGATGGAGAAGCCTCAAGAAGTTCTGTGTCTGGTATCCCTTTGGTGGCATCAGTTAGCACTTGTGATCTTCTTCCACCTTAGCACTTTGGTGGCTTCTTGTTACTAATACCTCAGACTGAACTTACATGGAAAATTTATCTTTCTTTTATTCTTCGTTTCTGCAAGCTTTTATGGCTTAAGAAACAATGTGTTCTTTATCTCACTGTAAGTTGTTTAAATGTGATTTTTGTTTGCTTTTGGGTAACAAAAAGCTTCAGTAAACTGTTACACATGAAAAGATAACACGTTTCTTTGTAGTCTGGTTATAGCTTTGGACAACATTTTAAAGCCTACTAGCAGTTGTAAATCAATACATGTCAATTAAATGTACATGTGGCTGCCAGTTCAAATTTGTTCTGTATGTGTTTGCTTAGGTTTGGCTGCTACCAGTTATTTCACCTTTTATCAACTACAAGCAGCATGAACCTAACAATGAAGAATGATGCAAATATAATGATCCTATTGATTGAAGTAGAGATTCATTCTTTGAGAGAGATTGAATGCACCTACTGAAACAGAAGCTACTTAGGTAATGGACTTAGATGAGCTAAATATCAACTGAAACTCTTACAGAATGGACATCATGGTATTTGCCTCTTGAGGCTATCTAGATAATAGTGAATTCTTGTCAGGTGTACTGAGGCTATGCTTCAGGGGACATTAAGGTGCATCATAATGGCCTCCGGAGTTCATTCACAACAGTTCAGAAATACCAGTGAATGAAAATACAAGGGGTTTCACTTCAAAATACTGAAAATAGCTCACAGCTGGCTTTTTCTCAGCTTTGCTGAAGATACAGCCCCTTCTTTCTTACCAGTTGTGTGGCAAGGTTTCCTGGGCATTGATTTCAGCCTTACCTTACACTGCAAGAGGGCAGTGAATATACAGAACTGTTAAGACCAGTGCTGTTTCCTCTTAGGAGCAAAGAATCAATACTGCCTGAACTCATTATCTGCTGGTGCAGCTGCATTGCCTGTATAAATTTTTGTTCCTAATAAATGACTAACTCATCACACATTAATGTACAATAATGTGATCTTTTCAAGATTTTGCTTTATTTCAAGCAATCCTCTAGACACCTGCATAGTTACAGGAAGGTGCCATTTTTTGTGATACTATCATGGTTAAATTAAAATGTGTGATGGGAACTACAGCTCATACACTCGAAATGCTCTTTCCACTTATGCTTTTAAGATATGTGAAATGGATTTTCCTTGTTTATCCAATGGCCAGTGCACAATGAAATCTCATCTTCCTGATGGGAAAAAGTCCAGTCACTCAATTGCTTAAAACCTGAATCACTCAACCAACTTCAATGCTGCCTTTTAAAATATATCTTTAATGTAGACTTGAAAGTCTGCCAAGCTTAGTAGGTGACTGCCAGTTTTGGTGCCCCAGACAGATGTCCCTCTCACAGCACTGAATTGGTTAGGGTCCTCCCGCTTTGCTTGCCCCTGCACTAGGACAACAGCTTTGGCTCCACATATGTTCCATCACTTGAGAAAATTGCCTTAATCCTTTAATATTCACCCTCTGGGTTTTTTTTCCCCACTTTTACAAACTTTGGTTCTGTTCATTCATTTAAATGAGGTAATTCCATTGTGCTTGCAATAACAGTCCTTCCAGAATAAGAATTAAAGACAGGAGGAGGCAGCCCAGAGACAACAACTAAAGCCAGCCATAGCCCCAGGATTCCAGTGCAGGACTGCAGGGGTACAGATGGGCTAAGGTGAGGCTGGCATTCCAGCTGGTAGGTTGGAGGCATCCCCACAGCCTGACTGGAAGAGCTCTCTTCATGGTCATCAGTGGCACTGTTTCTAAGTTGGTCTTCAGCCTGAGCAGCCAAACCCCTAAAGGTAAGGGATACACTCAGAGCCCTGCCACCTTGAGATGAGTTTGGCTTTTTTTGGGAACAAGAATAGTAAAATTCAGCTTGTTGGTATGTAGAGGAAGATTTTATTTGTGGGGCTTGAGGGGTTTGTTTTTTTTCTGTGAGGTTAGATACATAGCTGCTGTCTTTGGTTTCAGCTGTTGGAATGTGCCTAGAGAAAGAATGGGACTGAAAAATGACAGAACAGAAGCAGAGTGTTTTGCAGGTGTTTAAAACAGTCATTTTGACTCCTGTCATTGCTAAGATAAATTCTACTTTTTCAGTCAATTTTACAAGTCATAAAGGTTGCTCTGCACTGTAGGGAATTGTCCTCAAAGTTATCCTTCACATGTGGGAAGGATGCTGTGCAGTGATCACACTCCCAGTACACTGTGTCTTTGGTTCATGAAACATTGTAGGGAATATCAGGTTTTGTTATCTCACCACTTTTGCTCTTTATTTGGAAGCTTTGCCTATGCTCAGTATGCCTGAGTATATAGAGATAGGCAATATTCTTAACGTTCTTTCTTCAAATACTATCTTAATTCCTGGACAAAAACACTTGGAGCTCTTTCCTCTTGCTTTCTGCCTCTTCATGAGCAAATATATTTTCTGTTGTTAATATGCAATTTCAATATAAAAAGGTCAGTTTAACACAGATCAATTTCATCACAGATCAAATTAGTTTATTGATTAGAACTATGAAGAGCATAGCTAATCAGTGATGCAGAAAGTACATACCCTAACTCTGCATGCTTAGGGGTAATATTTTTACCTCCAGGTAGGTATGGCTAGCAGTCAGCTTTCAGTAGCTGAAGTAGTAGAAGTATTTAATATCCCAGAGTATGCAGAAACGTAGATGGATTGTTGGATGTAGTGCTTGCACTCCAGGTATGCCTAAAAGCCAGTTTATCAGGGTTCATCAGTTCTGGCAAGGCATTATAAAGGAGCTCTGTATTGCTCTTCTGAATGCATTTGGTTCCAGCAGGTTTACTGGCTGGGTGCAAAACCAGTTTTGGTCTGCTCTGGAGTTGAACTCATGTATTCTTTTAGAAAGGGGGATCCCAAGGAATTGCAGCATGTTAAGTGGTCATCTGTATGGCACATAGCCAGACTCATATTGTACTGTGCCTGATCTAATAAACTCTGCTGGAATTCATCTGGATCATCAGTAAGATGGCTTTGCTCATGTCTTTGAACTAGTTAACTGCAACCCAGCTGTACTGCTGCAGAAATTAATGTATTCTGTATTCCAGGTCAGGGTGCACAGTCAGCACTTGCTCACACCCTGCTCATCAGTCTTAAATTGCCTATCTCAAAGTTCCCTGTTGCTTAACTGTATGATTCTGACTCATATTAACCCACATATTACTTAGTGCTTTTACTTTACCTAAGTGCAGTAGAAGAGCAATAAAACAGACAACAGCAGTCAAAATTCAGTCTTTTAGGAGAAAGTTCTCCTGCTCTTTGCCTCCTTATTCTGCTTTCTTGCTAGATTAGTGCCATTTCTTACTCTGTATTTGTTCATAATTTAGAGGCCTATAAAATTACTTAACCTGCATTAGTTTAACTCCAGAGTTAAACATCAGGCACACAGCTTACCTTTTACTTACGGCCGTGCACCATGAATGCAGAAAACATAGAATCATAGAATAGTCAGGGTTGGAAAGGACCTTAAGATCATCTAGTTCCAACCCCCTGCCATCAGCAGGGACACCTCACACTAAACCTCTCCTATTTAAGTTTGAAACCCGTTACCCCTTGTCCTGTCACTACAGTCCCTAAGGAAGAGTCCCTCCCCAGCATCCCTA
>NDXB01013761.1:0-25494 GCA_002631895.1 Agapornis roseicollis
GCAGGATCAGCTCCTTGGCCCTGCTGGGCACGCTCCTTTGGATGCAGCCCAGGATACGGTTGGAACTTAAAGCTCCTCCAGCTCCAAGCCCTGCTCCCATGGGCACAGACCCCTTCCACTGGAGCAGCTTGCTCCAAGCCCCTGTGGCCAACCTGGCCTTGAGCACTGCCAGGGATGGGGCAGCCACAGCTTCTCTGGGCCATCACCCTGGGCCNCCTTCCACTGGAGCAGCTTGCTCCAAGCCCCTGTGGCCAACCTGGCCTTGAGCACTGCCAGGGATGGGGCAGCCTCAGCTTCTCTGGGCCATCACCCTGGGCCAGCGCCTCAGAACCCTCCCAGGGAACAGCTTCTGCCTCAGAGCTCAGCTCAGGCTGCCCTGTTGGGGCAGGTTCAAGCCATTGCCCTTGGCCTGGCCCTGCAGGCCCTTGTCTAAAAGGGCTGGATCCTCTCTCTGAGCACCCAGCACTGGAGGACAGCAGCCCAAAGGCAGTGACGTGTGTCCTGATTTGACCTCCAGCCCCATGTGGTACCCATTACCCTAGGAGCTGCCAATAGCACATTGCATCAGCTCCCTCCCACCAGCACAGACCTGCTGCAAGCGTTTCCAGCAAGTGAGCCAAGGCACAGGGATCCCACTGGGATAGTACAGGGACAAGCAGGAAGCTCGGCTGGTGCCACCAGCAGCTCCCGGCACACTGCTATCTCAGCACGAGTTCCTATGGAGCCTGGAGATACCCTGTTTAGAAGCCACCATCTCCTGGTGTCCCCCTTACACACTACCAGCTCAGTGCCTCATGCTGTGATGGGACCTGGCAACCCAACTGGGGGATGTTGAAAGGACTTTGGGTGTGGAGGAGCACCCACGTGCACTGCCCATGCATGAGAGCAGCTTGGGTTTATCTGCAGGAGATAGGAAGCTCCGTGGTCAGACGGGAGGTTGTTTTGGACATCGTGTATTGCTGCAACCAAGCAGCTCTGCTGGAAACTGCTCCGAAATAGGTGGGGAATCCACTTTTGGCAGCTGATGCTGTAACACAGGGGGCACTCAAAGCCCATGCACGGCCAAGGAACGGAGCATCCTGCAGGGAATAACCCCCTGCGTGAGCGCAGGCAGCGGCACCGCCTCGGGCTCAGCCCCCTGATCTCATCTGCTGTCAGCAGGGATCAAACCCACCCCAATCCTCCCCCAGCTTCAGCCTGGGGATACAGCGACAACAGTGAAGCTGATGGAGCTGCCAGGAGGGCTCCTCCATTAGGAACACCCATAAGCCTCCTCTCCACCCTAAGGGGGTAAGAAGGGAGCCATGAGGCAAGATGCTGATGCTAAGAGAGATGGGATGTTTGAGTGGGAACTGCTCCTTCCTTCCATCCAGGCAGGAATTCACTGGCTCCATCAAAACCCCACCTCTGCTGTGCACTTACACTGGGATATAACACAGGTTTTCCTTACACAGGATAAAAGCACCAAAGGACGAAGCTCTCTGCAGAGGCTGGTTTTGAATGGGGGAGCAAAGAACACAGGAAATGGGGACAAGCGCCCACCTCTGTCCCCAGGCCCATTCCTCAATGCTGTGAGGCATCACCATCAGCCCTTCCACCCGTTGATCACACATCTGGGCAGTCACAATTAGCGAGTAACAGGGATTTCAGAGCATTAAATGGTACCACGGGCTTTGGGTGCTGGGACTTGTGTGTCCCATCTGCGTTTGCTTCACCACCACTAAACAGAAACAGCATATTAAGGAAAGAAATGACAGGAGCCAAGCACGACATTGCCACATAAATACTCGAAAGCCCTCGTATTGCGTGTGCATCCTGCCAGCCCCTTCCATTTGACTTCTGCAAACACATTTTGGTAGCGATTTAGCCCAAGGTTCCAGTTTCAAAGGATCCGGATTTCTCCTTTAGCCGGGTGCTGTGGTTGCTTGCTCCTTGTGTCACCCAGGAACCACACCACACAGCCGGGAATCACCACCCACCTCCTGTGCTCTTCTTTGCCGTGCCCTGCAGGCCACGGTAATGGGAAGAGGGAACTGCCACATCTTTTTGCTGTTAAGTAAATGCCAGCATTGCATAAACACGTTGACCCGCATTGTGCCAACACATTGCACAAATACCCATGCAAACATGACACTGATGTTGCTCTACAGCTTGGAGCCCATAAAAACACATGACTGGGGCCCTGTTCCCCCTGTGCTTTCCAGCATAGTTCTCCAAGAGAACAACCCCAGATACCAACAGCCAGCATTTAACCAGCGACAGGCAACTCTCTCCCTGTAAAGAAGCTCCCCATCTCCATCACCACACATGAGCCCACCATGGGAATGGCTGGATTGCTTCTCCTCAGCAGAGCCTGATGCCCTTTGCTAGGGAAGGTGGCTCTGGGTTTGGGCTCTACCAAGACAAGCCCACTGCAGCCCTTGGCAGGTCACCGTGCACCAGCCTCAGCCTTACCCATTGCTGTAAGGTCAAAACAAGACCAAGAGCCTGGCTCCCCAACACCTCCAATGCCAGAGCAGCAGCCTGGGTGCAGCATCCAGGATGCACCATAAGGATATGGAATAGTTTGGGCTGGAAGGGAGCTTCCAGTCTCATCTAGTCCAAACCCCTGCAGCGAGCAGGGGCATGTTCAGCTAAAGCAGGTTAACCACATCCAGCCTGGCCTTGAATGTCCGCAGGGGTGGTGCATCCACCACCTCTCTGGGTACTCCATCCCGGAGCAGCCTCCACCAAAACACGTTAGAATTCCCAACCATCGGCCTCAGCACCTCCAGACCGAGGCAAAGACTCCTCTGAGAAAGCATTTTGCAATAGCTCATCCCCTACCTGCTGTAGCAGAGGCTGCAGGCGCTCTTCTGGAGTCCATAGGTCCAATGTACATTGGGCTTGGAGCAAAACTCAGTACACAACACAGAGAAGATCCTCATAGCCCAGGCTCCCAGAGGGGCAATGCCAGGGGAGCAGCCCACTGAAATAGCTGTAGATGGAGGAGCCTGATGCTCAGCAAGCCCTGAGGAGCAGGGTGGGAGCTGCTTGATCCCCATCACCTGGGGAAGATGCTCCACTCAGGTGCAAGGAAACCCAAGGAGCTGCTGGCCACAGCCCCGGGGCTCTGCTGCTCATTGTAAGACCCAGGGCGCCCAGAGAAGCTGTGGCTGCCCCATCCCTGGCAGTGCTCAAGGCCAGGTTGGACACAGGGGCTTGGAGCAAGCTGCTGCAGTGGAAGGGGTCCGTGCCTGTGGGAGCAGGGGTTGGAGCTGGAGGAGCTTGAAGGTCCTTTCCAACACAAACCATTCCATGATCTCAGCCATTAGCACACCAGGAGCAGCTGGGTCAGCTCCTCAGTTGAACCCTGCACATTCAAGCCCTGCAGAGTTTATCACAGCTTAAGGAATGATGTTATCTCTGTGAGCAGATGTAGCAAGGTCTCTCCCAGCCACATCGGGTGGAAAACACGCTCTTTTGGCTTGAGGACAGTGAGGTCATCCAAAGGGGCAGAGTGCAACGGGTGAGCAGCAACATGAGCTTTACTTAACCACTGAAAGGAAGCAGCAGCCTCCAAGACTTCTCTGTGTAGGGGTTTGAAGGGCTCTGTTCGTGCTGCTGCACTCTCCTTGCTGGCCCGCATCCCAATGCTTCACATCCCTGCTTCCCTCAGCTTGTTAAAGCAGGAGCCATCCCAAACATGTGGTTGTAAGCTAATGATGCTGCGGGTGAGAGGAGGAGGAGGGTGCTCGATAACAGCACTCGCTCTCGGTCCTTTGGGAGAGTCATGCTGTAGAAAGCAAACAGTGATATGTTGGGGTGAGGGGAAGGGTAAGACAGAGATTGTGGGCTCTGATCATTCCATTCACTAAGTGGGAATTAAAAGCAAATCTTTATCTGTGGAGCACAGGGCTCGGGGAGATGGAGATAAGGCAGCTCTGTTGTTATCTCCATCTGAGAGATGGAGGAGCCCAGCTGAGCCACGGGGCTTTCGTGCCTTTCTCTTCATTCCCCCCTGCTAAATACACAAGCGGGAAGCTTCAGAAGGAGAGTCAGGAGGTGTCCACCCAAAGAGATTGATTACATCGATCTGCTCTAATGAAGTCCACTCCTTCCAGGCAGTGATACAGCCCCGGGTTCCAGTGCTGGAAGCACATCCCTGACATCTTTGTTCCTTCCTTAAATAGTATAGAATCCTGGAATGGAATGGTTTGGGTTGGAAGGGGCCTTAAAGCTCATCCAGTTCCGACCCCTGCCATGGGCAGGAACAGCTTCCACTGGAGCAGCTTGCTCCAAGCCCCATCCAACCTTTCAACCGTGCTTCAAAATAGCAGATCCCAGCGTTCTGAGCACCCCCAGCCCAGCACCCCCTTTACCCAGTCCCCCCCACCCTATTGCTGCACCTCACAGGGGCAGGTCCCCACAGCACAGAGGGAGAGGCAGGACAAAGGAAGAGAGCAGCGCAATCCGGCCCCAGCCTTGGGATAAAAGCACCGTTCCTTCTCTGCCAGGTGGGAGAAGCCGCTAAGGCTCTTGGGCGAGGGAAGTGCTCTCCTTATGGGGCTGCCTTTCATGTGCGCTGCTGATAGTGTCTTATTATAACAACCCCTTGCTGCTCAAAAGCATCCAGATCCTGGTAAGCTGGGATTTGCTCAGTCTGGTGCAGTAATGGCTCAGTGGACCTGCTGCCCTAAAATGATGCTCTTCAGTGTAACCGCATCTCTGGGGCCCTGTGGTCCATATGGTCCAGAATACACCAGAAGACCCCTGATGATGGTCACATCCTTGCCTGGTCCTGTTTGCCTGCTCATGCTCCTCCTCCTGCCATCACCAGTGGCTCTTCACTGTGTCTCTGCTATCCCAAAGGGGACATACACTGTGACTGGGCCTCATGAGCTGTTTTAGCACCACAGAGTGAGATGGAAACACCTCCAGCCCTCACAGCAGCTCCATGGTCCCCTCTGCCCTCACTCCAACAGCTCCACGTCCCTCCTGTTGCATCCACAAACCCCATTCCCCATCCCAGGACCCTGCCCACTGCTCCAGGCCCTGCTGCTCACCCCGGCAGCGCTGGTTCAGAGCATGGCACCGGCCCGGCACAGTGTCCTTGAGGACATCCCCAGGGGAAGCCCAGTTCCTTCTATTCTCCTCCTGCTGCTGCTGGCACAGGTGTGTGTGTTGTGTGTGTCCCCGGCCCCATTGTCCCTTGTCCCAGCCTTGGGGCTTTGCTCAAGCAGCAGGATGTCAAGCAGAGGGTGCACGTTTCCCTCTTTGGCCCTGGAGAAGCACGGTCTAACCAGTGCCTTCAGCAAGCTGACTGCTTGGTGCCTTTGATTTAATTATAGATCCACATATTTAAGTGCAGTTTTCCATTCAGCAGGATTTCTGCTCGCCAGAAGATAATTTGGTTTTGATTATTACCCCAAACAGGGTGTTTATAGATGTATTCAGCCTGGGGGTTGAGAAACAACCCCCTCACCCCCCCTTTTTAACTGAGGAACTGATTGGTTTTCCGATGGGAACATCAGCCCAGCTGAGGAGGAAATGGAAGAAGCCCGGTGTTTTGAACAGAAACAATAGGGTCTTGGTGTGTTCTTAAGTTACTCTCTGGCAAAACCAGAGCTATAAATATTAGCGTCAGCTTTGGAGATGAAGATCCCACCGCAGGGAAGGATTTCTGCCCGTGAAATTGTAACCAGCAGTGAACAGCTCTGGTAGGAACATCCAGACATTGACAACCCCGAGCCAGAACTAAGCCCAAGCCAAGACTAAAGGCACTGGGAGAAGCTGCCAGTTCTAGCCTTGCAGATCAAAGGCAAGGATCTGACACCGTGGTCTTCCAAGAGTGCTCTTCCCAGGGACAGGAGCCCTTCTAGCTGGTTTGCCCTCACACGCATCCCAATGAAGGACATCACCAGCAGTTATCAGTTACTCGGCTGGAACGACCTCAGATACAAAGCCTGGGATGAGTTTTAACTGTTCCTGGTGTTGTTCATAGCCCCAGCTTGGAAGCATCCGGAGGAGCTCTAGTTAGAAATGACCATTTTTGTCCATGGAATTTGGCTGGGTAAAAAACCCCACAGAATCCTAGAACGGTTTGGGATGGAAAATACGCATTTGGGTTCCTGAAATCGCTCCTTGTTGAGCCCTCAGCTCGTCTGGAGCTGGGAAAACACTGGCAGTGTTTGTGTAAGAGCACAGCCACGTACTGCCCGAGCAGAAAGGAAATGCTTTTGTGTTGAGCTCTCCTGCTTTGGGCAAGTCCAAAGAAAATCCCCCCCTGTTCCTTTCAGGAGGAAATTCGGAATAAAACCAACTCAAAATGGCACAAGAAAGGGTTTTTTTCCCTCCCAGGGCAGTGTTCCAGTGTGGCTGCTGGCACAAACCACTCCGGTTCTGGAGTGTTAGTATTGATCCCTGCATCTTATTCTCGGCTCGGATAGAAATGACACCTCTCTGTCTCCCTGTCACCCAAAGGATGCTTCTCTCTGTTTGTTAGTGCGGGTGGTGATATCCGGTAGCTTGGGGTGCAGGGGAGGTTGGTGAAGGGAATCCAGCTCCCGTCCCCTCCTCCTCTGCATCCAAGCTCTTTGCAACCTCCAGATGTGCCAAGCAAGACCCAAGCCCCAGGAGCAGTCCCTGCTGCTGGCCAGAGGACACAGCATCATAGAATGGCTTGGGTTGGAAAGGACCATCCAGTTCCAACCGCCCTGCCATGGGCAGGGACATCCCAGGAACCAAGGCACTTGTAGGGAGATCTGGGGAAGAACAAGAGAAATCCATACTCTTTAGTATTGGGACTTTGGGAAACATTTATATTCAGGGTGTAAAGGAGGGAAGGGAACAAGGGGCCTCCTTGTTTTGGTTGCTTGGTTGGGGTGCTGTGGCTCACAACCAGCACACACACCCCCCCTTAAATCACCAAATAGGCAGGTTACTGGAGTGAACATTGAGTCGCTGGTGATGAAGGATGCCTGCTAAGCAGCACCAGGCAAGACAGACTCACAGGTCAAGGCCTTCATGCTTGAATTAGCTGCTGCAAGAGGGAGGCTCCAGGAGAAGGAACTGGGGATGCAGGAGGGCAGGAGGACCACCAGGGCAGGGAACTGGGATTTGCTTCTCTTCAACTCAGCTTTTTGCTCACTTGCCACCCTCTGCCACATTCTGATGCCTGTACAGGTAAACAAAAGCATTCCAATTCCATTTCCCACTTCAAGTCCAGTTCCAACCACGCTGCTAGAATGGGTTTGGATCCCAAAGCACTGGTGCAAAAAGCCGTTTCAAGCCCTTTCCAGGGCTTTAGGCACATGAACATTTGTTTAAACATCACAGAGTGTTTTATCAGTGCCGCTGCCCTTTCTCTGCAGGGCCACCAACACCCACCAGACACAGCTGATGCTCTGCACCACACTGGCTTGGGGTCAAGGGATCAGAGAGTTATTACCATGGAGCATCACAGCACCAGCCCTCAGCCGGTGATGCTGGGGCAGCGCTAACCCCAGCACAGAGGGTTCGCTCCGGACAGCATCGGGAGCTCAGCTCTGTCCTGGCAGCCTGGACCTTCCCACGACCTAACTCCTATTTCAGGGCTTGTCCATCTATTTAAAGCGCATGAAGAAGGGGAAAAATGCACTGGAAAAGTAGCCAAACAGCCAGTTTCTGTTGGAGGCTGATAGCAAGGGATCCCACGGCTCTTTGCTTGTTTGGGTTTGGTATGTTTTTCATCTCCTTTTAGCAATACATGCTTGAAAACTATCAGGCCCTATTAAGGGATAGAAAAGCCATCGAAACCCAAAACAAAAAGGAACAGGGCTGGTTTTAGCTTCGGGATAGCGCTGCCAGCCCTTCGCAGGCAAAGCCTTAGGATGGGAGCGAGGGGGGAAAGAGGAAGACAGAGAGGCGACCGCCACCAACAAGCAACGACCCGCACCACGCTACAGGAAACCATAGCCTCCGGTGATAAATAGGAGACCCGGAAACACAGGATGCACGTCGGGCGAGCGCGGCGGGACGAGGGGATGTGAGCCGGCGGCTGTCGAGTCCCCCCCACGTCCGAGCAGCGGGATGGATGCCCCCCGGCTGCTGCCGCTGCCGCTGCCGCTGCTGCTGCTGCTGCTGGTGCCGCCGGTGCCCGGCGAGGAGGAGGAGGCCGCGGTGCTGTGCTCCGGCACCGCCTGCTACACCCTGCACCGCGCCCGGCTGGACTGGGGCAGCGCGCAGGAGCGCTGCCGCCTCAACGGCGGCAACCTGGCCCCGGTGCGCAGCGCCGGCGAGGCCGCTCGGCTGCGGGACCTGCTGGCGGCCGCCGCCTGGACGGGCCCGGCCTGGATCGGGCTCTCGCTGCTGCGGGGCCGCTGCGTGCAGCCGCAGGAGCCGCTGCGGGGCTTCGCCTGGGCGGCGGGCGGCGAGAGCGGCAACTTCTCCTCGTGGCTGTCGGAGCCCGCCGTGACCTGCCTGAGCTCCCGCTGCGTGAGCCTGCGGCCCGCGGGCTGGGCCGACGGCGCCTGCCGGGCCCCGCTGCCCGCCTTCCTCTGCAAGTTCAGCTTCCAGGGCATGTGCGGGCCGCTGCCGCTGGCCGCGCTGCACCGCGTCTCCTACAGCACCCCCTTCGGCGTGCGCAGCGCCCGCCTGGCCGCGGCCCCCTTCGGCACCTTGGCCGAGGCGCAGTGCGACGGCGGCCACGGCGCGGCCTTCGCCGTCTGCAAGGGGTCGGACGAAGGGGGCGGCTTCGCCTGGCAGCCCCCCGGGCCGCTCTGCCCCACCGCCTGCGCCCACAGCAACGGCGGCTGCCAGCAGCGCTGCCTGGAGGAGCCGGGGCGGCCCCCGCGCTGTGCCTGCCACCCCGGGCACGTCCTGGCGCCGGACAGGGTGTCCTGTGTGCCCGAGGATGTCTGCAGCCCCAACCCCTGCCAGGGGACCTGCCGCGGCCACCCCGGCGGCTTCGAGTGCGGCTGCGAACAGGGGTACACCCTGGCGCCCGATGGACGGGGCTGCCTGGATGTAGACGAGTGCCTGGCCGGGCCCTGCCAGCACGAGTGCTACAACACGGCCGGCAGCTTTGTTTGCCTCTGCCGGCCCGGCTACCAACCCGAGGCGCCAGGTAGCCCCCTCTGCAGCGATGAGGATGAGTGTGCCCGGCCCGGCGTCTGCCCCCAGCTCTGCATCAACGTCCCCGGCTCCTTCCAGTGCGCCTGCCAGCCCGGCTACAAGCGGCAGCCCGGGAGCAGCGATGCCTGCGTGGATGTGGATGAGTGCCTGCAGGATCCCTGCCCCGGGCTCTGCCACAACCTGCCCGGCAGCTACGAGTGCCTCTGCCCCCCCGGCTTCCTCCTGGAGGAGGATGGACACGGCTGCCGCCCTGCACCCACCGCCGCAGAGGAGCCCGTGGGGGTCTCCAGCAGCGCCCCGAGGACCACGGGCATCACCCGGACCTCGGGCACCCCATGGACCACGAGCATCCCCCACACCACGAGCATCCCTACTGGGGCAACAACACCGTCCCCCACAGCAGTAGGGTCAGCCCCCGGCGCCGAGCACAGCGCCGATGGCCCCAGGCTGCTCCTCTACTACATCCTGGGCAGCCTGGTGGCCATCCTGCTGCTGCTGGCCTTCGCCCTGGTCCTGGTGGCTTGCAGGAGGAGGGAGGCCAGGAAGGAGAAGCGGCCGGCTAAGAGTGCGGCTGACAGCTACTGCTGGGTGCCCGAGCAGCCGGAGAGCCACGGGGCAGGCGGTGAGCGCAGGTAACGGCGCCGGGACAGCGAAGGGGGAGGAAAAGCCTCCATGGGACAGAGCTGGTTTGCAAATGGGAAAGAGAAGGAACAGGGATGGGGGGGCGGGGGGTGATGCTGTCTGTTCAATGTGGGGTTGTGTGTCCAAGAGCCTGTCCTGGGGCTCCTTGTGAACCAGGAGCTGATCTCCCCCCTCAAAGGCAGTGCTGGTGGGAAGGCAGCTGGAATGTGCCCTGTAATGTGGTTTAGAAACCAGCCGCTGCTCCTCCAAGGGAAGGGATCACAGGGACAGTGCTGTGAGGTGAAAGGGAATGGGGTTGAATTCAGCGCTGCAGAACCTCACTGTGCTTAAACCCAGCAAATTAAAAGGATTGATTTCACTTCCTAAAGGAAACCAGTTCATTTCGGTTGTCATTTGGTCTCCCCTCCCTGTGTTCGAAATGCTGACGTGGGAAAGCAGCAGCTTCCCTGCCCTGTCCTTGCGGCCCCCCAATCCTTTGCTATCCCAAAAGCACTGCCAGTGCCCCCTCTTGCCTGCCTGGCCATGGACAGCCTGCATTCATCCGTGGGTTTGCTTTGTTCTCCATGGGATGGGTCTGAAATCCTCCTGTGTTTCCCCAGGACAGGACCTGGTCGCTGCAGCCACAAGCAGAGGGTGCTTGTAGTGCTTGGTTGTTGTTAAAGGTGTCCCATAAGAGGTGATGGAATAAACCTGTTTAAAACCACAGCAGCAGCCAGCTTCTCACAGGGAGCAGCCCTGGTGGGTATCAGTCATCCATCCCTGCTGCTCCCAATGGCATTGTGCTGGGTTTGGAGCAGCGGGACAGTGATGCTTCCCAAGGAATGGAGCCCCTTTACCTGGATCCACCCCCTAAGCTCAGGAAGTGCACAGCACAGGGAAAGCTGTAGACAAGGAGAGACCTTATGGTAAGCAGGTGGGGAAAAGGAGGTTTAGAAGCACCATGGACCTATTTCCTGTGCGTTCAGGGTAAAAACACTTGGAAAATAGAGAAAAAAATCACTCTCCTTCACATAGAGCCGGATGTGAGGGGTCTTTTCCTGTTGGATCGTACTTTTGGGGTAGAAGCCCTTCCTCACAGCTTGGGGTCGAGGCTGAGCACATTTTCCATCCCTCTCCCTCTAAAGGACACACTGGATGTTTTGTATGTGCTATTGTTGTATAGAAAGTGTTTAACCTGGCTTCCGAGCACAAGCGTTCTCAGGGTGAAGTCCTTCCACAGCCTTGCCTGGGTACCTTACTTCGGAGAGCCCTTTATACTCAGTGATTCCAGACAACGAAGCTTCTTCGAGCTGCTCCAGCATGGACCCTTCCCCAAACCCCTGAAGGGTGCAGAGACCATTCCTGCTTCCCATTGAGCTTCAGTGTGTACCCACACTCCACACAGCAAAAGGGTGCTAGGGAAGAACAGGGATGTCCTTGGGGGGGACAGGAGTTTCCTGAAGTCTCTGCTGGGTTTATTGTCTCCTGGAGATGGGAACAGCACAAAGGAGTTTGCTGCAGGCAGGGACCTGCATCCTGTTCTTCCATGGAAAAAAGGCCCTTTCCTGCTGGGTTTTTTCCGTTCTTCGTGTCTCCATTGTGAAACGAACCAAACAAAACCAAAACAAGGCAGAGGAAAACGTGGCTGAGAGAGAGGGTTTGATGCTCTGCCCTAACGTGCTTCCTTTTCTGCACGCAGTTGCTGGGAGAAACATTCTTGGATGCCCCACGGCAAATCCCTGCCTGGGTTCCGATAGGCCCGCAAAGCCTCTGGAATATAGGAATGAGTGAGACCAGGGAATAACCCTACTGAAATCAGTGGGACAACCTACATCCATAAAATCATGCCTGTGCTGCTGGGCTGTGCCAGCTCCAGGTCCCTGTGGGAAAAGGCAGGCACAGCCATGTTTGCTTTATGGAATTTTCCAGACGTTTGGAATCTCAGGAGTGTTTCTGCCTCATTTTTTAGTTAAAGTATCAATTAGTTGTTGTATTCCACTATGGAAAAGGGAAAAGGAAGCACAGGTGTGGGCCCTGAGCTAACCCCTGTTATTTATTCCAGGAATTCCTCAGTAAAGCTTATAATCCCAATTTCTGTTACAACCTGTGTGTATTCCAGGAGGACGGGAGCTGGTCCAGACTAGGGAAGGCTAACTTCTGCCTCGGTTTAGTTTGGGGTCTCCCTGGTGGGAGATTTCCTGATGTAGCATCCTTCATCCTGGTACAATCACACCTGGATAATCTCATGCCTGCTTCTTTTCCTGCCACAAACCCAGCAGGAATGTTCTCACTGGAGTTATCCAGGGGCATGGGGAATCCCATGGGCAGAGGGATGGATGGGTTGGTACCCTGTCTCACAGCCGGAGGAGACGGGATGTTCATCCCGTGGGACCGGCACAGCTACCTCTGCTCCTCATCCTTCCATTGAAGCAAGGCCAAAGCCAGAGCTACAACTGTCCCACTGCCACCACGGCAGGACAGGGCTGATTCGCTTTGTACATGGCAAGTGCTTGTGATGAAGTTGTGTTTTTATGGTGCACGATTAAGGCAGTTGCCTTTGATAAGAGCAAGGTTTGCCAATGCATTGGTAACTCTGTGTGTTGCTGTGCTGATGGACACCAATAAACCCTGCCCAGAACACAGTGTTCTCTCTGGTTTTTAATAGATCAACCCCTGCTGGTTTGGTCCACGTGGGCCTTGTGTTTTCTACAGTGATGGTGCCACCAGACCCCTATCAGTGCTCGTCCGTGTAGCGAGGTTAGTGGGGTCTCAGCCTGTCATAGAAGCTGCTGTCCTGAGCGAGGGCCAGTCACATCATATCCCCCAGGGCCATGGGGTGATCTCAGTTGGATCCTAAGTGCACGAGGAAGGTCCTAAACCCATAAGTGAGCTCCTGAATCCCTAAGCAAGGTCCGAAGCTCATGTTCAAGGCCCTAAATCCCTAAGCAAGGTCCGAAGCTCGTGTTCAAGGTCCTAAATCCCTAAGCAAGGTACTAAGTCCACAGGCAGTCCTGAATCTACGAGCAAGGTTCTAAGCTCATGAGCAAGGTCCTGAAGCTCATGAGCAAGGTCCTGAATCCCCAAGCAAGGTTCTAAGCCCACAAGAAAGGTCCTAAACCCATGAGCGAGGTCCTAAATACATGAGTGAGGTTCTAATCCCACAAGCAATGTCCTAAACCCACAAGCAAGGTCCTAAACCCATGAGTGAGGTCCTAAGCCCACAAGCAAGGTCCTAAGCCCACAATTGAGGTCTTAAGCCCCCGATCAAGGTTCTTAACCCAGAAGCAACCCCAGATTTTGGTGTAGCTCTGTATGAGGGCAGGGATCTGCATTCCTGGCTCTGGGCAGCACCTGGCCGCAGGCATCCCTCGGTGAATCCAAAGCTGTCTCCATGATGTGCGCCAGCAGGGAGAGGCCATCCTGAAAGTGAGAAGGTCACAAAGACAAGGGGAAACCTCAGTGACTCATAAACCCCCACGTGCATCACCCACGTCTGTGACAGCATCCATGGGGTGCCCTGGCCGTCATTGCCTTCAGTAGGGCTGCAAACCAGGAAAACCCTACAGGACACCACATCTCATGATGGGTGCTTGGTGTCTCCATGCATTGAAGTACAAAGAGCATTCCCAGCATTGTCCTGCCTGCCCTAGGAAGCTCCCGTAGGGATGAGGCCATGCCAAATGTGCGGATGAGGCCATGCCAAGCACAGGGAGGTGCCAAGGGAGGGATGATGGAAGCAGGAGGTAGTCATTCACCCCCCATTTAGCATTTTTCCCTATTTCTGGGAAAGCTGCTGCAAGGAAACAGCTTCCACCAGAGGAATGCAGAGGAAAGGCACTGCCTAAGGCTGAAATACAAGCTACCGAATACAAGCTACCGAATACCATGTGCAAAGAGGTGGCCCCTGCAATCCCAAATGCTTCAAATATCTGCTCATTTCCTCTTTTCCTTCTTTTTATCCTTTTAAGTGTTTCTTGGCATTGGCTCTCCCGAGCCCTTTCGAGGCTGATCCATGGAGCTCAAGTCTCACCAAGCAGATCTGAGCAGTGCCAGTGACAACACGACCGAGGGCAAGAGCCAGCTTGTGGCAAAGATCCTTCAGCTTTCCTATGGGAAAAGCCAGCCTCCGGTGCCACAAGCAAGTGTAGGTCTTGGAGATGGTGCAAGGCTCAAAGACAGCTCAGGGGAAGGATTAGAGTCCAAGGCTCCTAAATAGGCAAATCCTGAGCATCTTCCCTGCTGGGATGCTGACCCCATCTGGCCTCTGCATCCCCTGTAGCCGAACATGAATTCACTGATCAGTGAACATCAGTGATTAAATCACCCATTAATTCAGCTACACTGGCTTGGGGTGGGGGTGCAGGGGTAGGAGAGGGTACAAAGGCAGGCTGCCACATGAAGGTGATGGTAGGAGAAGTCACACGTGTGCCAGGTATTGCCAACACCCAGCTTTGGGAGGCTCTAATCCCTGTGGGAAACAACACCGGCTGCTTTCCCTGGTTGTAATCCAAGAGTTAACATGGAAACACGAGCCAAAGGCAAAGGTACCAGACATGCGGGCAGGACCTAGCTCAGCCCCACCGTTACCCCCAGCTCCTGTGTTCTGCACCCAGCCTGAAAACTGGCTGCAGCAGCGCAGGGCGCGAGGGCATCCATGGGGAAAATGGATTTTCCCAGTTTTAACACGGACAAGGACTCACCCAGCACCTGCTGTGACCTTCCCAAAGCCACCGCACAAAACTCCCTCCAAAAGCCACCCTCACTTGCGCTCCTAATGAACGTGCAGCAAATGAAGCATCCTCGGCGCAGTGACTGAGGTCCCTGCTTCCCCTTGCAGCTCCCAGCCTCACCTGGGTGCCCCACTCTGCCTTATTCCTGGACATATTGTCCAGCACTTCCTACCCTTGAGATAGTTGTCTCCTTCCAGAGGAGGGAAATTCACCTTTTCCACAAGGTATTCCCCCCTGGATCTGCAGAAACATGGCTCATACGTGCTGGTGGACACAAGACCCCAAGCACACCAGCCAGATCAGGGACCCCTGTGCAGTTTTCATGGCCCCAAGTGGGATCACACCCCGAACATATAGATGGGAAAGCGCATAAAGGCTGATTAATGGTCTGCTATTCATTTTGTTTTAATCTTGATGTAATGATTTAAGATTATATTGCTATATGCTATTTAATTTAACTCAATGCTATTCCATTTAATTCTCTTCCCATCATTTGATTCAATTTACTTGTATTTCATGAATTATGAATTGAGATTATATTCTTCCCTTCCCTGTTCATTCTAGGCTATTTAATTCTATTCCATTCCAGTCTATTCCATTCTATTCCATAGTATTGATGATACTATATTGTATTATATTGTAGCATTGGATTTTATTACATTATATTGCCTAATACTATCCTGCATTTCATTAAATCGTGTCCTATCCCCAGCATTCAGACATCAGGAGCCCCGTTTCCAAACCCCAGCAGAACAAGCCGAGCCGGTCCATGAGCCATTCCCCATAACCGGGGGTCAGAGCAGCTCTTCCACATGCTGCTATCGGCACCCCTGTGCCCGGGGCACAGGGACCCGGTGAGTCAGGCGCTGACCCAGCTGTGGGCGGTGATGTGCTCAGCCAGCAGCTTTCCAAAGGGAAAAGCCGCTGGTCAGCGGGAATTGCGTCTCGGCGGCTGTGAGTCAGCGGGGCGGGAGGCGCCGGGGCAGGGATCAGGGAGTGAAGAGGAATCAGACCGGGAGGAACCTCGCTCCTTTGTCCCTTCCCGTGGCCAGACCGACCCGGGAGCGCTCGTCAGCAGCACGGAGGGCAGCGCCGTGAGCTCAGAGCGCGGGGCTATGGGAGGGCTGCATTCCTGCCTGGAAGCTGGGGCACGGTTCCCGTCAGGCAGCCTTGACAAGCGCATTTTTATCGGGTTTTATAATAATGAAAATAACAGAAAGCTGTTGGGGGGGGGGGGGGGGGGTNGGGGGGGGTGTTCGCTTTTTTCTTTTCCACCCCATCGCGTCCTGGCTTCTGCTGCGCTTTGCTTTGACCTCCCCCCGCGCAGTTTTGCTGGCTTGGTTCTGAAACAGACGATGAAGAAGGAGGAGGACAAAAGGAAGAAGGAAAAGAAAAAGAAGGGAAAGGAAAATAAAAATTAAAAGAAGAGGGAAATTTAAAGAAAAATGAAAATGAAAAGAGAAAAGGAGAACAAATTAAAAATAAATTGAATTAAATTATGAAGAAAGAGAAAAATAAATAAAGGAAAAAGAAAAAGAAAAAGAAAAAGAAAAAGAAAAAGAAAAGGAAAAGGAAAAGGAAAAGGAAAAGGAAAAGGAAAAGGAAAAGGAAAAGGAAAAAGAAAAAGAAAAAGAAAAAAAAAATAAAAGATAAAAATAAAGAAAAAGNAAATAAATAAAGGAAAAAGAAAAAGAAAAAGAAAAAGAAAAAGAAAAAGAAAAGGAAAAGGAAAAGGAAAAGGAAAAGAAGAAGGAGAAGAAAAAGGAAAAGGAAAAGGAAAAGGAAAAGGAAAAGAAAAAGAAAAGAAAAAGAAAAAGAAAAAGAAAAAGAAAAAGAAAAAAGGAAAGACAAGAAAGAAAGAGCAAAAGAATAGAAGAAAGGGGAAAGGAAAAGGAAATGAGAAGGAAAATCAAAAGGGAAAAAGGCCATCAGAAGTGAAATCCGTGTGCATTCCCAGGCCCTCCAAGAATTCCCTATTTGCACCTTTTCTGGCCAGGAAGAGCAACCGAGCTCTTTTGGGGTTGTTTGGTGCAGGCAGTGGCCGGTTCTGGCCAGGGGGACCTGTCCCTGCACCAACCTTGCCATGGTCAGGCCTGCAGGACGCTGTCAGCCAGGGAGGACTCTAGTCTTGGGTTGAGATTAGGGGGTGAAAGGATAGACTGGAGGCTCCACAGCCCCAGGTCTGAGCTCGCAATCGCTCCTCCTGCAGTCCGAGTGGGAAACAGCATTCCCTTGACATTCCCCTTCCTGGAGAGAAGTGGAGGAAGGAAAGAAAGAGGCCTAAGAAAGGAGAAGCGTCTGATAGAGAGCATGAGCTCTGCTGCTCCTGCTTCCATCGGGATAGTTTTGAAGCTACCAAACAGCACAGCTGGTTTGGTGATTTATTATTACTATTGCTACTATTGCTACTACTATTACAGGGCCTGGAGCAAGCTGCTCTAGTGGAAGGTGTCCCTGCCTGTGGCTGGGGATTGGAACTGGATAAGTTTTAAGGTCCCTTCCAACCCAATCCAGGCTGGGATTCTTTATGATTACTATTTCTATGGCTATTCTTGCCATTATTACTACTATTATTAGGGGTTATTAGTACTCTTTTCCCCTTCTTTCCTTTTCCTCATAGCCTTTCATGAGCTACCATGAACTGCTCAGGGCTGGAAGAGGACAAATCAAAACCTAAGAGTTCAATAAAGGAATCTCCTTGCAGTGAGAGAAACAAGGAAACGGGAATCTGTGGCTCCCAAGGGCTAATTGCAGAGCCTGTGTTGGTAAAACACCACTCTCAGAGCTGGCAAAATAACCAGGTCAAATGTCTTTCCTGTAAGCTTTGGATGCTTGTGTTTCATCTGGAGTTTGTATGTGGCTATGTTCTAACTGCAGAGCTGAAGATGAGCACATGGGAAAGGGTCTGGCTTGTTGAGCAGGAAAAGGAGCCAAACCCCAGGGGTCAGTCCCCCATGATCCAACCCATAGCCCTGATCCTGGCTGCCTTGGCAGGGATTAGATTGACTGACATGGAACTGGGACACTGGAGCTCACACAGAGGGGATGAGCCGCAGTGGCTGGAAGGGGACAGCAGCCACTGGGCTGGCACTGGTGGGGTGGCTTTTGTGGCTGTCGTTGGTGCTGCTCCATCACTGCACCCTGGCAGCTTCATTGGCTCATATCATAGAACCCAGACTGGTTTGTGTTGGAAGGGACCTTAGAGCTCATCCAGTTCCAACCCCTGCCACGGGCAGGGACATCTACTAGAGTAGGTTGCTCCAAGCCCCATCCCAGACTCAGATCTTTGGGTTGGTGCTCACGGCAGCAAAGTCGACGCTGTACCTGTAATGTAAAACGCTGAGCTGTGAGTTGGGACTGCTCTGTTGAGAGCAAGATGGGCTGGTGCGGCCTTGGGGCATGAATAAAACAAGAGCAAACCAGACAGGGCTGGGGCTGGCTCTTCACGATGAGGAGCAAATCAGAACTAACCTAAACGACACACGCAATTGTTAAGTAATTCCCAAGAGTCTTTCCACAGGCACAAGCACAGAGATCAAGCAAGTGGAAAACCATAGAGGACAATCAGAGGCCCCTGGAGACCACCGCTCGGCATGAAAAGTGCACGTGTCATTAAAATGCAAATATTACAATTAAATCCAATTAAAGCATTTCCCGGGAAGGCTGTACATATGCGTAAGTTTGTTGGATGTATGGATGCCTGTAGGCTGCAGGCACGCTCCCCTTTGTGAAAGCACTGGCGCTGCACCAGGGAATGCTGCTTTCTAAAGCTCCACATCCAGTCTGAGAGCCGCTTCGACCGGCTTAGGCGGTGACACACCGGGGCCGGCTCCCTCCTAACGAGGGTGAGGGACCCCGCGGGGCGCCCCGCAGCAGGTGCCCTCCCTACAGCGCTTGTTTCGCCCTTGCTCAAGGTGATGAGCAGCTTCGCCCTGCCCGCATGGACGGGAGCAGCTTCGCCCTGCCCGCATGGACGGGAGCATCCCTGCCCGCATGGACGGGAGCAGCTTCGCCCTGCCCGCATGGACGGGAGCAGCTTCGCCCTGCCCGCATGGACGGGAGCAGCTTCTCCCTGCCCGCATGGACGGGAGCAGCTTCTCCCTGCCCGCATGGACGGGGCGGGCGGGACCTCGGCGGGAGGAGCAGGCACAAGGAGCAGGGTGCGGGGGCCCCCCCCGCTGGAGGGGGCCGGGATTTACGGGGCCGCCCCCCCCCGCAATCTCTCCGCTCCACGGCGGCGGCGGCGGCGGGGGCCCGTCCCCGGAGGCGCTTCCTTCCTGCGGCGGGCGGCGGGGAGGGCCGGGGCTGCTATAAATCGGGGCGGGCGGGCGGCGGCATGCCAGAGATTTGCCGTGCCGGCCGGCCCCTCCGCCGCCCGCCATGCGGCGGCTCCCGCTGCCGCTGCCGCTGCTGCTGGCCGGGCTGGGGCTGGGGCTGGGGCTCGGGGTCGGGGGGGGACCGGAGTCCGGAGGCCCCTCGGGAGCGCAGTGCCTGGAGCACGATTGCTTCGGGGTGTTCTGGTCGGCGCTGCCGTTCGCGGAGGCCGGCGCTCAGTGCCAGCGGGGCGGCGGGCACCTCATGACCGTCCGGTCCACCGTGGCGGAGGACGCGATCGCTTTGCTGCTGCAGAACCGGAGCGGGAACCTGTGGCTGGGGCTGCGCCTCGGGCTGCCCTGCACCGAACCGACCCAGCGCCTCCGCGGCTTCCAGTGGGTGACCGGCGACCGCAGCACCGATTACTCCAACTGGGCGCCGTCGGGGCAGCAGTGCGGGGAGTTCTGCGTGACCGTGTCCAGGGAGCTGCTCTGGGAGGAGCGGCCGTGCGAGGATCCTGCCGACGGCTTCCTCTGCGAGTACAAGTACTGGGGGAGCTGCCCGCGGCTGCCGCCCGCCGACGGGCTCCCCGTCGTGTACACCACCCCGTTCGGGGCCAGCGGCGGGGACTTCCTGGCTCTGCCGCCCGGCAGCGCGGCCGTCATCGCGGCCTTGGGGCTGGAGCTGCACTGCGAGGAGGACGGGGAGAGCGGGAGGCTGCGCTGGGGCCGCCCGGAGCTGGGGCCCTGGTCTTGCCGCTTGGATAACGGGGGCTGCGACGGGGCGTGCGAGGAGGACAGCGGGCAGGCGCGGTGCTCCTGCCCCGAGGGCAAAGTGCTGAGCAGCAACGAGCGCGGGTGCCGCTCGCCCTGCGCCGGAGCCCCGTGCCAGCACCACTGCGTGGTGGCCGGCTCCAGCTTCGTCTGCATGTGCGAGGCCGGGTACCTCTTGGCCGCCGACGGCAGCAGCTGCGAGGACGACGACGACTGCGCCGTGGTGCCCAGCGTGTGCGAGCAGGTCTGTGTCAACACCGAGGGCGGCTTCGAGTGCCACTGCCACCGCGGGTACACGATGGTGGACGGGCACTGCCAGGCGCTGCCCATGTCCCGCTGCTACAAATCACCCTGCCAGCAGCAGTGCGAGGAGGTGCCCGATGGGTACCGCTGCAGCTGCTTCCCCGGCTATGCCGTGCACCCCCAGATGCCCACCCACTGCGTCCTGCACTGCAACCGCAGCCAGTGCCCGGCCAAGTGCGACCCTTACACCCTGTCCTGCGAGTGCCCCGAAGGCTTCGTGCTGGACAACGCCGACGACAGGCAGGTCTGCATGGACATCGATGAGTGCGAGATGAACTTCTGCCAGCACAACTGCACCAACTACCCCGGCAGCTTCGAGTGCCACTGCCTTGCCGGCTACCGGCTCGTGGACCAGACGGACTGCATTGAAATCCTGGGGGAGGACGGGGAAGGAGCCTACTCGGGGGATTCCGGGCCCGGACCGCAGCTGCCCATCCCCAGCAGGACCCCACCGAAGGCAGAGCGCCTTCACCCCGGTACCCTGGTGGGCATCACTGTGGGTGTCCTCTCCGCAGCGCTGGCCCTGCTGGCCCTGGCCTACCACCTGGCGAGGAGGTGCTGCAGGGCCCCCGCCACCATGGATTACAAGTGCAATTGTCCCCATGAGAAGGAGATGGGACTTCAGCCGGTCACCTCGGGGTGTGCAGCAGCCAGCCAGAAGCTGTAGGGAGACCGGGCAGGACAGGCAGAGGGAGGTGGACGGAGCCGGGTAACATCATTCACTCTCCCCATCCCCTGCAGCCTTTGGGTGATAAAAAGAGTTTGGGAAAAGCTGTGATTTCCCCCCCCACGCTCCCAGAAACACTCCCTGCTTTCCGGCCGGCTCTTGCAATATTCACCCCAGAGGGCAGGGAAGGCGGAGGGCATGGAATGCTGCTCGGCTCCCCTCCCTCTGCAGGCAGTGTGGGTGTTCAGCTTTCCCTTTACCAGGAACTTGGAGGGTTCAAGGGGAACCCTCGTGTGTTACAGGGGGGATGTCTCCTTCTGGAAGTGGCTTGTAAATCTGTATCTATCGTGGGATGAGAGCCGCGCTGGCTGACTTGCTGCTACCCAGGGAAGGTCGCTTGGCCCCAAATCCCTCTCCCTTCAATGGGAAGCTGGGATGGAATGGATGGCATTCCCAGAGTGGCAAAGAGATGGGATGCCCCTGCCTTTGTGTTCGCGATAGTGGGTTTAGACTGATGGGTGATGGCAGAAGGAGCAAAGACCTTGGGCTCAGCACTTTGCCACAGTCCCAGCTTTTGCCTCCTGCCCCCCTCTTTTGCCTCTTGCCTCTGGCAGCTGAGCACTTTCCACCTTTAATCACTACCGGCAGCAGGGGCCCCGCTGCTGTCACGGTCAGGGTTAAACCACTCGATTTCTCTTCCCTTTTACCAGTTTGGGGCTGGTTTGGTGTGTGCAGAGGTTAAATGTGGACACCGAGACTGCCAGGGTCATGTTTCCCATGGCAGGAATGGTTGTTCCCAGCCTGGTGTTCCCCATCCCATTTCTTCCATGATTTTCTGCCCTTAAAACACTGTGGTTTTCTTTACAAACCCATTGCACCGACCCCTCCTGCCCACAGGGTTTTGTCCTTTGGGCTTGCCCAGGGCTGAGTCTAATCCATGTGGGAGCCTATGGCAAAACTTTCCTGGGGGCCGTGATCCACCCCGCTGCATGCTTCCCATCTGGAAAAGCATGTTGGGTGTTTTTCCAGCCCCATCATTCCATGGGGAGTCCCGGGGCAAAGCCTGAGCGGTGCTGGGAGCCGGAGCGGCTGCGGGGTGAGTGGTGGGAGCGGGTGCTGACAGCTTTATGGCCAGGAGCTATCACCCTGCAGCAGGGGGTGGCTTTCCCACAGGAAGCTTTGGAAGGCCGGGGTCAGTGCTTGGGAGTGCTGGGTGCTGCGGAGGGGCTGAAGGGCTCCGGGGGGGGGGGGGGGGGGGTGTTCGGNGGGGGGGGGGGGGGGGGGGGGGGGGGGGGGGGGGGGGGGGGGGGGGGGGGGGGGGGGGGGGGGGGGGGGGGGGGGGGCATTGTTCTGTCTCTCCTTGTGTGCTAAACAACAAGCAGCATTCCCTCCCTCCCTGTTCCCATATGATAGAGCTCCCCTGCAGCCTCCGAGGGAAATAAAAGACACCCATTGTATAAATCAAAGCTTTCCTAATGTAAATGGTCCAAGCCCCTGCTTTATACACCCGTCACGTTTGTAAATACTTATTTATTTATTGGAAATATACCCTCTGCAATGCACAATCCCATGTGTAGACAAATAAAGCTGGTTTACAGAAAGCTGCTGCTGAGATATTCTTTCTCCCCTTCCCTAAAATGACTCTTTATTCCCCCTCCCCCCCCATCACTAAGCACTGGTCTGTCTTAACCTGTCACAAGCCTGGTTGGAGTTGGGAAAAGAGGAGCTGTGGGCTCTTAGCTGTAAACAAGCCCTGCCAGTTATTCCATCGGCGTGATTCAAACAGCAGGAATGAGCCATAAATAATGGAGAACGGGAATAGCATTCATAGGAGAAAGTTAAAACCAAACAAGCTGGAAATGGGGGATTTAATGGTTTCTCTGGGGGTGTGCTGCAGGTGCCACTGGAGGTGATGCTGAGAGGGTGGGATTCACTTCTCCTGGCTTTTTCATGGGGAAAACCCACCCATTTGTGCTAAAATCCTTTTGCCTGGGAATTTTTTTTTGGGGGGGAAGATTGCTGGTGGGACCTAAGTTCTTCCCTTTCCCATTAGCTGAAGGGAGGCTTGGTGCTCCCTGGCTCCTGCCAAGGCTGGTTTGCTCAGAACCCCCTTTTTTATATAGAAGGAACCCAATGGGGTCACATCCATCCTGTGCCCCCGACAGTGATGGAGAAGCCCAGCCTGGTCCTACCAGCCAAGGGCCTGGTGGGCTTCCCTCCATCCTTCAGGGTGTGCTTTGGGAAGGAGCAGGGAGTTGGTGGTGCATTGCTCTGTATTACCATGGAGCGGCACCTGCCCTGGGGCTGCTCACTGCTCACAACTGCATTTTGAGAGCCCCGCCATCCGCGGTCCCCACGGAGCCTCCTCGGTGCCGACGGTGACCGCAGCACTCACGCAGCTGATGGGATGAACTGCACCCCAGGCCAGTCTTATGGCTTTTATTTGGTTGAACCGCACAGCACGAGGGTCCACAGCAGTTCATCCCCTCTCCAACCCCACTGCCCATGCCCAGTGGATGCCCACAAGGCCTAGAAGGTGGTGGTCTTGGCAAGGAGCGGTGCGGGCTTGCAGCAGGGCTCGGGGAGCCCGGGGTCCTGCTGGCAGGACAGGGCTGGGCACACGCAGCCCTTGCCCTTGTCGTCCCCCCGGGGTGCAGCGCAGTAGTCGAGGGGCTCTTCCTCCTCCTCCTCCTCGGTGGCCCCCTCGCCAGCGTGGCAGCAGCAGAGGCTGGCGTCGAGGCAGCGCCGCAACACGCCGTGGAAGGAATGCCGGAAGTTCTCGGATAGGAAGCCGTAGAGGATGGGGTTGGCGCAGCTGTTGGAGTAGCTGAGGATGAGGGAGGCGTTGTTGACGGTGGCATCCAAGCGGCCGGGCAGCAGGAGGTTGACGAGCTGCACCACGTAGAAGGGCATCCAGCACACCACGAACATGGCCACCACCATCAGCACCAGGCGCGTCAGCTTGCCCTCGGAGCGCCGGCGCTGCTGCCAGCCCACCCGCTGCGCCACGGCGCGCATCTTGCCCACGATCAGCAGGTAGCACAGCCCCATGGCCAGCACCGGCAGCAGGAACCCCAGCAGGGTGGTGTAGACCACGAAAGCGGCCGACCAAGCCGGGCTCGGCCACAGGAGGTTGCAGGCCACCGCTTGGCCATCGCGGGTGGTCGCGGTGCCGGCAAAGATGGGGATGGGCGAAGCCACCAGCAAGGAGAGGAGCCACACGCCGCCGTTGACCATCTTGGCCACGCGAGGACGGCGGTAGGTGGCCGCCCGCAGCGGGTGCACCACCGCGATGTAGCGGTCCAGGCTGAGGACGGTCAAGCAGAAGACGCTGGTGAACATGTTGAGCCCATCGACGCCCAGCACGGTGCGGCACAGGGCCCGGCCGAAGGGCCAGTGGTGCAGGGCGGCCGACGTGGCCACGAAGGGGATGCTGAGCATGAAGAGTTCGTCGGCGATGGCCAAGTTGAGCAGGTAGATGTTGGTGGCCGTCTTCATCTTGGCATAGCGCAGGATGACGAAGATCACCAGGGAGTTGCCCAGCAGCCCCAGCAGGCACACCAGGGCGTATATGCACTGGATCACCACCATGCCCACGATCTCACCTGCCTTGCTGCCCCACTCCGCCTGTCCCTGCTGCCAGCCAGCCTCCCCCATGGCCATGCTGGTGTTGGGGGGCACCTCGGAGGAGGCCCAGCTGGATACGGTCCACAGGGACACGCTGGATGCCTGGGACACTGCTGGGAGCTGCTCGGTGTCTGCGCTCATGATGGGAGGTGGTCCATGGATGGGACACTGCCAGGGATGGGGGGGGTCAGCCTGCAGGCAGGGCATGGGCAGAGAGAGATGGGGGTGAGAGCTGTGCACACTGGGTATGAAGCACGCTCCCCTGCCTTCCCTCTTGGATCATAGAATCATGGAACGGTTCTGTGCTGGAAGGGACCTGAAAGCTCCTCCACCTCCAAACCCTGCTCCCACAGGCAGGGACCCCTTCCACTGGAGCAGCTTACTCCAAGCCCCTGTGTCCAACCTGGCCTTGAGCACTGCCAGGGATGGGGCAGCCCTCACCGGCACTGCCACCACCAACTCTCACAGCCACATGCCTTGGGCAGCTCCAGCTGTGCCCCCCCAGCTCCCTCCATCCCTGCCCAGGCCCCTGCAGGTCACTCCTCAGGGCAGCAGCATCCTTCTCCAGGCCAGAGCATCCCAGCTTTTGGGGGTCTTGTTGGGCATGGGGGGTGCCTCCACCATGCGTGGGGGCCTGCTAGTGACAAACCTGGCCTGGGAATCAGTGTCACCATCCCAGTGAATCCCTGCACATCTCAATGGTGTCATTAACCCCTGCGGGGGGAGCAAAGGGAAGGAGAAACCGAGCGGGGGGGGGGAGGGGGAGAGAGGGCGATACGTTACCTCTCAATCCTCCAGGGACCCAAGGAGCCTCCTGCTTTGCTCCGGGGGGACAGACGCTGGGATCTGATCCGGTGGGATGCAGGGGCTGTTGGCAATGCAAAGTCCTGCTTGACCTGAATCAGATGACCAGAAGGATCCGGACCTTTTAAAGTGAAGGACAGACCGTGTGCGCCGGCTGGGAATAAAGCTCATCCCCATCACCCGTTCCAGGGAAATCAGCTTGTCCATCGAGAATGCGCCAGCAGAAAGCAGCCAGGATCCTGGTTCAGGCTCTCCGGGGGGGAACAAAGCAGCGGACGTCCCCTTGCTCTGCCTCTCCGAGGTGTACGAGGTCCCGCTGCCCCCCCAGGAGGGGACACGCCATCCCTCGGGGCCCCGGCGCTGCGGGCGCTGCGGCGGGCGGGATGCTGCAGCCCGGGCGCGGCGGTGATGGGCGGGAGGGAGGGATGGAGGGAAGGATGCAGGGAGAGAGGGGGGGACGGGACGGGGCCTCCGCATCCCCCCGCACCCCGGGTCCCTCCGGGGTGTCCCCGCCCGGGCAAGGCAGGAGATGGAGGCAGGTTGCCCTGGAAACCGCCCCCCC
>NDXB01013762.1:0-105991 GCA_002631895.1 Agapornis roseicollis
TCAAAACACAGCTACTAAAGAGAAGAAAAACTGACTGCAACTGCTGAACCCAGGACACTGGGTGAGGATGGAGACCACATCAGATTGACACCAGGATGTTCCATGGCTTCTCAGCAGCAGGATCTGGTGCTGGGTAATAAACATGTGGAAGGGAAACCCCTTGGCATGCAGCAAGGGGAGCTTCCTTCATGCATGGCTGGGGTATGCGGGATGGGGCTGGCAGGTCGTTGAGGTGATGGCATGGGATTTTGAGGTCTGTGCTGGCATCAAGCAGGTGAGGGGACTAGTTTCAAGGTGCCATTAAATCACAGGACTATTAAAAGATGCTTCTGGCTGGCTTTGCCACTTACTGCAGGGGCACCACTCCCTCCACACTATGCTTCATGAACGTTTCCCTTTAGGATGCTGGCTGCATGGATGCTCCAGGGGATGCAAGGCTCTCTGGCCTTGACCCCACAGGTGTGGGCAGCTGTGGACACTCAGAGCTGTGATTCTTGGCACAGGGAGCACTGAGCCCAGTGCCATTTCAATAAACAGGCTTTGAACGTGCAGAACAAGGGGTGTAGCAGGGAGCACAAGGAGCGCGCTGATGTCTCAGTGGGGCTGCTCCCTCAGCATGAAGATCACCCGGTTGTCACTCTGCAAGGTGCTGCCACCAGATAGCGTCCAGCCAGCTGGGGACAGGGGTGAGGAAGGAACAAACACGGCCCTGCTCCCAGCTTTGCTGGCCCAGCTCCTTTTCTGGAAGCCAGTTGCTGCTCTGGGCATCTTTATGAGTCTTGAAGCGGTGCAAAGAAAACATCGGAGAAGGGTATTTTTGGATGTTCTTTGTGCTCAGAGAGCGAAACCACGCTGTGGTTTAAGGGCCATTAGCTTGCTGGGGATGTTTGAAAGTCTTAAATAAGGGCTTAATAATCAGGGAGGTGTTTGACGCAATGGGATGTAGCACTTCTGCAGAGATGATGGCAGTTTCTGGGCTGAGCATCACAGTGAAGACCTTGGTTGGAGCATGCCCATGGGATTGCTGGAGCCAGGTGATCTGTCCCATTTAGCTGCCACGTGGACAAGCAGCAGGGCCAGGGTGGATGAACCCCTGAGCGGGAGCATTCATATTGCTTGTGGTGTGACCTCTGTCATGATGGCTGTGGAGGAAGCATGGGAAGAGAATGGACAAGAGGTAAAGTGGCAATACACTGGGACCAGAGCTGGCATGGTATGGGGTGATGTGGGACAACACTGTTCTCCCACCCCTCCTCATTGCTCTGTCCCCTCCCTTCCATGCCACCTCTGGACCTGGTGGCTTAAAATAAGCCAGGAGCAGTTTAACAAGTAGTGGAGCCCCCTCCTCATCCCATTCACCCCACTGAGACTAGGATTTGTCCCCAGGTGGGTTGCTGGGTTGTGGAAATACTTTGACACCAGAAGCAGTGGAAGGAGGGAATCTTCTCTCCAAGAGGGGAGGGCTGAGCAACCTGGGCTCTTTTCGCCTGGCATGGCTTGAGGCTGGAAGCTGAAAGGGTGCAGCAATGCACTGGGTGGGTGGGAATGCCTGGGAGGAGAAAGAGTGATCTGTTGTGCAGGACAACGTGTGTGGGCATGAGGAAAATGGGAATAAGCTCACAATGACTGCATTCCCTCTGGGCTCTGCAGAAACCCATTCCTGTGAGGTCCCCCTCTCCAAAGAAACAAGGGCAAGGAGTAAACCACCTTTAAGGTCTTGATCAGCAGAGACTTGGATGATGCTGCAGTTTGTTCCAGCATTAGGAGACCTCTCCTGTAGCTGTAGCAGTGCATGGCAGGAGGAATAAGTCTCGCTGCCTGTGGTCTTGCCATAGATGGTCCATCTCACCTGTCCCTACCAGGACAGCAGATGGATGGGTGGTACCTATGATGCTGTGACCTCCTGATGTTACAGGGATGGAGCTCCTGGGCTCCTGGGAGGTGACTCTTGGTCGTCACTTGAGCTGTTCTCACTTGTGGAGAAGGACAGGAGCCCTCATCATTACATAGTTGATGAGAAGGAGCTGCAAGTTTCCTCATGGCAATATGGAGTATGGTGGGATAATTCCTACAACTGGATGCGTATATAGACAAGATAGCTCGCTAGAGATGGGGTGGGAGGTTTGCCTGTGCTTCTCAGGGTCTAGGTGAAAAACTGGCAGATGGGCTAAGGATGGAGAGGAGCAAACCTAGGTTGTAGTAGGAAAGGAGAGTTGAATGAAGCCTCCCAGAATGAGGACAATGTGGTGGAGATGGAAAGGGAGGTCCTGGGACCACTATGGCTGGAGATTTCAAACGGCTCAGCCATCCCTTTTGAAGAAGGAGGGAGAGACTGTTGGCTGGGGCAGAGGGTTGGGCTTTGGGGTCTCCAGGGGCTCCTTTTCCACCATGTCCTCAGTGCTGTGATCATAGTGATGATCTGCACCCCTGTCCCCTTGCACACACCGGTGCAGGACCTGTCCTGGTCTAGCTGAGCCCCACTCCTACCCCTTGTCCCCCCATCACCACGGCTCAGAGCTCTTAGAGCAGAGCGCTTAGGAGAGGAGGGTGCAGGGGGAACCAGGGCTGGCTCGCATGTGGGTGAGGTTATTCGCCTCGGGGCGGGCAGCAGCTTGCCAGCGCCGGCTTCCCTGAGCGGCGTTCCTGTTTGCTCCCCGCTGCAGCCGCCGGCATTTCCTTGAGCTTCTCTCTGCACCTTCCTCCCCTGAAACAGCTTCGGAGTGATTCTTCCCAGTGCCGGGACGGGCGGGCTGCTCTCGCTGTCAGGCAGCAGCGGGCTGCCGCGGCTCCCAGGAACTGCTCGGCTCCTTCCAAGGAAGGAAGAGGCAGCCGGGAGCCGGGGGGCCAGAGGATGCTCGCCGCGATCCCGGGCCGCAGGGATGCGGGGTTGCTAGGAGGCAGGTGAAGGTGAAGAGGAGAGCGCTGCGGAGGACCGCAGGCCCAGGTACCGCCGCAGCAGCGGGGGCAGCCGGGGGGACACCTTGCCTCATACTGGGAAGTGGAAGCGGCGAGCGGGCGGCCGCGCTCTGAGCCACCGGGAATGGAGATGGGAAAGCCCAGGGGAGCCGGGGAGCAGGGAATGAGCTCGGTTCTGCGGGCGGACGATGCGGGAGCTGCCGGCCGGCTCTGCCCCCCGCCTGCCCGGCTGCCGCGGCTCTCTGCCTGCCCTGCCTCTGCCTTTGCCTGTGCCTTTGCCTGTGCCGGTGGAGGCCCCCGGCCGTGAGTAGCGAGGGATGCGGGGGTTGGCGGGTCGGCGCTGTGCGGTGAGGGTGCTCACCCTCCTGCAAGGGCGAGCGGGGTGATGCCGCTCGCCGCAGAGCCCGGAGGAGGCCGGGGAACCGCTGCCCTTGGGAAGCTGCTTGCAAGGGATGGGGAGGCGCCGCAGCCGGGGGCCGGGCAGGCCTGCGGGGATGCTGCCACCGCTGCCCTTGGGATGCCTCTTGCCGGATGCGTGTGGGGCAGCAGTGTCCTTGGGAGGCTGCACGGAGCCACCTCTGTGGCTCTTGCTAAAAGGGGACAGGAGGAAGAAGAGGAAGGAGAGGATGGGCATGGGGGGTGAGCACTGTGTTCTTTGAGCTGCCTTCTCTCTTCTCCTAGATCCGCATGTCAGACCAGCACAGCACCGACGATGGGGAGACAGACCCCCAGCACAGCCTCTCTATGGTCTTTCTCCTCGTCCTTGTCTTCTTCATCATGGGGCTGGTGGGTTTCCTGATCTGCCATGTCCTGAAGAAGAAGGGTTACCGGTGCCGGACTTTCCGGGACGAGCTCGACCCAGATAATAAAGACGTGCTGGCGGAGCTCCAGGCTAGTGAGTGCTGGGGCTCGGGGGGCTCAGTGGGGATCCGATGTTGTCTTTTGCTTGGCGTGGATTGATGCTCCTTTAAACAGGCTTCTGGGATGTCAGCTGGGGATGGGAGGATTAGCCATCACGTGCTGCTGGGCTAGGAAAAAGGGGTGGGCAGTGCGGTGTTCCCTGGGGATTGGGAGTGTTGTTGTCTGGAGAGCCCTCTGAACTGGTGGCTCCACAGGCTGGAAAGTCTGGTGGTGTTGAGGAGGTTGGAACCAGCATCTGGCTCTTCCCAAAGCAGCATTATCACCAAAAGATAAAGCTGATGAACAGCCAGGTCCTGCTGAATCCCTATCACCTGAATTACGTCCCACATCCCCTACAAGCAAAGCATCCCTCAGCCAGAGCACAAGCTGTTCCTCTGCCCTTTTGGCATTAGGAGGTCCAGCACGGAGGCAGCATGGTGTTTGTTATCACTCATGTCTTCTTCCAGTCCCTGCTGTGTTCATGAAGGCTGGAGCTGGAGGGTGACTTTTAGGGGTTTTCTCCATCACTTCACTGTAAGTCAGTGTCCTGGGTTCAGCAATAGCAGTCAGTTTTTCTCCTCCTTAGTAGCTGGTGGGTACACTCCTTTGGCTTAACTGACTTGGCTGTACATGGAGAGAGTGTCTGAACTTTCCAGGATTGGCTTTGCCTGCAGGATATGCCACAGCCAAGGGAAACATCTCCATAGGCTTCCAGGATCATGGTGATAGCCCTTGACCATGATCTTTGAGGCAACTGCCTTCCAGACCATGGCTCTGATCTGCTCACTGGAACATGTAACACCGTGAACTGGATTGAAGTCTGCTCAGCCAAGCCTCCTGCCTCCGACTGGCCAGAAGCAGGTTGAGAAGGATGCTGGGGATGAATACCACAATGGAGCAGACACTAAGCCAAGCTTCCCCAGCACAGTCTGTTAGGCTTCTAAAAGTGTGCAGCTCTTGGTTTGCTCCATCAGAGGTGGCTTCTCCATATTTAACAGACCCCAGTAGGTTTCTTTACTGTGAACTTGTCCTGTTTATCCTTGGAGACCCAGCACCAGCAGCATCCTGCAGCCAGGGGCTCCAGGGCTGGACTGTGCCTCCAAAGAACCTCTTCTTTTGGTTTGTTTTGAACCTTCTCCCTACTCGTTTCTCATGATGCCCCCAGTTCTGAAGGAGCAACACAACCCCTGTATGTGTCTCCACACACACATGGCTCCTAGTTTAGCCATTTCTTTTCCAGGGTGAGGGATCTGCTGCTCCCCATGGGTTTCCCAGCTTGATGGGGAACACAAGGCTTCTCTAACATCTCTGTTGATGTGGCTGCCCTGGGGAGGGACTGGTGCCCAAATCCCAGCCCTCAGTGCCAACTTTTCTCTTTCCAGATGAAGAGGAGGAGCTGAACGAGGACACTGTGGAGAAGATTGTGAGATGCATCATACAGAATGAAGGTGAGCACTTTCTAGGGCCGGCCTGGAGACGTGCTGACCGCTTCAGCTGATGCTTTCCCTTCTTCCTCTCTCTTCAGCAAATGCGGAGGCCCTCAAGGAGATGCTGGGCGACAATGAAGGGGACATCCCTGTGCCAGTGCCCAGGTGAGGGAAGCCTATACCAGCCTGTGGGGAGTAAGGAAGGAGCAGCCTTTTGATATCACCTAGATTTGGCGGCTGCAGCCAGCCCCTTTCCAGCATGTTATAAAGCAGCTTCCCAACAAGAAGTCCTGCTCTCCCAAGGGTTGCATTACCCCATTGTCAAGAGGGATAGTTCTTCTTCATTCCTGTCCCCACAGGAGGTCCCCTTCAGAGCTGCTGCTTCTCAAGGCTTGCTGCAGTGAGGCTGCTCCACGGTTGGGAAGTATCCAGATAACATGACTTGTCATGTCCTTCTATTTGCAGCCTTTGTCCCCACCGTAACAGCCAGGATGGGGGCCCACCACATCACCACACAGTGCATCTGGGCTCCACACAGGCCCCCTGCATCCACTGCAGCAAGAGGAAGAGGCACCCACTGCATCGACAAGGACGGTCCAAGGATGGCAAAGGCAGGATGCATCCTGGAGAGACCACCGTCTTCTCAGTGGGCAGGTACTTCAGTGACGCTTGCCAGACATGGCCCATCCTCTCTGATGGAGCAAGCATCATGTAGAGGCTTCTCAGTTCCCTTGTTCCTTTTCCCTTCCCCACTTGCAGTCCTGAGGACCCAGGTGACTCTTAGACCTGGAAATGCCTGTGGTATGTGGCAGGCCATGATGCTCGTGTGGTGGCTTCCCTCCTTCTCCTTGCGGAAGGTGACTCAAGCCTGGGTTGTTCTGCTGACTCAGTGCTGGGCAGAGCCCCAAATCCATGTCCTTTCAAAACCTGATGTCCCAGCTATGTGCAAGTAGGACTCTTGCTGCCCAACAGCAGCAGTGACACCAGGCTTTAGGGATCTCATTAGGAAGGAGATGACAGTAGGTCCCAGGCCCAAGTTACCAGCCACTGTAGTCAGAATGAAAGGGTGGCTGTGCTCCTCCAGGTCTCTGTGTCAAATGATGACTGTAATTAGATGACATGGCAGGAACATAAGAATAGGGGAGCGTACCTGGTTAATTCCCACAGATACTTTTCCAGTCTCCACCTGGTTTCATCTCAAGGGACCTCCTGTGGTCTCTGTGTAGTCCGGAACCTCTAGTACCACCTGCAGCATTGCCCAAGTTGCCCCATTCCCTTTAGCAAAGTCCTCCAGGGCTCAGTTCTGCACTGCTGTGTTGACCAGAGCAGGATGATGAGCAGCTGCTGGTCCCTGGATGGACACCTTGGTGAGACGCAGAGCTCTGCTGTGCTCGGATCCTGCAGTGGGTCTTTATTAGAACACAAGACCTGCTGAAGCTGCACATTGTGGTACAGAGAGATGGTCACCTCATGGTGATGTTGAGCCAGAGTGGGCATCACAGGGGTGAGTTTTGGGTTTTTCCACCATCATAGCTAGGGAGGTGAATTGGGGGCTTTATGGGGAGCTGGGGGAGACACACGCTGGACCTCCCCATGCTGAACTCCAGCTGCAACCTTAGGCTGATGACTTCTGGCTTCCTCTTCGCCTGTAGCTCTCAGCTGTCCTTGGTGGTTGGTGGTTGGTGGCCAGATGTCTGCACAGTTGCATATTCATGGCTAATCTCACTCCTTGGCTGGTGCCCAGATCTATCCAATCCTGTGTCCTTTGGCCATGCTTTTGTCAGTCTCCTCTCAGTCACCCCTGAGTGCCAGAGAAGATGGTCTCCTTTCCTACATGCACCTTCCTGCACATCTGGTTTTTCTCTCTTCAGCCTTGCTAATATCCTGTATCACACCAGCCTTCTCCATGGTGCAGTCATAGCATCTCTCCAAGGTTGTATTTGAAGTTTCCACTTCCTGAATCTCCTTGCCATGAGGTCCAAGCACCAAGGGTCCTGTGAGCCCATGTGATACAAAACTACCTCCAGATTCTTGTTCTCATTTCCAAGCTGGCCCCTTTGCTCTTTCAGATCTTGGATGACTCTTCTGGGATGCCCTTGCTGTGCCTTATTTACTAGGAATATCTTGATTGCATGAAGTGCTTTGACTCATGACTGATGCTACAGACAAAACCTCCTTTAACCGATCCCTTCTGTTTCAATCCTCAGGTTTTGTTCTCTTTTTCTTGCTGTTGCTTTTGTCTTGAACACTGTGGTTGAGATTCCAGTGCCCTTCCCTGTTACCTGCAGCTCATTGACTGAGTCTGGTTGGCAGCTGGTAGGCACAGCCTCATCCCTAGTGGAGTGGAAAGGAGGGAGGATAGGGGAGGTTCACCAAGATCACCAGGGGCTGGAGCATGTGGCGTGTGAGGTGCTGCTGAGGGAACAGCATTTATTTAGCCTGAAGAAGAAATAGAGGGGGATCTAATTGCTCTATAAAACTACTCAAAGGGGTGGGGGAGTTTAAATCCCAGGGATGCACAAGAAAGAGGCAGTGGCCAAAAGCTGCAGCAAGAAAAATCC
The DNA here is from genome assembly GCA_002631895.1 of Agapornis roseicollis. NCBI lineage: Eukaryota > Metazoa > Chordata > Aves > Psittaciformes > Psittacidae > Agapornis > Agapornis roseicollis. The sequence continues at coordinate 7,805 of NDXB01013762.1, forward strand.
AGAAAAGCCGTAAGGAAAAAACCCTTTCCCTATGAGAATGGGTCAGCCCTGGGGCAGGGTCCAGAGGGGTGGAGGGGTCTCCAGCCTTGGAGACTGGATGGGGCCTTGGGCAACCCACCTGAGGGTGGGAGGTGGCCTGGTTCGGAGCAGAGGGTTGGACTGGAGACCTCCCAAGGGCTCTTTGCTCTTAAATGGTTCTGTAATCCTGAAGCAATCAGCGTTATATGATCTGCACTCTTACACTATTGACTGATTCACCATTTATCTTAGGCCTTTCTCAAAGCCAGTTGTCAGTGGCAGAGCTTGTCCACTGGAGGGTCTGACCCTCCGTCCTTAGCCCGGTCAGCCACAGCATCCTATCCTACTGAATCAAATGCCCCAGTGATGCTGACAAGGAGACAAACAGTGCTTTCCTGCCTTTCCCCTCACCACACAGAAGCTGACTGCATTACCTCTTGTGTCCCCTTCAGTCCGGACCCTGCCTGCTCCTTTGAACCTGTTCCTGGCTCCTCCAGGCTGGCATTGCTTAATGGTCTTGTCCCTTGTGCCTCCTCCCTGGCCCTCTTCAGGACTGGAACATTCTTTGGTCTTCCTGAATTGCAGTGCTTGGTGCCTTATCTCCAGTCATCTGGATAGACCTGAAAGGTCACATTTGCTGCTGCTTGGCCTGTCCTGAGCAGTCCTGTGGGTACCTCATCTGCAGCTGGAGCATTTCTCTTCCTGAGCCTTCCAATCAAGAGCAATCTGCAGAGGTGTCTGTGCTGCCCACAGACTGACACCAGGTCCTCAGCCTGGCAGTGGTCTCCTTTACCTCTGGCATCTCTTCTTATCTCTTAGACCTTTCTTCTCAGCTCCTTCCTTCCTTCCTTGTGGCTGTACTGCCTCTGCTTAACCTTTGAGCCCTGTTCTTCCAGCCCCAGCAGTTTGAGTTTTGCTGCTGAAGTTGTGTTTTGCCCCAGTGATGGCTCGCAGCTGAGCTTCCACACAGCCAGGGCCAGCTGCAGCTCCTCCACGTGTGACTCAAGCACAGGGCTGCTGGGTGAGTCATCAGCTGTGATGGGATCAGTCTTCCTTGGCTGGTGCACACCAACTCACATAGAAGAGACTTCTCATCTCCTGGTCCAGTGATGGCTTGCCTTGCTTCCAAAGAGGGATCACAGTGTTAGTCACAGTCAGCTTGCTTGCAATTCAGACTTAGGCTTTGTCTATGTGTTACCCCTCACAAATCCCAAAGTTATGGTAGATCCCTAACTTCTCCCCACACGCAATACTGCATCACCTCTGATTATAAGCTAATCCTTTGAGGGTGTCAGACCAATTTCCATGCAGCGCTTCATGGCCTTCTCTATTTGTTCTGCCAAAAATAAAGGGGGAAATGGGATTAAGCCAGTGGGGGCACGGCTAAAGTGGGGGTCAGTGGTGTTGGGTGGGTCTGGAAGGATCATCATTAGCTAATGCTGAAGAGAGGAGATCCAAGGCTGGAGGTGCAGGCAAGCTGGGAACACAGTTGGGGAAAAGAAGGGAAAGGATTTTGATCCATCCTGCCCCCATTCCAGGTTCCGTGTCACACACATCGGGAAGAAACCCACTTTCCATGAGCAGCAGGATGGGCCCCTGCCCGACAGCAGCCGGGAGCTGAGCACGGAGGAGCTGGAGCACAGCAGCGAGCGGCTCCAGCGGGAGCGGGTGCGCAATGGGACTGTCCCCACGGGTGGCCTGCAGAACGGAGACGTCCAGAAGGGTGTCCAGGGTGGTAAAAGCGGGGGGCAGAGCTGCTCCATCACCCCGGCCCCGAACACCCCAGCCAGCTCCGGCACTCGCGACAGCCGGCGGGCGGGCAAGGGCTCCGGCACGGCGGGATCCTTGCAGGATGCTGGCACTGCTCCCGGCAGCACCAGCCGCCAGAGGAAGCTCCTGAGCCAGCGGATGCTCGGAGGGTCGAGTCCCAGCATTCCGGGAGCGCTGGTGCAGGAAGGAGTCAGCATCTGCCTGGAGGAGACCGGGCTGGGGTCGGCAGATGAAGTGTCAGATATTCACGGGAGCCTGAGTCTGCATGAGCAGGTTGATGACTTGGGAAGAGATGACAGCAGCAGGAAACAGCCCGCAGTGGGGGATGTGGGGCAGAAGGTGGGTTCCTCCTCTCTTCCTTGTCCCTGTGGGGTCCTTTGGGCTGGGGTGTGTGTGTGTGTGTGTGTGTTTGGGTTGTGGCTCAGCATCCCAAGTGCTGCTGGTATCAACCAGCCCCAGTGTGGCGGTGTGAGCTGTGGCATGGGACCTGGTCTGCCACCCTGTTTCTGCTTGCTCCTCTTGATTCCGTTTGTTTCTGATGTCTGAGGGATGCAGTCACTGTGACAGTTCCCATCCCATCAGTACCTGCACTGCTGGGGCAAAGGCAGGTCACTGGTTGGCTTGCATGGGAGATGCTGCAGACCTGCTTCCAGCTGCCCCTAGGGCAAGGGATGAGTTTTCTTTTGTAGTTGGGATGGCTTTAACTTGACCTGCGGAAGCTCTATCACTGCATGGAGCTTGGCCCCTCCTAAACTGTAGCCTCAGCACAATGCTGGGGCTCAACATGGCCCCAGTGCTATGTCCAGGCAGGGACAGAGGGCACCAGGAGCCTTTCTTGCCTTGAAGTCTAGGAGAAGGCAAAGCCAAGTTCTTGGTTGTTCTTCCCTTCTCCAGAGGGGCTGGTGCTGGCTGTGCTCAAACAGGATGCCACCATAGCTGGAGCTCCCAGCACCCGGATATCTCCCGACCATCCCAGCCAACCACCCTGCCAGCGAGCACTGGAGAGGACACAATTTGGCCATCGATAGCCCCCACTTTAGGAGATTTGCTCCCTGTCAGTGGCTGTTATCAATAAGCAAATGAGGCTGTTGGTGATGGCAGCAGCCACCCAATGTGTCCATTCACTCACCAGTGGCTAGGGAGAAAGGCTTTTGTGAAGGGAGCTGGGGAAGGCACCTCATGCAACATCACCCCACCTGCATCAGCAGCCCTAGGAGCTGGCCTTGGCTCATCCCACCAAACCACTGGACACACGTGGCAAGGCCCTTGGAAGAAAAGGGAAGCAAACCATCTGGATAAAGAGCCAGGGCTGTTCCTGGGGCTGGCTCTGCTGGAGCTCCATGGGCCAGGCATGGAGCCCTTGGCAAGGAGGTGGGATGGAGCTGACTGGGTCAGCATGGAAGAGCCAGGGAAAAGGTGCCTGCTAAAGGTAGGCTAAGGAAAAGGCAGGAATGCACTGTTTTCTGGGGGCCAGGCTGGAAGGTTACAACTGTTGCATGAAGGGCAGCCCAAGGAATCCACACAGGACCAAGTTGATGGACTGTAGCCCTTCTCCAGAGACCTGGAGAGGTGGTGGCAAGTCATCCTTCCTCCCATAACCCACTGTGCCTTGGGCAATAGCTGTGGTCCCTCTGACCACTATGGAAGCAGTTACACGCAGACCAAGCCCAGGGACATGGTGACTTTTTTCTCCTCTTTCTCCCCTGTGGTGCCAGGCTCTTGCCTTGGACCCTGCACCAGGCTTTGGGCTGTTGCTTTGGTGAGCTCCAGGACATGGAGTCCCAGGAGAACAGTAATGGGACCTCACTAGAGCGTCTGTCACCAAGCCCTGGCACCACCCTGATGCTCCCTCATCCTTAGGTCCCAACCAGGGACACCACAAGGGTTGCTAGGTGCTGCTCAATGTGTCCTGCAGGTGATGGAGAAGTACAGCAAGATGGTGTTTATGCTGTTGTCAGCTCCTGGAGCCTCAGCAGGCTTCTCCCCACTGGCCCATAGATCACTGCTGTGGCCAGTGGAGACCAGCCCCCCTATCCCAGCATCCTGCTCCCACAGGAGCACTGACATCCACATCCCTCCTCTATCCCACAGGAGCCCAGTGCCGTGGTACAGGACCGAGGAGCAACCGTGTGACGTGAGTTCTTGTCCCCAGTCCCTGGGTGATGGCTGGGGTGGGAAGTGGCAGTGTCCCTGCCCTAGTGGGTCACGGTCTGGTGACAGAGAGAGGATGAACCTCTGCTCCAGGAGGGCTGGTTCCCAGGACCCTGCACAGGCAGGTCCTGTTACCAGTGTGCCCAGCCCCAGGCAGTGATGCTGGCTCTGGGCAGACATGGGGCCAGGACAGCCTATGGCTGATGAGGGATGCTGTGGCCACAGGGACAAGCCCCATCCTCTTGTCCCTCTCCCTACAGCTCCTCTCCGCTCCTGGCTGGAGCGTGGACAGGAGGTGCTCAGCCCCTGACCCCCACCGGGCTGGGGGCTCTGCCATGGGGTACCCGTGGGGCAGCTGGTCCCAGCCCTGGGTTGGCAGCTACGCGCTTGGCATGGCCGGAGCGACGCGCCGACGTTACAGACAATGCGCTCGGTGACAGAACTCATCCCATTGGCAATAGGTACCCGACTCCCACTCACTGCACCCACCTCAGAGACCCCCCCCCCCGGGCCTGGCAGGGGTAGGACAGGATCCGGTTCCCACTGCCCACCCGGTGCCTGGGGAAGGATGGACCCGAGGGGCAGGGATGGAGGCAGCAGCTTGAGCTCCCCCAGGGTGCGGGGCAGCACCCCCCAACCCACCCACAGCACATTCACCACAGAGCACAGCCCCCCCCGGGCACCCCTGCCACGCAGAGCGGGCACAGGCACACATCCTGCACCGGCAAGGGACCCGGCCAGGTCCCTGTGGGATGAGGCAGAGAGAGGAGCTTCCAGCCCCATTCCCAGCACAGAAAGGGCTGGAGCCTGGCCTGGATGGGGTGGGGGGTGCAGGACTGCAGCCAGGCCAGCGGGCAGCCCCCGTGCCCGCAGCGAGCTTTGGTGTGTAACTGCACTGTACATAGACAAGCTAAAACCATTAAAGCTGCTGAACCCCTCGGCAGAGGCTTAACTGGATTTATTGGGGCACAGACCCCAGTGCCCACTCCTGCCTGTGGGGAGATGATCCCAGGGCTCAGCGCCCCCAGGAACCAGAGCTGCACTAGGGCTGCATGGGTGATGGAAGGGGCAGAGGCAAGAGGTGGGTGAGATGGGGCCCAGCCTTAGCACTGAACACGCCTATAGAGGGGCTGTGAGAATGCCATGTGCTGTAAAGGGATGCAGGACCACTCTGCAAGTGGCGCTGGGCAGGATGTGGCCCCTGGAGAGACCAGCTCAGGATACGAGGTGGCACAAGCCCCTGCTGCAGGACAGCAGCCCATGGGGGCTCGCTGGGGTGAGGCGAGTTGAGGAGCAAAGGGCTGTGGGACCTGCAGGGTCAGCTGAAGGGCAGCTCAGGGTCAGGCTCAGGGGCTCTGCCTGGTGGTGGTGGTGGTGCTCGGAGCTGTGGAGAGAGGAGGCAAGTGGTACCAAGGCCACTCATCACCCTTCAGACTCCCCCAAAGCACACAGATGGTACTGTCCCCCGTTACAGGAGGACTGGGGGCAGGTTTGGGGGCACAGCATTGCTGTGATGGAGCTTACTGGCCGCAGACGGGTTGCTGCCAGGTCCGGAGAGCTCTGCCCACTGCCCGTGCCATCCTGCCGGCAACCTGGAAGTGCACAGCAGCTCAGCCCAGCTCTCTGCCTGCCCCGACCCCTTGCCAGCCCCCCCAGCACTCACCTCCCAGCGATGATGCTTCAGGAGAGGGGTTGGGGACCAGGCTGGCCCCGGGTGCGAGGCCAGGAGGGGAGAAAGGTGGTGGGGACGGCGATGGCAGCTCCTGGGAAGACAAAGGCAAGAGGGATGGGAAGAGCAGGAAGTGGGGGTCTAACCCCCAGCAGCCACTGCACAAGACGGAGGATGCCCCATGCCAAGTGGACACAATGACCGTGGACCACAGACCTGCCCAGTTGGCTCTCGGGCCCCGGTGAGTTCCTCCACCACCAGCGAGGGGAAGACACCAACGCGGCCATCGAAGTCACCTGTCCAGAAGCCATCGTCCACCTCACCGGCAGCTCGGGGCAGCACCCGGATGATGGCCCCCTCGGGGAAGCTCAGCTCCTCAGGGCTCTGCCCCTCATAGTCATACAGAGCTCGCACGAGCCAGGCTGTGGGGAGGATGGGGCAGGGGCTCAGCACGCTGTGGGTGACCTGTCCCCATCCCCAGGGTTGGGGGGGGATGCTCCAGCACCCACCTCCGGGCTCCAGCACCAGTTCTGCAGCCATGATGCTGGAGAGCTGGCGATGCAATGCAGAAGGTCCCGGGGGACCAGCCCCGGCCCCTGGCTCACCCCCCAGGGACAGTAGGTACTTTTCAGGGACATAGCCAACCTGGCCGCCCTTGTTGCGAGCCTGAGGAGACAGAAGCCATGTAACCATCCCAGCCTCCAGAGAGGAGACAGCATGGGGGACCTCCATAACGTGTGTCCCCCCCCAGCATGGTGGAGGCACTCATCCCATTCCCACCTTCACCCACTCCTCTGCGTCCCCATCCTCGATGATCTCCAGCTCCTCTCCCTGGGTGATGGACAGCTCATCTGCCTGGCAGCCCTGCAGGGTACAGGTGACAAAGTAGCAGGGATGCTGAGGGTGCTGGCCCCAGGCAGACGGGGTGAGGGACAGGCACCCACGGCTGTACCTGGTACCCAAAGATCACCCGGCAGGTGTAGGGGTAGGTGCGGGCAGCAGGGCCAGGCTCATCGTCCTCGTCTGGCTCGTCACTGTCCTCGTAGTCATCAAACTCAGCTGGATCCAGCCCTGTAGGAGCCTCCTCTCCTGCTCCCACCATGGCCCCTGCCAGCCAAGTGTCCACATCCAGCCCTGCTGCCCGCAGCAGCGCCAGCCGTGCTTCTGCCTTCACTCGGCTCACCTGTGCACACACACATTGTTCAGGTCTATGGGGACACCTATGGGGTGCGGGGACAGCCCAGCAAGCCCCATCACCCCTTGTGCCCAGCATGATTACCATAGTGGCAGAGCATCCCCAGACACCACACCTCCCATCCCTCCATCCACCACGCTGTGGGTGACAGACCTTGAAGCCACTCTGAGCATCCTGACAGAGGGACCCACCTCTGCCTTCCGGATGCTCTCCCTCACTTCTTCCATCTGCCGCTCCACAGCAGCTGCTTCCACCTCTGTGACCTGCTGCCGCCTGACCTCCAGCCGCTGCAGCACCTAAGTGGGCACCACAGGTCAATGGGAAAGTGGGAGCAGGGAAAAAAACAAGGGAAGCTTCTCCTTGAACTCCTTGTGCTCCATGGGGAAGGACAGCACCCACCTCCTCACTGTGCACCTTGTTTTTGCGGTCCCGGGCCACCCGTGTAGCCCAGCGCCGTGCCTCCTTCTCCAGGCTGGCCCTGTCATCCCCAGGAGGCAGCAGGCATACCTAGGTGAGGACATGGTGGCTGAGAAGGGGCTGACTGTGCAGCACCCCCCCTTGCTGTGATGTCCCATCACCCACCACCTACCTCCTCCATCCCAGTGAGCTGGAGGCGCTGCTCAGGGGCCAGGGTGAAGGAGGGATGCTCCTGCAGGAAGAGGATGAGGTCCTGCTCCCTGCACACCTGAAGCAGTGGAGCAGCGTGAGGCTTGGGGGGCTCATCCATCCCCTCCTACCTTACCCAGCTCCTGGAGGGGGGATGTTACCCGTGCAGATGCCTCCGCAATACCCTGGAAGCAGTCCCGTGTGGCCCGGCAGGTCTCCACCTCCGTCCGGCTGGCTGCTGACAAGTGCTCCCGCAGCCTCTCATAGAGGTCACCATCCAGGGCCTGCAGGAAAGCGGGTGGGAACCACCCGTGGCACTGCCTGCATCCCCCCAGCAAAACCTGCATCCCCTGGGGAGCATCCCTGCCCTCCCAGGGAGGACAGCCCTGACTCTGGACCATTGGGACCTTCTCTGCTGCACCCCCTCACAGCAGCATTGGGGAGATGCTTGTTGTAGGAACCTTAGGAGGGGACATGGATGGCCCAGGCAGCTCCTACCTGCATGGCAGCTGGCAGCTCAACACGCCAGTAGTGCTCCAGGTGGGCATTAGCAGACACCAGGGCAAAGCTGTACTCATTGTGCACCCCTGCAAGCTGCCTTGAGTTCTCGGCCAGGCGTGCAGAGAACTGTGGGCATGGGGAGAACAGGGGTTGGTGATGGGCTGGGGGCCACCACCCCATCCCCCTGCACCTCGCTGTTTGGATACCCTGTGCTGCTGACCTTGGCACTGAGCTTTTGCAGGCTGGCCTTGGTGTGAAATATCCTCCGGTCGCTCTTTCGGAGCCTAGGGAGGATAGGAGAGGGGACGTGAGCCCACCCTCCAGCCATGGCAGCCCCCTCTGACCATCCCCCCTGCTCACCGAGCCTCCACATCGGCCGCCTTGTCCTTGGCCACCTCATTGCTCCGCTGGAGGTGGGTGAACTGCTTCTTCGCCTTGTCCAGCTCCTTCACTGTCTCCAGCAGCTCTGCCTGTGCCTTCTGCAGCCTCTCAATTCCCTGCAGGGAGCATCAGCAGTGGGATACATGGAGCTGTCCCCACTGCCCAGGCACAGGGGACATGTCCTCGCCCTGGTACCTTCTTGAGCATCCTCTCCTTGGAGAGCCGGGCAGTGCGGGCGGCCTCTGTGGCGAGGGCACGGTAGCTCTCCGAGGCGGTGACACGGACCTGCCCGGCGTGTGCAGTCCCCTCGATGACACCTCTCCAGACAGCAACCACACTCCTGTGCAGGGTACAAGGGTTAGGACAAGGCAGGGCTTGCTCTGGCCTCCCTGCCAGCATCCCCAGTCCCATCTGAGTCGGGTATCACATCCTTCCTTACATCCCATCCCCAGGATGCTGAAATCCTGGTTGGCATTAGGCATCTCCCAGCTGGAAGGGCCATGGATATATGCAGCCAGCCCCAGCCCCTTGCTCCTACCTCGAGTCGCCGGTCTCGCCACGGCCCCGCTGCCAGTCTCTCTTCACAAACTGGCTTGCCAGCCTCTGCAGTGCCTGTGGACAGACCCAGCATCACCAGCACTCCCCCAACCCTGCCGAGCACTCCAGCATCCCACCATTCTGCTCTGGGGCTGAAACTGGGGTCCCCCACATCGTCTGTTCACCCCATGGCTATCCTCAGAGCAGGGAGGGCACGCATCTCATAGCAGCTGGATGACAACAGGGATACCATCATGCTTCCTGCAGGAAAGCTTTTTGGGGAACAGCCACTAGTATTAGATGACCACCTTACTGTGGCTTTTAGGGCAGAGGACTGGCAAAGGGACAACAGTGAGGGACACTGGCCACAGAGGTGGGGTACAGGAGCCTCCAGCAAAGCAAGACCCCAATCTTGAGGGCATGGTCGTCCCCCCCCCCCGCCCATTGGAGAGCAGAGAGGGAGCAGGATGGCATGGAGCCCAGCTGCAGGGAGGGGGGAATGCAAGTCTGCTGCAGGCTGTGCCCAAGGGATGCTGTGAGGACATCTTACAGAGCAAACCAAGCTCTGACATTTAAGAGCAGAGCCCTGCAATGACCCAGCAGACAGCAGAGCCAAGCAGCTTCCTCCCACTGCAAGATTTTCCCTCCAGGCCCCCCAAACACGTGAAGTGCAGTCATGCTGTGCTCAGCAAAGCATCCCAGTGTGTGCCCTGAGGTGGTCAGTGTGTCTGACCCCCCTCTACACCAGGGAAAATGCTTCACCCATCACCACAGCCCTTCATGGCCGGCATAGACCACTCAAGCCCTGTTGGCTGGATAATTTCCAATGCTGCCCATCACTGTGTGATGCTGTGTTCTGCTCCAGAGACCCCACACAGGAAGGACGGAGCCTAGTCTCATGCCCCCCAGCCCATCGGTTCCTGAACTGGTGGCACCACCTCACCTGCCCGTATTCCCTGTCGATGGCAGCCCTCTGCTTGCTGTAGGACCTGTGGGGAGCAGGCACAGAGGGCTGGTGAAGAGCCACACAGGAGGGCAGGGACGCACCACCCCTGCCATCACCCCCCTGCCATCACCCCACCGCGCAATGCCCCCATTTGGCTACCCCGGCGGGTGATGGAGCCCACGACCTCGGCGCGGCAGGCTCAAGGTGAGCCGTACCCGGCGGGCTGGGCCCTCGCCTCACACGTGGGATGAGCTGCCCGGTCTCAGCTCTGGGGGGGGACACACACAAACCCGCGGGGGCCCTACCTGATATCCTCCAGCAGCTCGGCATCCCGCTGCTGCTTGCCCTGCAGGCCCGAGAGCTGCTCCAGGACGTGGACCCGCACCTCCTGCGTGAGCTTCACCTGCGGGATGCCACCGCTCAGCCCCCTGCGACGCTGCGACCCCGGCCTGGCCAGGCCGGCATGCGCTGCCCAGGCACCGGTCCCCATTGCCCACCACACCCGGTGCCGCTGCCGGTGGCCAGGGCCCAGCGCCGGTGAGGGTCTGCCGGGGGCGACTCCATCTCTGCAGGTCCCGGCCCCGATAGCACCTGAGGAGAACCCGGTCCCCAGCGCCCGTTGCCCCGCTGCGAGCCCGCGCTCACCTTGCGCGGCGGCGGCTGCATGGCTGCGATGCCCGGTCCCGGTCCCGGTCCCGGTCCCGGTCCCGGTCCCAGCCCCAGCCCCAGCCCCGGCCCCGGCCCCGGCCCCGGCCCCGGCCCCGGCCCCGGCCCCGGCCCCGGCCGCGCTCCCGGTACCCGGTGCCGGCCCCGCGCGTGCGGAGCCCGGAACTGCCGCGCCAGACCCGCCCCTCCCTAGGCCCCGCCCACAACTCCGCCCTTCGTAAAGCCACGCCCACTTCTGACCCTCTCGATGTCGCGCCTATTTGTCTGGGCAAGCCCCGCCCGCCTCGGCGAGCAAGCCACGCCCCCAGCGCCGTGTCCCCAGCGCCGCCTCGTGGTCGGCACCGCGAGTCTGCCCGGAGCTGTGGGACACACATGGGGACACGGGGACAGGGGGGACACAGGGAGCAGTGGGGGCCATGTCCTTGGGCAGGGGACGTGGGAAATGGTGGGGCACAGGGACACTGGGAAGGCCGAGGTGAGGACGCACAAGGCAGTGGTCCCGGGACACGGTGACCCCTGGTGGGCTGGGGTGATGTGGGGTGCTGGAGCACTGGTCCTGGGGTGTGGGAGCATGTGGGACAATTGGGCCTCAGCCCCCAGACACAGGGATATATGGGATTCCACGTCAGGTGGAGGATGCCCCTGGATGGCAGGGTCATGCCATGGGGACACAGGCACAGATCTGAGCAGGAGCATTCAGTGGAGGGCACCAAGAACGTGAGGGGGTCCCCAGCCAGCCTTTGCCCCACTTGTCTCCCATTCCCTCTGTCCCTATCCCATCCCTCTTCCACTCCCTTCATCTCTCATCTCTCTTTCCATCCTGCTCTTTCTCTGCCTATGATTCCTGTAGAGCTCATGGCTTTCCCCACTGTCCCTTTTTTCCCCTTGCTCTTTCTCTCACATTTTTGGTGTCTGCTGCACATGTCCTGGCTCCCCGATGCATGTCAATGTGCAAGGCTGGGCTGGGGCTGTGTCATCGGGTCTGTTGTTCCCATCCTTGGCCCCTCTGCTGCACGAGAGAGCTGGGAAAAGGAACCAGGGGTCACCCAGCACCCACTTCTGTGGCAGGAAGGGGACAGCAGAGTGGGACAACACAGGATGGCCCCATCTACACGGTGACATCGGCTTGTCAGTCAGACCAAGGATGATGAATGCGATGCCTATCCCAAGGTACGCTGCTGAAGACGTCACCAGACTGCAACCCGGCTGCCTCCTTCCTGCTCTTCACGTGGGACTCATACGTCTCCACTGCGGTTCACAACTGTCTTTCGATAGCTGCCTTGACGCCTGCTTCCCCCTCCCCGTAGCGCATCACTGTGGGCAGACGGCTGGAAATCACCGCAGCATCAAGCGTGTCCTGTGTGTGCTCATCGGTGGGGGCAGCTGATGGTCATCTGGAGCTCCTGCCTCGTCTCACCATGAGGATGTGGTTGCAGGCACGACATGGAGTGAAAGAGGAAGGAGGCAGTGGGTCGGGGCTGGCGCCGGTCCTGTCGCGGTGACGCACGGGGGCCCAGCCCTGTCTGTGGTGCTCCAGTAGACCCAGCTTGTGCAGAGGCCACCCTGCAGAGATGTCCCAGCTGGTGCCATTGCCTGGCTCTGCTGCCACCTGCGTCACCCTCCTGCTCTGGTGTGCCTGCCTTGGCTCAGCCGTCCAAGTGTCCCCAAGTAAGTGCCTTGGTGGGTCTAGAGGGTGATGGGGCAGGACAGGGGCACCCATCATGTCCTGTGATTCTTGGAGGGGATATCTGGGTGTAGTAGTGAAAGCTTAGGGCACTACTCTAATGCCTTCCCTGGGTGTCCACGCTCAAAACCTAAGTGAAGACCTGAAACCTGGCCATCTCTTCTCCATTTGGTGGCAAAAAGTCTGGTTGCTGCTCTTGTAATCTGAGTTTCCCCTGTGCCCTGGATGTGGAGAGGTGGGAGATATTGTGGGAAACCTGCTGGATGTAACCAGGGTCCTCTGGGGACCATCTGGAGGGAGTCTTTGGAGCTGGGGGTGACATGGAGGACAGCAAAGCCTAGATGTTTCCTGAGCCAGCCAGAAAAGGGATTTGATCAGGAGTTGTTTGCCTGGGGTCCTGGGCCTTTCTGTTCTTCACTTTTGTTCTGAGGATGCAGTGAAAAGACTCTGACTGCAGGAGGATGAGGAGGCAGCCTTCAAGTTGGGGGCCTGGCCAGGAGGAGGAGAAAGCAACCCCACTGGGAGAACATCTCCTGTGCTGGCATGGGTGGCCTTATCCCAACCCTGTCCCTGTGGGTTTCCTCTCTGCCCATTTGATCCTGTTGGGTTCCAGGGGACCAGTTGTGCTGGGTTCATGGGGGCTCATGTTCTGAGCCATGGAGCAGAGCAATGCCAGGTCCTGCAGTTGCCAATGACAGCTCCTGCAGTTGCCAATGACAGCTCCTGCATGGTCCTAAGTGGGAAGGGGCAGTGAGAGCTGAGCCTAATGCTTGTTCCCTCCACAGTGCATGGCAAAGGGCGAGCCTTGATCACCCTCACTACCCAAGAAGCAGCCGCTTGCCCCAGTGCTTCTGTGGAAGGTTTCCTCAACAGCACCCTCACCACCCGCCTCCTGCCTGCACTCTACTCTGTGGTCCTGCTCGTGGGGCTGCCAGCCAATGCTCTGGCCTGCTGGGTCTTGGTGACCAACTTCAGGAGAAGTTCCAGCACCCTCTTCCTGCTCAACCTGGCGAGTGCTGACCTGCTCTTTGCCCTCCTGCTTCCCTTCAAGATCTCCTACCACCTCCTGGGCAATCACTGGCTCTTTGGGGACTACCTGTGCCGCACTATGATGGCCTTCTTCTACGGGAACATGTACAGCTCCATCCTCTTCCTCACCTGCGTTGGCCTGGAGCGCTACATCTCTGTTATGCACCCATTCCTGTGGAAGGGATCCAGTCAGACGTGGGTCAAGGCAGGTGTCTGTGTGGGCATCTGGTTGGTGGTGGGGCTGGGCATGACCCCTCTGCTTTTGTGCCCCCAGACAAGTCATATCCCGAGCCTAAACATCACAACGTGCCATGATGTCCTAGGAAAGGATAAGCACACGTTCCTTGTCTACTATTTCCTCTGCCTGGTGGGGCTGGGCTTCGGCTTGCCCTTTGTGCTCATGACCACTTCCTACAGCTGCATCCTAGTGCGGCTGCTGGCCGAGGGGAGACGCTATAGGCAAGTGGTGCATGTCCTGGCTGTGGTCCTCCTGGTCTTCATCCTCTGCTTCACCCCCAGCAATGTGCTGCTCTTCATCCACTATATGCTGGAGGCCACGGGGTGCCACAACACCACATACATGTGGTACACTGTGGCCCTGGTGCTCAGCACCTTCAACAACTGCTTCGATCCCTTCGTCTACTTCTACGTCTCCCGGGATTTCCGGGTCTGGGTGCGGGATGCAGGCAGCTGCTGCCTGAGGGGGCTCAACACCTCCTTGGGAAGACCTTTGGAGAAGGCAGCCTTGCCCCTGCGCTCCAAAGAGCAGAGCCAGCTGTAGGCAGGGCTTGGGGTGGGCAGGGACATCCTGCCATGTGGTGCCACCACAAAGGGCACAGCTGTCCCAGGCTGGAATCAGCCTTAGGCAGAAGATCCCAGGTTTGTAGCTCCTCTGCTGGTGGTGCCCCCATCCCATGGGTCCCCCAACTGTGTGCCTGGCCCTGGCACTCTTATTTCTCCATCTAATGGACCCCAGCATCACTCATTGTTCCTCCTGCAGTGACCAAACCCTCCAGAGTACAAATAAACCTTTATTTCTCCCTGCTGCTGGAAAGAAGAGGTATAAATACCCTGGCTGAGCAGGAGCTGTCCTCCATCGCCAGGACTATGCTCCAGGCACACATGGCCAGCCCTGCTCCCATTGATGACCCTTCTGCCCCCCACAAATATACCATGCTAGAGGCAAGAAGGGAATTGAGGGGTGGCTTGGGTGTCCTGACGTGTCCCATGGGCCAAATACTGGAGAGGGGACATCATGCTGTGCTTCCCCATGCTAGCAGGCACCATGTGCCCTGTGCCTGCACTGTGGATGCTGCTGAAACATGCAGGCTCCATGTTTCTGCTTTTATTTTCCCTTTTACTTGCTTCCTGTGGTGCTGGGCCCAGTGACAGGTATGCCACCCAGGAGGGACAGCACATGGGACAGCATCCCCAGCCCTCCCAAGAGGGGATACCATGGCTCAGCATCCTGGTCCCCACTAGTCCTCTGGTTCCCATTAGTCCTCGGTTCCCCACTGGTCCCCACTCCCAGGTGAGGAGGAGGAGGGTGTATGCTCCATGCTGAAGGAGTGTGGGGTACCCATTGTTGCTGCTGCTGGGCACAACTTGACCCCCAGGTCGGTGGCCACCCCTTTGGCACAGTGGGTCACGTCACCGGCTGGCCTGGCCCCGCTGGCTGGCCCTCGTTCTTCCTGAGAATGACACTGCTGAGCTCCTGGATGAGTTTGTCATTGATGGGTGAAGGAGGCTGAATGCTCCTCTTCCTGGGCATCTCCACGGCAGTGTCTCCACTGGGACTGCTCCCTGGCGTGGCTGCCTGCTCCCAGTCCCTGCCCAATGCCAGGGAAGGCTCCACATTCCTCTCCAGAGAGGCTGTTTTGGTGGGTCTGAGCCCCTGGGCTGGAGCTCTGTCACTCTCCAGGTTCAAGCCTCTCTCGAGGGACAGGGCTTTGGTGACAGAGGGACCTGTCACCCTCTGGGCCGGGTTGGCGGGCAGCGAGGAGCGCAGTGCTGTGGCTGGGGGATGCTCAGGGAACAGGGATGGCATTTTGGACCTGTCCATGGGGGGCACAGACGACAGGTCTGCAAGCAGCCCCTGCCCCAGCTCCAGCGTGGCCAGCTCAGGGAAGTTGCCCACCTCCTCGTAGACAGGATCAGCATCTGCCTCCTTCTCCTGCTGCTCTTCCAGAGAGTCCTGGTGAACTTTCATGGGCTGCAGGAGGGCAGGATGTCACAGTGAGGGGCACTGTCCACACTGCTCAGCA
Source organism: Agapornis roseicollis (assembly GCA_002631895.1). NCBI lineage: Eukaryota > Metazoa > Chordata > Aves > Psittaciformes > Psittacidae > Agapornis > Agapornis roseicollis. The sequence continues at coordinate 23,222 of NDXB01013762.1, forward strand.
CTGTACCCCTCCATCCCCCCTCACCTTGCCCTCCCTGCAGTGGGCCCACTATCCATCAGGTCTCTTGGCTCAGACACTGTTGCCCTTTCTTCCCTGTTGCTAATGGAGGGTGAGCATTTTGGTGCCTGCTGAGGCATGGTCCTCACCACCAGGCTGTAGCACCAGCCGTCCAACCCCTCAGAGGTGGTCTGGGGTGGAAAGGGAAGATGGGTGCTTATGCAGGGCACTGAGCCAGGTGGCCCCCATGCAAATAACTTGATGGTGAGGAAGACTTAAACCTGTTTCCTTACATTTCTTATGTTGATAATTTCTGGGCAATGGGAGAGGTTGTGGGAATTGGGCTGGTCTGTTGTGGTCTTGCTTGCACACACTGGGACCATGCAGGGACCCCCATCCCTGTGTGTGGGACACCCAGAGTAATGGGCACCCCATACACTGCCACACAGTGTGTACAAGATGGCCTGGGCATGTCTCAAGTGTAGGTGACATTCCATTGCCAGCAAAGTTCAAAGCCAGCAATGGATGCACTCGATGTGCTGGTACTTACAAAGAACATGGACAAAGTCCTTCTTGTGTGCAGGCGACGCTGGAAACAGAAGAGATGGGCAGAGAGGTAAGCATGAGATAGCATGGAACAGAGTTGTGGATGCCTGGGCAGGCAGTAGGGAGCTGCTGTGGACATGAGCACAGCACCAAGCACAGGGACACCCACCCAAAGCATCCATCAGGGACCCGTGCATGCACCCGCCTCTGGGGCCCTAGGGTGGGTGCATGGTGCTGGGATGGGTGCATAACCCCCCGTGGGCAGGGGTATCTGTGGGGCTTTACCAGGGTCTGGTTGGCAGAGAGCATGGTGGCATCGGTGCTGTCCCCATGCAGCGGCACCAGCGGCATGGTGCCGAACTTCTGCTTGGCGAGGTCAGAGGAGGAGCGCCGGCGCAGGATCACGGGGCGCAGGTCATCGTGCTGTGCACAGGGACAGGGACAGGGGTCATGCTGGGCTGCCCTGACAGCCCTCCTCTGGCCCCAGCACAGCCAGCCTGCACCCACCTGAGCCTTGAGGATGCTGGTAGTCCAGTCCCACAGCTCAGCCTGCCCCGAGCACACCAGGTATCTGCAGAGGAGTCAATGGAGAGGCTGCCAAGGAGCAGGGCCAGTGGGACCCATGACTCCTCGTCACCCTGCCTGTGAACACGGGGCTGTCTGGCACAACTACACCTCTGAAACCCAAATCATGCTTCAGGGCAAAGCGAGAGCTTGTTGGGTTCCTCAGCTCATCTGCCCTTGCTGTCCTTAGCAGAACATCTCAGCCCTATGTCTCTGCCCCAGCATCAGCAGTGTCAGAGGAATGGGGAAGGGATCAGCAGGATGTGGGGATGGGCCTAGGCACCCGGTGGTGCTGGGGAAGCCAGTGCAGGGAGCCCAGCTTAGTGCAGGTGTTGGCTGATGGGAACACAGAGCTGAGCAGGGTGGAGGCTGGCAGGCAGCACAGCCATGCAGGTGGCACACAGACCTGAGCAGGGTGGGCAAGTCCCTCTGGAGCCTGCTGTGGGTGCTTGGAGATGCATCTCCCAGGGGTGCTGGTGTGGATGGGGAGGTAGAAGGGGTGTGTGGCACGGAGATTGCCCCTAGAGCCTGGCTCCCACATTGTGCCTGGGTGTGTATGGCCCTACCACTCTGTCCCTTGAGTGCCCCAGCCAGGCACCAGCTCTGCCCTGACCCCCAGGCCCCATAACACTGCCACTGAAGCTGGGGACTGATCTCAACACCTGCAGCCCCAGGGTGGCAGGGACAGATACTCACAGCTGCTGCTTGTCCAGGGTCAGTGTGAAACCCCACCTGGGGAAAGGAAGAGATGGGCTGTGAGGAGGCATCACTGAGCTCAGACACAGCCCAAAGTCTGCGAGCAGTGGCAGGGGGCTGAGCTCCCCCATGGATCCAAGCTTGTAGTAGGTTTGGGTCCCACTGCAGCTTGGCATGTTCCCAGTGCCTGGGTTTGTGTGTGGGTACCCAAGGAACCGAGGGATGCATGACCTAGAGAATGTCCCACTTACTGGGCTGGTGGCTTCAGCTTCTTCCTAATGCCCATGTAAACCTTGGCTGCATCCAGGGGCCATTCACGCTCTGGTTTGGCACTCTGGAGAAAGAGATCCATGGGATCAGCCCAGCTTGGTGCCTGTCACCCCATCAGGAGGACAGCCACCACTGTGCCACTGCTGTCCCCAGGCTCCCCTCCCTGCCTCTCCTCCCTCAGCATCCTCTGGGTACCCTCTTCTCCTTGAGCAGCAGCAGCCTCCGGTCCCGGATGACGAAGTAGCGCTCCTGAAACTTGTTCCCCAGCAGCTTGGGGGGCTCCTCGCGACACTTCAGCAGCCCACACTTGGGGGTCTCACGCTTGATGCCTGCTCAGTTTGGGGAGACAGGGGTCAGGGCCCCACTGTGGTCTCAAGGATGTGCCCCTGATGGCTGCAGGGTGGTGGCCAGGGCAAGGGGAAGCTAAGGCAGAGTTGTCCCCCCTGCGGACACCCTTTAAGGCTGGGACCCTTTGTGACTGCCTTACCTGTGAAGAGGCAGCTTCCCTCACCGATGGGGACCTTCTTCACCAGCAGGTATGCGGCACTGGGCTCCGGGAGCTTGCACCACTGCAAAGCTTGCTCCAGCACCTTCTCCTTGGGGTGCAGGGGCCGCTCTGGGGAGTCACAGACACTGTGTTCCCTTCCCTGTCACCAGCAGCATGCTGCCCTCCTTACTCCACACCTCTCCTCACCAGCCCTGCCTTGCCAAGAGCATCCCCCCCGTGCCTGCCCACCGCACTCACCCAGCTCCCCGTTCTCCAGGGCCTCGAAGGTCAGCCAGATGTCCAGGCTGGCTGCCACATTGCGCATCTCCAGCACGTGGTTGGTGAGCTCCTCTGCTGTCATCGTGGGGGACACCTGGGGCCGGACACACGGGGAGCTGCAGGTGGTGGCAGGATGGGTCCCAGGGATGGGCTGTGCCTGCATCCCTCCCTGTCCCCCCCAGTGCGGTCTCCTTTGGGACTCACCTTCAGGGTCACGCAGCAGTCAGGCAGCTTCTGCTCCAGGTAAACCTCGATGATGAGGTCCCCTGCCTGTGAGAGCTGCGGGAAGAGTGGGTGGCATTGGTGCTGTGCTGGCGTGGGTGCTGTGCATAACCCCTCTCTATGGGGCTGGGGATGGTGACCCAGGGAGCTGGGGGTGCTTATCCCCTGGGCAGGAGCCTCAAGGTGATGGATGAAGGGGACACAAGTGGGGGAAGGTCCTTCCCCATATATCTGGTGTGGGACAGTGGGAACCTGGGAGTCCCACCAGCCCAGGGGTCCATGACATGATGGGCACTGGCAAGCATATCCCCAGTACCTGGGTGGCCTTCCAGGTGGTGATCAGACTGTTCTCCAGATCCATCTGGGATACCTGGTCCTCATCAATCTGCCAGAGGAAGGATGCACAGGGTGAGAAGGGAGACACATGGAGTCATAGACAGGATGGAGGGATGCAGGGGGAGGCAGAGATGGGCAGTATGGAGGGATACAGGGGGAGGGAGACAGGGCCATCATGCAGGGGGCTGGCAAGGCCCTGCAGGGAGCTTACATTGAAGATGCTGACATAGTTGTCAATGAGGTCCTCCATCACCTTGACCTCGTGCTCCCCTTTTCCATCGGTTTGGAAGAGGCTGGGTGCGAAGAGAAGTGACAGGTTCTTGGTGTTCATCTGGTTGAGGTCTGCACATTTCTGCACCCTGAGACAAGGAGGACAGAGGTGAGGGGCTGGTTCCACATTGGATGGGGTTCCAGCCCCAGCCACCCTCCTCTGCCTCTTACAGACTCTCCTGAAGTACAGCTGTGGAATTTGGTTTTTTTTTCCCCTCTTTTTGGGGGGCACTGAGTGAAGTTTATACCCTACAGGGGGGTTTCCTTTACTCCTAAAGCTCTCTCACTCCCCCTTGCTGCAGGATGACTTTGGGAACATTTGAGGCTTCCCAGAGCATCATGCTTCATCACATCCCAGCAGCTGGAGGGCTAATGACGCAGAGCATGGGCACTGGGCTCTTCCTGTCTCTCTGGGATGGCAGCCAGCATTCCCTTTGCAATGGAGTGATCCCACACTTCTGGCTGGCCTTGGGTACCCCAGCTGGACCAGGGGACCCTGCAGGGAGGTGTCCCACTGACCGGTAGAGGTGCCCGATGAGCGCAGCCAGGGTCTTGTGGTTGAGGCGAGGCAGGCGCTGAATGAGCTCCTTGTACCGCTCCAGGCGCTGGGGCTTCGAGGGTATTTCTGAGTGAGGCAAACAGGTCATGGCTTAACGGTGAACCCGGCAGACCCAGAGCTCACAGGGTACCAGGACCCTGCCCTGAGGGACATTGACCCTTGGGTCCCTGGCAGGCAGCCCAGCATGGTAGGAGGATGTACCTGCAGCCTCCTTCCACTGTGGGTGCAGCTCCAGGGTGAAGACAGGATCTTCCAGCTCTCGGAAGAACCTCTTCAGTACATCTGTGACATCCTCAATGAAGTTGTCACTGATGCGCAGCTTGACGTTGCGGGCATCCCGCCGGAACTCCTCCATCAGTACCTTGATCCGGGATTTGGCTCCATTCTTGCGGTAAATCCCCTCATGCCGCAGGCCTGGGAAAGGGACATGGGGTCATAGGGGCCCTATCCTACCCAGAGAATCCCTAATGGGGCTGCCTGGCTCCATTGGCCACCCCATGTGTGTTGGTGGATGCTGTGGCTGTGGTCCGAATGCCGGGCTCACCGTACTGCGTGATGAAGGCGATGCAGCTATCCACGATGATGGGGATGTCTGCCCGGCTCAGCTGCTGGTCCCGCAGTGCGTTGCCCCGGCCCCCTGCCGATGCCTGGATGTCGCTGTACCACGCTGTGAAGTCTGCCCGCGACAAGCCCTGCAGGTAAAATGTCCTGAGAACAACAAGGGCAGAAAAGAGGGAATGAAGGTTGCCAGGGGTGGCAGGTTATCCCCTCCTGCCCTTATGCACAGGGAGCAAAGCACAGCCAGGCTGAGCCAGAGGACACCCTATGCCACTGAGACCTTGGGCTGGGATGACCTCTGTAAGCCCCTTAGCCACAGTGCTGCTGTCCCAGTAGCATCCCCACCATGGGCTTGGGACCAGCATCAACCCATGAATGAGTGCCTCTATCCTGCGCAGCCTGCTGAGGTTGCTTGTCTCATTCTCCATCACTCCCACAGCCAGGCCTCACCTCCCCATCTCCACCAGGATCAGCAGCTCCTTCTTCTCTGGAGTCTCCGTGGGGGGAACCAGACCTGTGTTGGGATAAGAAGTGGAGGGGTCAGAGCCATGCGTGGCCACCAGCCATATGGTGCCTTGTCCTGGGCTGCAGCACGGCACTCACTGAGCTCCTGCAGGCGCCGCAGGTTGATGCTGTCCTCAGCCCCATCGTCCTCAGTGGGGCAGATGAAGAGGTGAGCTTTCTGCAGGATGAAGAAGGCCTGCTGCCACCGCTCGGGGTTGAGCATGCACTTGTAGCGCAGCTGGCCCACGCGCTGGAACTCGTAGCCCAGCAGGCAGTGACAGCTCACGGGGGTGAACCACTGTGGGATGGAGCGAGAGGTGAGCTGGGCAAGGACAGGGCTCAGCACCCGAGCGCAGACCCCCATGAGGATGGGGGCAGGTTGCTGGGGAGGATGGGAGCCCCTGGAAAGGGAAGGAGGGTGCTTGACACAGAGCGTGGAGAGTGTGGGGAACACAATGGGGAGACAGTGACAGAGCCCAGGGACCCACCGCTGGCATGGCACTGGGGCTGGCTCACCTTGCCAATGGCACTGGCCCATGCTTGCAGTGTCTCAGGCCCATCAATTCCCAGCTGCTGCACTTTCTCCCCAGTGAGGAAGAGCTCGAGGGTGAAGCGGAACCTTCAGAGGATGAAGCAGCCCATCAGGGCAGCCCCATACCCTGAACCAGCTCCAAGCAGGAGCAATGCCCACCCACAGGCATGGAGTGGGGGCACTACTGGGGGTACCTTTCAGTGGGGCCAGGGCTGGTGCCTGACTGAGCTCTGCTCACACCCATGGAGAGAAGGTCCCCGCTCTCGATGTGGCCCAGGGGCTCCGTGCATTTCTCTGTCTCGAAGAAGAGCAGGGCTCTCTCCAGGGAGCACCACGTGCGCTGGAAGTCTGTGGGACCAGGGCTCAGTGGCACCGGGGTGCACACCTGCTGGCTGCCCTCCTGTGCTCCCTACACTTACCCTCTTTGCTCTTCTTGGTGCCTGGGAGCTTGTGTGGGGCTGTGGCGCGGTACAGGTACCCACTGTGTGCCACTGGCTGTGTGATCTCATTGTAGACACCCTCCGGACCCAGTTCTTGTGAGCGGGGAATCCCTGTGGGGAATGATGTGGATAGCAGACACCCACCAAGGTGTGGGTACTGGAGAGGCAGGGAGACCCCACTCATGTAGGTGTGGGTAAGGGGGTGTGCCAGGCATGGAGCTCCCTGAATAGGGGCTCCAGAAGAACTCACTGCCTTGCCCCATCCCAAAAGAGGGTGCAGGGGGGTAGGTGGGTCACCTGACAAGCCACAGCATCTAATGTCCCCAGCCTTGGGGCATGTTGCGGGGGGCAGTGGATAGGAGGAACCCCCCATATCACAGACAGATGGGGCTTGGGGTTCCTCTTACCTGAATGGTTCCTGAGCCTTTTCCTCTCCAGTGCCACCTCGCAGGCAGCAGGGTCAGCTGCCAGCCCAGCCTCCGTGGATGAGAAGAACTGCAGGATGGTCTTGAGCAGAGCTGGTCCTGTCACTGCAGTGCACAGTGCCTGGGATGGGACAAGTGCTTGCATAGACCATGTCCTGGCACACAGAGACCCTCAGCCTGCTCCTGAGGGTGCTTGAAGATAGGCAAAGTGGGGTACAACCTCCCACCCGAGCTCCCAGAGCTGCCTGCCACAAGGGTGGGGGCAGACACAGCCAAGCAAGGAGGTGTTGGTATCTCTGGATGGAGCTCTGGGATGGTTCCCAGTCCCCCAGTATCCTGACTGCTTCCCGAGGTTCCCTGCTCCTACCTGGAGCACGTCCTCCTGCGTGGTGTAGTGGGGATGGGGCAGGCGGTACCGTCCCTCTCGGTACTTGTGGGAGATGAAGTCCCGTCTCTGCTCGGTGCTGGCGTCTGGGTGCAGGGCCTCAGCGGTGGGGAGGCGAGCGGCCCAAAACCGGTTGGCTCGGTCGTTTCCCAGCATGATAAAGAGCTGTAGGAGAGTCCCGAGGTCATGGCGAGGGTCAGGCGGGAAGAGCAGCATCCCTGCATCCCGAGGGAGACCGTGGGGCTGCTGCCCTGCCCGGAGCAGCAGCCTGGGCCCTGAGCCTGCTGTGCCAGCCCCAGCATCCTGCCCCAACTGCCTCTACCTGTACGATCTCGTTGGACCAGACGCTGGTGTCAAGCTTCAGGCTTTGAACTTTGGAGATGTTGGAGCCCAAACTGCGGTGCTGCCCTGTGGGGAGCAAGAGAGTGAGCACCCCTTGGTCCCACCAGGGGAAATGGTACCCAAGCAGCACCCATACCCCAGGCAGCATCCCCGACCCACAGAGATGTGCTACTGGCCTGCACACTGTTTGCAGATGACCACACACAGGTTGATGGATGCCCAGTCGGGGCTCGGAGCCCAGCAGTCTGCACAGTGTTTGTTGGCTTTGTTGGACCAGATCTTCTCTGCCACCTCGTAGTCATAGAGCATCTCAGCTATGGCCTCCTGCAGGGCCTCCATCCACTCCCGTTTCTCCCGCTCCGACTCTGCCACAAAGCTATGAACACCAGCACAGCCAAAACTCAGACGGCTGGAGGAACCAGCACCCAGGTCCAGCATCCGCCTGCACCCCCCACCTCATCCCACTGGATAACTGGGATACCTGAATATTTTGGAGGGGGTGATGAGCTCGAAGCTGCGGTTCTTGGCTTCGCGAATGGTGGAGCCGCGCATCTCAATCACACAGATGGCGATGCCCATTTTAAAGAACTGCAATCCAGAGTGACACTGGTGTTGGCTCTGCAGCACTGTGGCTGCAGTGGATGCACCACCCAGACACACCTGTGATGCTGGGGCTGGAGCCAGGTTGCTGCATCCAGCACCCCCAGCATCCTATCCCTGCTTTGCCTGGACAATCAGACCTGGTACCATGTCACATCTCTCAGGTACCTCATGAGGGCTGACATAAAGCATCCTGAAAGTACTTGACACCTTAAAATGAAAGGCAAGCAGCCCCTCGGTTTTGGGTAAGGCACACTCATAAAGCAAGTATTAACTTGAGCACAAACCACAGAGACTCGATGTTGCTCAATGCATGTCTACAAACTGAAAATGAAGTGACTGGGAAAGAAACAGGGGTGCTGAGAAAGCTCAGCAGGCAGAAAGAGGGGAACCCCATGGGAAGCAGGTCATAGTGAGAAGACTGGAAGGGGGGGTCCATTCCTGGTACCTGCATCTCCAGCCCAAGCTCCTACTATTTCTGCTGTGTGCAGCATCTCCAGCTTCCTCCTCTGCCATTCCCGTTCTCCTACCTGTCTTCTTCCTCTCTGCTCTCCCTTTGGCACTAGCCCTAGCTAAAATCCCTCCACCCCTCCATTGCCCTCATCCTGTCCAGCCCCCTGCGGTGTCTGGTCCAGCCACCAACCTGCTCGCTCTTGTACAGCCACATCTCAGGCAGGCTCAGGGTTGCAAACACCTTGGACTTCTGTCCCTTCAGCTCCAGGATTCCCGACTTCTGGCAGTGGGCGGTGTTGGCAGGCCGGGGCCGGGACCCCACCAGGCGCTGCTCTGTCACCTTCTTCTGCAGCGTGGAGCACCACTCATTCCTCTGGGCTGGGGACCAGGCATGAGGGAGCAGGTCTGAGCCCTTCCCAACAGCCCTGGCATGGAGCAGAGCACCCAGCGCACATGGCAGGGGGTAGCCCTTGGTCATCATGGCTGGGTGGCTTGGGGATGGGGTGAGAACTGCCCCTGGGATGCTCTGGCTGGAGGATGGAGGCAGGGAAGGTTCCTTAGGGATCAGTGGTCCCTGGCTGGGGTCTTCGCTTACCCTCATTCTCAGCACGGAAGACAAAGATACGGTGGCTGGTGATGACTTGGAACTTGTTGTCCTTGGTGCAGCGAGCCATCTCGATCACGGACAGTGGGATCACCCCCTTGGGATAGGGCTCCTGGAATGAGCCCCAGGCAGGGTTATCCCCCTTTGCCCTCCTTGAGGGACACCTCCATAACCCACCCACCCCAGCACCTGACTCTGTGGTGCCATTACCATAAGCCTGCAAGCTCTTGCAGCTGTGGGCCATGCACGGTACCTGCTTCTGCATGGGTGCTGCAGATATGGGTCCACAGAAGCAGTGTCTGTCACCCCATGTGGTGTTGCAGCCACCAACACCCTACATCAGGTCTAAATGGGGCCATGCACCCATGGAAGGATGAGAGGATGTGGGACAGGAAATGGTTATTTCATCACAGTGCAGCACCCACAGCAAGAAAAGCTGCTCTGTGCAGCACATCCCTAGGTACTCAGCTGGGTGCTGCCTCAAAGAGCCTGGGGCCACAAGGTGATGAGCATTCAGGTAGGGCTGGGTCCATGGTGGCACCCAGAGAGCCCCCATTTGTGGTCTACCCCAGTGCCTGGAAGACAGAAAGGCCTCCCTTGCAGCTCCCTGTTGGCAAAGGGACCCTTGGTACCCCTGGCTCCCTACAGCACGAGGCTGTGTTCAGAGCCCCACCACAGCTGCTCTGTCCTGATGATGGTAAAGGAGTGCTGGCTTCTTACAGAAGGATATTAGAAGGCAAAGGGGACATGGCAGCTCTCGTGGTGTCAAGGCACCTTGCTCTGAGTGCAGCCTCCCCACCCTGCTCGCATCCTGCCCGCATCCTGCCCCTTTGTACCTTCTCACTGCTGAAGTACATCAGGTTCTTCCCATCGAAACGAACATAGCGCCTCTGGAAGACATAGTTCCTGTTGGCATGGCAGAAAAATGAGGCTGTTGGGAAGGAGATGATCCCCCAGGGACCACTCATCTGCTCACAGACCCCTGTTCCCCTGAGAATGGCTGCACAGAGACCGGTGCAATGGTACCCAAAAGATTCCTTCTCCTGTGGGGAGGTCTGGCACTGTGATCAGTGTGTCAACCTCACCAGCCTTGCCCAAGGGGGCTTTACCTATGGGGACTGTCCCATGGGTGGGCACGTACCCCTGTGGGGAGAGCTTGTCCAGCCATCCGCTGAGCATGGTGGGCCGGGGCTCGGACAGCGATGTGAAGCTGGCATAAGGGGAGATGGTGAGGTCATCCAGGACCTCGTCTGGGTAGAGATGTGCAGGCAGGATGAACGGGGTGCCCTCGGCCTGCGGTGCTTCCACTGTGGAATATCCCTCTGTGTCATTCTGGATGATGCGGTCAATGAGCCGGGACCGGGTCTCCTCATCCTCACTTCTTCCCTCACTGCTGCACTCGCTGCTTGTCCTGTAGGAAACAGGGCTATGAGGGAGCCAGCCTATGGCAGCTTAATGCCATCCCATTGGGAAGTCACACTACTTTTGTCCCCATCCTGAGCTCCTTGGGGCATCCAGTGATGTGGTGTTTGCGCTTCCATGAGCAGGGTGGGACAAGGGCTCAGAGCTCATGACCCCCATAGCCACCAGCACCCTGAGGCTCAGCCAGTCCTACATGGTGACAAGGCTGGGGCTACCTGGCAAAATGGACTTCCCCACTGTGGGTAACACTGCACAGGTCACTGAACATCTCCAAATCCCTGGCATCACCTGCCCCTCTTCACAGGCAGCAAACCAAGCCCAGTTCCACCTCCTGATCCCTGCTCTACATCCACCCCAGACCTCCTCACCAGGGATTTCAGCTTCCTTCTCCCTCTACCCCTCCAGTGTTCATGGCCCTGGGAATGTCCTTCTGCCATGACACCTTCCTGCCTGCTCTTGTGTTTTGCAAAGGGGTTGGGATGGAGAGATGGGCTGGAGTAGCTCCTGAAGCCATCTCCTGTTGTTGGGAAGCTGTGCTGCCCCCCTGCCAGGCCTGGTGAGCCCATCCAGCCACAACAATAAAAGGAAGTTATAAAAATAAACTGCTAAGCCTGTCCCTTCCCCTCAGCCCTCCCAGCCAGACGTGGCTCTTTCCCTGGAAAGGAAATGTCTGACAGTCCCAGGAGGAAAGAGCAGAGCTGCTCAGGTGCAATGGTGATGGGTAGCGAGAGAGCCATGGAGGCCGAGCACCAGCAGCAGAGCACCCTTACCACTGGATCACTGGTGGCATCCAATGCTAGGATGAAGAGAAGACTCCAACAGAGGCAACACCGATAGTTCAAGCCCTGTCACAGCTTCTGCCTGAGGAGCACCTGAGCAAGTGGTGCTTCACTTCTCCAGTGGGGAAAGGGTGAGTGATGGGGCAGGTTCCTGAAGTCATGAGCAGCATGGGGAGAGCAGAAAAGCATCTCCTGGCCACCTCTGCTCCAGTCACAGGAGCTGGGTGACAGCAGATAAAGCCAGCAGGAGCAAGGTGCAGAAGTGGCTGATCTGCAGGAATCCTCACTATGGGATGTTGTAGAAGGAGAAATGTACAAAGGAGAAACCCACTGGGGGTTACTCAAAGTGAGAAACCACCTCCAGCACCATACCATGTGTTGGAATGCTTTTGGACCAGGAGAACGACTGCAAACACCTTCCCTCATTGCAAATTCTCAAAACACCTTGTTTTGAGCACTGCCTCATCATAGGAACCAAGGCAATGCATGGACCTGTGCTTTGGCCATGGATAAGCACCTTATGAGGCCACTGGACATTACTGAACCACATGGGACAAAAGCAAGACCTGCAGTCTGCCTGGGAGGATGTTGGGCTGGAGCCACCCAGGCTGGGGGTCAGCTGTGGGATGGCGTGTGGGGCTGGAGAGGCAAAATGGCCTGTTTGGCTCCAGAAAGACAAGAAATGGCCATGAGTGGTTGGAGGCTCAGATCACAATGACCACTGCTGTTGAATTAGTGTAAAAGAGCCTTGGCAGGGTGATGGATCTGGCTGCAGTCCCAGCCTGGTGTCCAGCCCCTTCAGAAGGGGCTGCCCAGGGAGTGGGGTGGCTGGAGGACTCTGCATGTCATAGGTGGACATCAGCCTTGATGTCGGAGCCAAGTGGGAGAGAGATGCTCTCAATGGGTCAAGGCAAGAGAAGAAGAGGAAAATCCCATGACAACCACTTCCTGAGCCATGATTTACAGCCACTGAGGCCACAAAGAACTGGAGGACAAGCAGCATCCGGCGGGGACAAGCAAAGCTCATGGCCCAGTTGGAGTGGGGTCTCTCAGCATCCTAGGAACACGCCAAGACCCAGGCCAACTCCCAGCTCTGCCCTTGAGGACAGGGTTGGTAGAGGAAAACTCCAAACCTCCAAGCAAGTGTGCTAAGGCCAAGTGATCTCCGTTTCAGCTGCTGCTGGGCAATGAAAACAACCAACATTAGGGCCAAATGAGTTCCCAAGGCAAGGAAAGGGTAATTCCAGATCAGCTGAGCCTGGAATGTGATGCTTGAGGTGCACTGAGTTGGGGCAGTCTCAGCCTGTCAGTGCTTACATGGGGATCTGGAAGATGGAGGGTGGGTGATGGAGGAAAGGGATCTGCAGGTGATGAGGGGACCAAGGTGATGAGGGGACCAAGGACCTGCTGATGGATTTGGTTACTTCAGCTGTGGGTCATGGGCCAGACAATCAACCTTGAGGTAGGTAGGGAGATAAGGAATAAGCTGTCATGGGTACACCGTTCCCAGTGGTTCTCTTCCACAGGGAAGATGCCTTGAGGTGTGGGGAGCAGCAGTCTGGGTACCTATCTTCCTGAGGATCATCTCTGGGTACCTATCTCCCTGAGGGCCATCTCTTGATGCAAACCAGGGTAAGGTCCATTATCCTCACCACAAAGCACTGCTCTCTGATCCAGTGCCCTGAGCTCCATGGGATGACACAGGCACTGCTGTGCCACCATCTCTCTCCTGCTGAGACTGATGTCTGAAGCAGGGCAGATGCTACCATCCACACAAGTGTGTCATGGAGCTGAGCAACATCAGCTTGGATGAAGGTGCTCAGTGTCAGAGTGGGTGAATCCCAGCTTGTGATCCAGCCTCTGCTGGACCCTCAGAGATGCAGCTCCCCGGTTCAAGGGGAATGTCTCATTCCTCTTCCTCTTTGCTGAGGATATCTTGCTGCTGGCAAAGGCAGCTCTGCTCCTTTCTAACACTGACCCTCAATGCTCAGACCCCAAGCCAGGGAGCAGCATGGTCCAGATGGAACTCCCCCAGAGGAGGGTGAAAGAGGGTATCTCATATAGACAGGCCGTAGCTCTGTTCCAGGGGGATCATGGTTGGACTGGTGGGGAAGAAAGCATTGGATTGGCCCATGATCACAATGCAAAAGGTGTTCAGAGGCTTTTCTGTCTCTTGTTCAACTCCCCATGCCCCAACCTTAATGTTCAGGCTGTAAGAAAGCCCTGGCAACCGCTGCCTCTGACCCTGCTGATGGTCACATCCTGTCTTTTCTCAGCAAGACCCTGGTGGGTCCAGGCCTGAAAGCACCCAGCCAATGCCCTCAGGTTGCTCTGCATCCTAGCTCCCTAGAAGCTGATGGATGGAAACCGTGACCCACAAGCATCCAGCCCTGCTCTGAGCTGCTGGTACAGTGGCTCCACAGTGGACATCAGTATTTCTGTTTCCAAAGCTCCTATTCCCAGGTATTTGCAATTCCAACCTGTGTTGGGATTGTGACACTGGATCACACTCGCTCCCAGAGCTGGACTGATCAGTACTGGGACCAGAGAGGCAGGGCCATGGGGATGCACTGGCCAAGAAAGCCACAGGCAGAGCTAAAGGACACAGAGCTGCAGGTCAGCACCTCCTCTCTGAGCAACAGGAAAAGGAACCCTTCCCATCCAAAATGAGAAGAGCAGCTTTCCTTCCTCTTTCTGAGATAGTATCAGGAGCTATGGAAAGGACATTTCAAAAGCATTTTTAAGTGCCCCTCATAATCTCACTGTCACCACAGTGTGTGGCAGATCAGCAAATGCTGATCAAATGACGCTGGAGCCTTTGGAGGTTGCACATTCCTTCATCCGGCCCTCAGAGCCATCCCATTTCTGACTGATCCCTGTCCTCTTTGGTGTTTTCCTGCTCCTAGCAGCCAAACCAAGGCTCTGCCTGGTGTGTAGGTGCTGAGCACCACTGGGACAGCTCCACAGCATCCTCTGGCAAGCACCGACCCCTCGAGGCCCTCAAGGGCCACCCACCAGCACTGCCCCTTCTCATCTCTGAGCCCATCGGCTCTTCTTGTGACTGCTGACCTGATCCCAGACACTCCTGGTTGGCTCTGCAGTGGGGGCGAAGCCTCTGTGGCCTCTCAGGCTGTCCCCAGGGGTGTTCCTGTCCCTTGGCATGCAAATCCCAGCCCCTGAGTCCAGACTCTGGGCCCAGAGGAGGTGATTCCTACCTGCACGCTTCTCGCTCCAGGTCCAGCTCAGGCACTGCCTCGCAGCTCTGATCAGAGGAGATGGCAGCACCCTGGGAGGAGAGATTGGTCACATCTCCTCTCCTCCCCACCTTCTCCCACACCAGACCTCCTCAACCAGCCTGGCTTACCGCAAGGGGGCTCAGCTTGTGACCCCCAGCCCACCAGTGATGCTCAGCACTGCCAGGCACCTCGGTGTCACCAGCAGCGGCTGATGGGATGCAGTGACATCAGGGGCCATGCACCATCCCCACCATGTCCTCTCACCTTCTCCTCCTTTGATGGGGCTATGTGCCCAAAGATGGTCTCACTGTAGGGGCTGACAAGCTGCTCACTGACCTCTGTGGGCAGAGACATGGGAGGGAAAGGCAGTCAGCAGTGCCTGCTGCGTGCAGCAACCAGCCAGGTCTGACAGCCCCAGACGGGACCCCCCACTGAACCCCAACATCCACAACGCCACAGAGAAGTGAGCCAGACATGTCCCTGAGTGAGACAGGGGCACAGGGCAGGACCTGGGGACAAGGCAGAGGGTGTCCCCCTTACCCCCCTTCCTTGGGGACACTAGAAGGTCCCTGCTGCGCACCCTGGGTGCTCTCACCTGATTTGCTGGTGGGTCTCTGTGGAATTGGGGGTAATCCGGGACTGCTGGAAAACAGGAGAGGGTTTACTGTGGCTGCAGCTGGGATGGGATTTCTCTATCATGCTTTTCCATCTGGCTTACATGGGCTTGAGCCTGAGTCTGACCAGGGCAGAGCCTGGCTTCATCCCCCAGGATATGCAGCATCCCCTCCCTGCTCCTAGCGCCCTCCTTTGCTCCCTTCTCCTCCCAACCCCATGCTGTGGCCTCTGGGGCTGACAGGTATTTCCCATCCCAGGTCACCCCCTCTAACATCCCAGCAGGAGCCAGACCCAGACCCTCACTCAGCCACCCCTTACCATGGCAGGGATCCCCAGCCCTGCTGCTTGGGGGAGGGCAGAGGAAGGGCAGCAGCTTCTCCCCCCAACCAGAGGCCCATGGTCACCCTGTCATGTCAGAGGGATCCCAGCTGCCCTGAGGGCTGGCTCCATGCAGAGCCTCGGGGAGGCATGGAAAGGGTGGTGAAAGGGGCTTGTCAGAACCCGGAAGCGGCAAGGCCAGGCTGGGAATGGGGTCCTGGGAATGGAGGCGGCCTTTGGATCCTTGGATCTGGCTGCTCTGCACCCCCCTCCACTTGCTGTGGGGAGGGAAAACATCTGCTTACTCAGGCTTGTCCGGCTGGGTCAGCTCCTGCGTGGACAGAGCCGGGGGCTGAGCCTGGCCCTGGGGACCTTCCTCCCCTCCTGAGTCCTCAGTGGGTGCTGACAGGTGCTTGAGTCCTTCATAGATGACGTTGGACACCATCTCCATCCTGCCCTGCGCTGAGGCAGGCTGCAGGGCTGGTCTGGGGCACGGTGAGGGATCTCTCCTGTCTGGGATGGATGCAGGGTGACCCTGTGGAACACTGCCAGTACCAGTCTCCACTGCCGGGACCCTGTGGCTGTGCCGTGGTGGGACAGATGGGACGGACAGGGGGGATTTCTGTGATGCCTCCAGGGTTTGTCCATGATCCAGAGCTGGCGGGGACCATGATCCCTCCCGAGCGCTGTTCCGAACCCGCAGCCGGGATAGCCCCATTCCCATGGCCACGGCTGTCCCTGGTCCAACCGGCTGTGCTGGCTGGGGCTCTGGGCTCTCCAGATCTGTGGAGCTCTCTCCTGGCACAAACCCCTCCAGTACCACAAAGGCTGCAGTGGCCCCGTCCCTGTGTGTGTGCACTGGGACAGTGGGGCGAGCTGGCAGTGCCGGTGCTGAGCCCTGCTCTGGCTTGGAGCGAGGGAAAACCGTCCTCGGCTTGGGAACGGGCTTCACGATGGGAGGAGCAGGGTCCTTGTCTACAGGTGATGTCTGAGCGGGTGCAGCCACAAGCTGCTGTGTCCCCAAGGCATCAGTGGCCCCTCCTGGCTCTGCTTTCATGGCATCCTTGCCTGCTTGGGGGCCATCCAGGCCCTCAATGGCTTGGAAATGGGTGTCTTCTGCTGCAGGTCCTCTCCAGGACTGACTGATCACCCGTGTCTGCTGCACCAAGTTCAGGATCCTTTTGCGGTGCCCAGTGGCAGTGATGCCGAGCTGCTGCAGGCGGTCACTGTCCAGCGAGGCAGTGTCTCTGGCCACATGGTACCCATGCTGCTTGAAGACATCCCGGTACCTGTCCAAGTGGATGGTGGCCAGCCAGTCTGCGATATCGGAGTCAGGAGCACACGGAGAGCTCATGGCCCTGGGGTGCCTCTGCGACGGATGCTCAGCCCATCATCTGTGGAAGAGGAGAGAAAGGGGATGAGGAGGTGGCAGGAGAGGACATGGGTGCTCAGCTGTGAGTGGGAGCATGGGCAGCTCCTGAAGCTCCCCCTGCCTCACCACTCTCCCTATTGTCGCTCACCTCCCGGCTCCAGGAGCCCGCATCCTGTTGTTCCTCAGCCCCAAGCCTCTCGCCCCTCCCCGGAGCTGCCGGATCCCGGCCCCGCTTTGTCGGCGAGGCTGTGACCCGAGTCCAAGCAGGAACGGAGCCGCCGGGGGCTCACTGGGGACCGGGTTTCTGCTCAGCTGCCGAGCAAGGGGGCATCCCAGGCTCTGCCAGGCACGGGGCTGGGTGTGAGGAGGATGGGAGCAGCCAGAGGGGTGTCCCGGCGGAGGGACTGCCCGAGGCAGATAATGGGGGGAGCAGCTGGGCCCCTCCCAGGGGATGAGCTCCTGAACCGAGCAGCACAGGGAGGGCTCTGCAGCCGGAAGGACAGACCATAATCTCCCTCTGTCACTGCTGGCGAGGGCATGGGAGAGGTCAGCGTGACTCACGGCAGAGGGGGGGGAAGCCTCCCACCCACCCCATCCCATTGCCAGCACCCACAGCTCGAGGAGAGGGGCACGGCTGGGGGCTCAGCACACTGACACCAGCCGGGCCCCGCTCTGTTAGGGACCCCATCCCCAGATCTTTGCTGGCACAGCTCTGGGACAGAGCCGTGGTCTCTGCGGAGCACTGAGGGCCTTTTTCCCGTGAATCACACTGCTCCGCACTAAACCATCTGTGCTGACTGTGCTGCCACTCCGTCTTTTTCCAGTTCCTCCATTTCCCCCTATTGTTCAGCACAGGCTTCCTTCCTGCTGCCTGCATGATCCCACACATCCCCTGCCCCCTCCAGCAGGAGCTGAGGGACAGCCAGGCCAGGATTCCTGCTGCATGATCCCTGTGCAGGCATGTGCCTGCTCCCCACTGCTGCCTACGCAAGAGTGCCATGGGGCTGATGTGCTGGTGGTGGTTGTGGTGCCCCTGAGCGCATGAGGAGGATGCTGTCAGCAAGCACATGTGAAGAGCAGGGCTCTACTTACATGTGTGTGCCCAACCCTGTGTGTGTGCATGGGGGGCTCCTCATAGGGCAAGTGACTGCATACCAGAGTGCATTGAGTAGGAACAGCTATGGCAGGAGCTGGCTGAGAAGCTGGGGGAGCAAGGGGTGGGGAACAAGGCATGGGGCCACTGCAGCCTGTTGCGGTAGGACCTATACAAAGGGCTGGGCAGGG
The DNA here is from genome assembly GCA_002631895.1 of Agapornis roseicollis. NCBI lineage: Eukaryota > Metazoa > Chordata > Aves > Psittaciformes > Psittacidae > Agapornis > Agapornis roseicollis. The sequence goes on from NDXB01013762.1 coordinate 41,317, forward strand.
GGGTATAGAGGGTGATAGCCCACAGGGGTGTGGGTTGGGTATCACTGCCACAGGGTCAAAGGGCTGTACCCAGCAGAAATGGGGCAATTTCCCCCTTTCCTGTGCCTCTATTGCCCCGAGGGACGTGCAGGCAGCTTTGCCCGCTGCCTGCCCTGCCTTGGGGGTGGCCAGTAGGCAGCTGCCTGCCAGGGCCTGGCTCCCAAAATCCTCCCCATGCCAGGCATTGGGCACTTGCTGGGCTGTGGCTCTTTGGGGCCCTCCCGCTGTGCCCACAGGCAATGGCACTTCACAGGGAGGTGGACACCGTCCCTGTCCCTGCAGGACCGTCCGATGCAGGGGGCTGGAAGCGGGCACGAACTGCCCCAGCCAGGGCCCTTCCCTCCCTGTCCCAGGTCTGCCCCATCCGCCCCCTGCCACCGCCGAGGTTGTCCCTCACCTCTCGCCCCGCAGCGCGGTCCGCAGCCCCCCCAGGCCGGTGGCAGCGCCGCTGCGGGCTCCGTCCTGCTCTGGGCTCCAGGGTGATGCCAAGGGATGCCCCCGGGCACAGGGCTCGGCCCGCAGGCACCGCGCTCAGGAGCTGCTGCGGGCACAGCCTGGCTTCGAGGCACCCAGCCCGCCTCCCGCTACCGGTCCCTCCTACAGCCCAACCTTCCGGCCCCCGTCCTGCCCCTTCCCCGGCATGACCCTGCCCCCGGCTGCCCCGTGTCCTGCCCCTCAGCCAGGCTCTGCCCTCCTTTGGGGGCTGCATCCTCCCTGCTCATCCCCTCGCGCTCCTTCTCTCACCTTCCCAGTGAAGGTCCTGCTCCCCACGCGCATTGCCATGGAGGAATCTTCACCTGCACCAAAGGCTGCACAGCTGAGGGAGATGTTTGACCTTCTCAGGTGTATTGGGTTCTATCAGCTGCTCCCACCTCTGGCCACACACAGAGGAGATACTCATCATGGCCCAGAACAAGAGAGGTGCAGGTGCTGCCAGATTGGTGGAAACAGGCTGAAATGTCCATGTTTATGAGGGGACAGGGGAGGGTTGGCTGGAATGCTGGGAATACAGACCCCTGCCTTGAGCTGTAGGGATGCTGGGGATGCAGCACCCACCCCACTGCTGCTGCCCAGTCATGAGAGTGGAGTGAGCTGAAGGGCAGGATGGCACCATGGTCTGGGTGTCAGGGGGACATCGGGAGGGTTTCACTCCTGCAAGGAGCCTGTGCTTTCACCACAGACTGACCTGGCTGCCTGTAATGCAATGCTTTGTGCAAGAGCCCCAGTGGGGCCGGCAGTTAGAGTAGCTTTGCTCTTACCCAACCTTGCACACAGAGCGTGTCTGAGGCCAGTATCTCACAGCACCCTTTAGCCCTTCTCTGGTCCTGATGGTGAGGCTCCAGCTCCCTCGGCAACCCCTTAAACCAACTCAGACTGGTCCTTTCCTGTCCCAACGATGTCCCCTAGAACCGTTGCAGGGGCTGGGAGCAGTGGGAGGCCCTGCTATGGGAGGTCCACCTTTATGAGCCTCTGTGTGCCCAACTAGAAGTGGAAAGGCAGCTTCTCCTTATCAGAGGCTTGCTCCTACAAAGCAGAAGCAGAACTCATCATGAATCTGCAATAGCTTTTGCCTTCCTCCCCCTTCCCCACCAGCTGCTCTAGTGGTGGGCGATCTGTCCGTGGGGCTAGGAATAGCATCAGTGGCCCCACAGACCACCCCTATGGGTGAGGTGTGGAGACAGGGTGCAATGGGACCCACAGGGTGTGTAGGGACCCTCTGGCCCTGCACTGCAGACTGTGTTGTCCTGCTGGGCTCCTACCTCTGCCCCTTAGAGCAAACTGGCTAAACACAAGCATTGATGCTCACAGGAAGGTTACTGAGGTCTGCAGTGTGAGCGGCTGGAGGGGCAGAGCAAAGGGTGCTGGTGGCAGTGGTGGCATTGGTGTGTGCCATCATTTCCATCCTGCTGTGCTGGGGCATTAGCACCAGTGAAGCACACTCCAGCGAGAGACCAGATCCCGTCTCACCACTCCTTGGCACCCTGTGGCATCTCTATAGAGCCCTCACAACCTGCTGTGTGGAGCTGTTCTCACTCCACATGCAAGGAAGGCAGCGATGGGTTACTTGGAGAGAGATGCTCAAGGGTGGAAGGGACACCATGGGACGGCCCCAGAGTGGCAAGTCTCAGTCCTATCCTGTGGCTGAGTGTGACCACACACTCCCATAGCTCACATCCTGATGGCTGCTGACAGGCCAGTGCAGTGCAGAAAACCTTCTCCCTTGATCCATTCTCCGTCCACAGTCACCAAAGAGCCAGGACTAGGGCTCAGTTCTTCTGGCAGGGGGGAAATCGCTGATCAAACACCTCTGCTGAGCTCCAGTGCCAACAGGAACTGCCCAGCTGGAGCTGGGACATCCCCCAGCCATGGGACCACCACGGATCCAGACGGCTGGCATGGATAGAACAGGGCACAGCAGAGCACAGGAGCTCTAGGTCCTGGTGTGGGTGGTGTGGGTGAGAGCTGCCCAGGACATATCCATGAGCTCAGGAGATGCAAAGCATGAGCTGAGGGTGCTGAGGCACTGGCCCAGGGTGCCCAGAGAAGCTGTGGCTGCCCCATCCCTGGCAGTGTTGAAGGCCAGGTTGGACACAGGGGCTTGGAGCAAGCTGCTCCAGTGAAAGGGGTCCCTGCCTGTGGCAGGGGTTGGAACTGGATGGGGTTTAAGGTCCCTTCCAACACAAACCAGTCTGGGATCCCAGGGATGCAGTCTCATTGTCCCCCAGCCAGGGTGTGTTTGTCACTGGGGGCACTGCAGTGGGTTGCAGTTGTGTGCCGGCAGGATGGGGGGCCCAGGCCGCACTCCCCCTGATCCCTCTCCATCCAGTGCCGGCTGACATCACTGCCTCCGGGCTAATCTCTTGTCCAGCAGCAGCTTCCCGTTTCCTTTCCAATCTCTGGAATGACTCGCCTCTGCCTGGGGTCAGCAGGAAAAGCTGTCCAGATGGGGCTGCAGCCCCTGTGTCTCTGCCTGTGTCCCACTGGGCTGTGGACCAACCACGAGTGCATTCAGGGGGCTCCAGTCCCCCACATCTTCCCTGCCTATCCCTCCCTCAGGCACTCCGGGATATCGGCACACTGCTGCCTTCCTCTTTGTGACACAGGAAACACAGCAGTGGCCCTTATAAGAAATCACCACCCTGGGGGTCCAGCACCCCCAGGGTCGGGGACAGCCCCGCTGCCCAGTGCTGCAGGTTTCACTCTTCTCCCTAGACAGAGTGATGCTGGGGACCAGTGCTGGATGTGGACCAGTGTCCCTGCCACCCCAGCAGCCCTTGTCCTCTACATGCATTCGATGTCACTGCCGACCTGGGCGTCTTGAACATCATCGTGGGCTGGGTGTGAGCCCCCCTGGGGCTGGTGGGAGCAGGAGCTCAGGCAGCAGCTCCTCACATCTGCTTCTGGCTGGCTGACGGTAACTGCAGCCTGGCTGCTGCTGAGGAACCTCTGGGGAGTGAGAAGAGAGGGGGCTGCTTCTGCAGCACTGAGGCTGCGTGGGCTCGTCCTCACCCCAGCACCCTGCGGGCTCGGGGTGCCAGGGGGATGTGCTCTATTATGGCAGCACCCAGGGCTGTTTCTGCCCATTGCTGTGGCCGTGGCTCCCTGCCCAGCTCAACCAGAAAGTGTTACTGGGGTAGCCTGGGGCTGGGACGTGTTAAAATCCTCCCCGGTGTGAGCGCCCGCCCTCTGCTGATACGGTGGGAGCAGCACAGGGCAGGGAGGGCCAGCGCTGTGGGAGCTGTACATCCCCAGCCCTTAGGTGTTCCACATCTTCCCTGCAGTGATGGCTCCTCGCCCCTGCTCTGTTTGTGCTGCCAGCCCAGCTGCAAGCCGTGGGAGCCGCTGCCTCAATGGACCTCCTCTCCCTGCCGCAGCACATGTGTGGGTGATGTCCCCATGGAGCAGCACATATGCAGGACATATGTGGCCTTACGGAGTGGCTAAAGGGTGACAGTGAGCATCCGTGCCAGGGATGCTGGGGTGGGGGTCTGGATGAACTGGGGAGGAGAAGCACAAGGTGTGGGGGAAGCAAGCGCAGGGCAGCAGCCCTATGGCTCGGGGTGGGATCACAGGGGTTGGGGTGATGGGCTGTGGTCAGAGGGGCTCCAAAAGACACAGTGACTCTATGGCTTCTGCCACCCACAGATTCACAGGATGGCTGATGGGGCATCCCTCATCACTGCATAGGCTGACTGTGTCTGCCATGTCCCTGTCCCCTGGTCGTTATCTTGCTGGGACAGGTCTGGAGCTGAACCCCCCAGCATCATCAGCAGTGATGGCCCCATTTGCGTTGGCCTTGCACAGATCAGGCTTCAACCACTGTGGGGCAGGAGCCCCACAGCCGCAGGCAGCCTTGCAGCATGGGGGCTTGGACTTAGTGCCTGGACAGCCCCAGGGAGGGCTTGGTGCCAGCACCATCCTGTGCCAGCCTGAAGCTCTCTTGTGCACGCAGCAACCCCTTTATTGTTGTGCCAGAAACCACAGCAGCAGCAAACACCGAGGGAGTGGGGACAGAGGCTGCCAAGACCCCATGGCCAGGACAAGCCCCCCCAGCACCTCTGGGGAAGGGGTCCCCAGATCTGAGCTAGAGCCAGGCTCAGGGGTGAGCCTGGTGGCCAGGGCAGGACCTGGGAGTGCTCCCTGAGATGGGGGGGGGGTCACACTAAAACTGGGGGGACCTGGTGGGCTGGAGCTGGTCCAGCCTGAAGATGGGACTGTCAGAGCTGGAGCACAGGCCAGAGAGGCTCAGTGCAAGCCCGGTGCTACTGCAAAGCCTGGGCAGGACCCCCATAGATCCCCTGACTTCTGGACCCTTGGGGGACACCCCTACAAGGTCTCACACTGGCAAAGGGATATCCTGGTGCCAGGAAAGCTCCTACCCACCCCATAAAGGATTCCCCCTCTCTCTGCCCAGCTTCCCCTTGGGGCACCCACTCCCACTTCCAGCTCTATGTCCTGCCTGGGAACATCATTTCCCATGTGACAGTACCTTTGCTGCACTGCTAGGGGGGTCTATGATGAAGGGGTTGGAGAGCAGACACGACTATTGGGGTGCAGCGGGACAAATTCCCACCCATTCTCCCCCCCGGCTGCCAAGCCTCAGTCATGAGGGGGTCCCCCTATGAGGTGAGGGCTCAGGCCTCGTGGTCACTGGTGCTCAGGTGGTCCTCGGGCAGCCCGGTCTCATCGATGTTTTCCAGCGAGTCCGCGTGCTGCAGGGAGAGCTCGGCCAGGCTGACGCTGGGCAGCTTGTTCTGCTCCGGGTACACCCAGGGCTTGTACCCGGGGTCGTGCTTGCGCTTCCACTCTGGGTACTTCAGCCCGGCCTTGTAGATCTTCTTCATTGCCTGTGGGCAGAGTGGGACCAGCCCATCACAGTGCCCAGGGGGGATGGAGCCACCCTGCTCTGTGGGCACAGCTCCCAGCTCCCCCATGGCTTGTCCTTTGGGGGGGCATGGAGGGGATGGGGGCCTGATGATGGCTTGGACGACACAGCATGGGTCACCCAGCACCCATTCTGCAAGCTCTGGGACACCAGCACCCATCCTGCTCTTACCTAGGGGCCACATTGTGACAGCTCACCCCTTATGTCCCTGCATCCCACCACCACCACCACGCACACTGCTTACCTTTGGTGCCACAAACTGGGAGACACGGTTCACCACCCACTTTGGCAGCGACCCTGCAAGAGCCCAAAGCCCCATCACTCAGGCAATGTGGGCCCTGCACAGTGCCCTGTGCCGGGGTCAACACCCCCCAGCACTGATGGCTGTGCCCTGGGAGGGACCCCCTTCCTCCCTGTGGCAATGGAGAGCCACAGCGGGTGAGCTCTGGGGGTACATTGGGGCACGCTGGCACTCACCACGGGGGTCCACCTGGGTGAGATAATAGAGGACGCAGGCACCGGCGCCATTTGCCTTGATGAGGTACCCTGTCTGCAGGGACACGGCTCTCACAAAGTCCTTCCGGGGGGGGTATTTCTGCAGAGAGACCCCATGCACCTCAGAGCCTGCCCCAGCCGCTGCCCAGCCCTGCCTGTGCCTGCTGGCACCAGCGCCGTGCCAGGGCTGGGGCTCACCGGGTGCTTGACGCTGTAGTTGATGATCATGTAGTCATTGCCCAGGGGCAGCCAGGAGCGCAGGGTGACGAAATCCCTGTTCTTCAGTGGGCTCGGGCACTTCCCTGTGGATAGACCCTGTTACATCCCAACCCAGTGCCCCTCGTGGCCCCACAGCCACAGGTGCTGTGGGGTAAGGGAGGGGGTCCCCAGGGGCTGCTCACAGGAGTAGTATCCCACGTCAGCGTTCACGGTCAGGCGCCCGATGTCGTAGGTCTCGATCATGTTCGAGTCCCATTTCTTGCGGTAGTCGGTGTCGTGCAGCACATCATAGAGCGTCTCAGCAGGGACATCCTTGCAGGAGATGCGAGTCTGGGGAGTGAGACGCAGTGGGGAGGGAGGCAGCTCACACCCCACAGCGTGGAGCAGTGCCTGCCTGCGGAGGAGGGCTTCAGGCTGTTTCTGTGTGCAGTGGCGTGTCCCTGTGCTGTTATAAATCCATGTACACGTGTGCCATGGACAATGCTCCGCACACACATGGTGCTTCAGGATAGCCCATGGTAGCCAAAGGGTATCCAGGGGGTAGAAGGACCCTCAAACAGAGCTGCATGGTGGTCCAGGCTCGGCTGCCTGGGTACCCCATACCCAAACCTGTTCAAGCACAAGGATGCTCCTGCCAGGGTGGTTTTGGTGAGGGGTCCAGCCCAGGGAGGTTGTTGGGGCCCCGGCTGTAACCGGAGCCGTGGAGCTGCCCTACCCAGCAGTGAGTGCATTATTGATGAGCTGGCTGCCCTGCTCAGCTCAGTGCCGGCAGGAGGGAGATGTCATCTGCTCCTCGTTAGAGGCCTTGCATCTTTGATGAGGTGCTCAGCACCGGCGGGTAACTGGAGATGCCCCTCTGAGCGTGGCAGGCCCCATCAATCTCGGGCAAGCGTTCCCTGATGGCCCCAGTGGCCAGTCCTGCCCCATGTGCTGGACTTGTGCCCAGGACAGGCTTGGAGATGTGCTGCAGACCCCGGGGTACCAGGGATGAGAGTGTGGGAGCACCCAGACCCATGCTCTGAACCCCAGGCCCCAGCCTGTGCAGCTCAGATCCTGGGTGGTATCTTCCATCCCAAACCCCTGCACCATGCCCAGGCCCTCTCCAGAGGAAGGAAAACCACGTCCTTGCAATGAAGCAGGCTGATGGTGCTCAGACCCTCCCAAAACCTGCCTGGGGTTCTCAGTCTATGAGGCTTGGTGGTGGCAAAGCTGGGTATAACTGTGTCCCCTCTGCTGGGCTCTATGTGTTTGAACCTGGCTGGACCTCACAAGGTTCCTGACAGCCCATCCAGGAGCAGCTTTGTCTCCAGCACATCAAACACTCTCCACACTTCAGTGCCGCACACACTGCAGACATGCTGATAGGGCACTCCCATCATCCCAGTAACAGGGTGAGATCCAGCAGCTCGCCACAATCCAGACCCTGCACTGCTGATCCCCATCCTGCAAGCCAGGTGCTGAGCTGGTTTTCCTCCCACCTCATCATCCACTTCTGTCCAAACTCACCAATGTGGTGATGAGAAGACTACGAGAGACCCTGCCAAAGGTTTTACTGAAGTCAAAGTGCAGGGCTTTCACTGTTCTGCCCATACCCAGCCAGCCAGTCCTCTCATTGCAGGAGGCAATCAGGCTGGTCTACCATGGTTTGCTCTTGGTAGATCCCTGATGCTGTTACCACTGCCCTTGTCCTTCAGGACATGCCTTCCAGGGGGAATTTCTCCATCACCTTCCAGGGATGGAGGTGAGCATCCTTTTTGCCCTTCTGCAAGATGAATGGGACATTCGCCTCTTCCCAGCTATCAGGGACCTCCTGCAGTCACCAGGGCTTTCCAGAGACATTGACCAGAGCCCTCAGTAACCCCTGGTGCATCCTGCTTCGTTCTGTGCGCTTGTTCATGCCCAACTGGCCTAAGTGCTCTGGCATCCTAGCCCAAAAGCTCTTCCCTGGCTCACAGCAGCAAGGCAGCATGTATTGCAGCTACACCTCTGTAAGGAGCACTGCTCCTCCTCCTCACCTTGCCCTGAAAGGCCTCCATCCGTGGCAGCACCACAGCCATCGTGGACCCAGCTCCACCTTGTGTCTGCCCAGCTGCAGGCACATGAGATGGGCTGCTGGTTACTCTGTGTGCAGGAGAGCAGCGCAAGAGGCTCCTCCAGTGTTCTGTGCCCCAGACACACACCACCACCTCCCCGTGCTCTTCAGGTCATAGCAACCCTTCCCTGACACTCCTAGTTGACAGCTCCCCTTGTCAACTTGTCTGTCCCATAGGTAAGATGCTCCTGTCCTACTTCCTTGGGCAGATCCCATTCCTGCCTAGCAGCCCTGGGCCTCTGTGCCCAGGAAAGCCAAAGCCCAGCCTGTGACACCAGGTATGGAGTCACGGCTGCATTGACTCACAGGATTCTCTCACTCAGGGCTTACCCTGTAATGGAGCTCCCTTGCCCCCAGCATCCTGTAACCACTCTTGATGTACTCAGGGTCACCTGCCAGTGTCAGTGGTGCTATATAGAGGAGCAGCTAGGTATAACAACCTGAGGGATGGTTGAACCTCATCCCAGATCTGTTCTGGAGGTGAGGAAGGAATTCTTCACAATGGGGATGTTAAAACAGTGGCACAGGTTGCCCAGAGAGGTGGTGGACGCATCATCCCTGGAGACATTCCAGGCCAGGCTGGATGCGGTTCCGGGCAACCTGATCTAGTGGAAGGTGTCCCTGCTCATTGCAGGGGCGTTGGACTGGGTAAACTTTGAAGGTCCCTTCTAACCCAAACCATTCTGTGATTCTATGATCCAGCCCCTGGCAAACAACAAACATCCTGAGCCTGCACATGGGGGCTCTTAAACTCCCCAAGGTGCTCCTCGAGTGCGGGATGTCAGGGATGTGCTGCAGGACGGTGTGGCTGGGGTAGAGGCACCAGGGAAGCATCGCACCAGCCTGTCTCATACCCAGGGGCTCCCAGCAAGGCCATCTCTATAACGTAATCGATCCTGGGGCCTTCCCTCCTGTGTCTGGATCAAGGGCAGCCGCAATGTGAGCCCACACGCGTGCATGGCAGGATGCTGCAGCGGCATCCCGGCAGGTCGAGAGGCTAAAGCCACAGGGCAGGCAGTGAAAGCCTTGGGCAGAAACACGCCTAGGCAGGCTGGACCAGGGCACTGCGCACCCTCAGGGTGGGCCAGCACCCCAGGGACCCTCGGGTGCAGCTGGGGTGAGGAAGGGCTGCGGTCCTGCGGCTGCAGGCATTTGCTTACCTTGATTTTCTGCACAGTGCAGCTTTCCTCCTGGCCCTGACTCCACACGGTCACACCAGCCTTGTTATACCGACAGTGCCAGCCCTCCAGGCTCTCGCACTGATCCCTGAAGGAGCTGAAGTCGGAGTCATCCGGGATATAAACCATCTCCCCTCCTCTGGACATGGGGCTGAGCTGCCGGACCCAGGGCGCGGGCACTTGGCTGCAGGCAGGCTCCTTCTGCCTCACCTCCCTGGGAAACCCAGCTTTGCCCTTGAGCTCTGGGTGCCTGCTGCAGCTCACATCATCCTCCGAGCCCTACGCCCGTGCCCCTGCGGTGGGCACCGGGGCCGCGCAGGCACCCAGGACGGGCAGAGGCACCCCGGAGCAGGGGGAGGAAGGCTCAGCGCCTGTAGTTGCTATCGCAGCTGCCGGGAGCTCGGGTGTCTCCTCCGGCCGGCTCCCGGGATCACATTTCTCCCCGCGGGCTCTCAGCTCCTCTATTATTCAGCAGGTAGCAGCGCGCAGGTGACTCGGCTTGCAGGGCGCAGCTGCCCCCGGCCCCCCGAGCCCCCCAGCCCCGCTCTCCCCTCGCTGCAATCTCAGTGCCTGACTTTGCAGCACCAGCTCGCTGATGGGATCAGCTGATCACCTGCCTGGAGCAGCAGCCGGGCCTCCAGCGGCACGGCGGAAGCAATGGGCAGCAGCATCAGCAGGATGCGGGCTCGGGGGGGTGTGGGGTGTGGGGGACTGGCCTGCCTGGGATGGGGCCGCGGTCCAGTGCACAGCACCCTGCTGCTCAAGGTGCCCTGGGTCTTAAGGGGGGGTGTGTGTGGGGGGGGTGTCCTGGCAGTGTTTGCAGTGGGGAGGTTGCCCCTCACTGAGCTCAGCAGGATCCTGGTGATGCTGGCAGGAAGAGACCCCTGGGGTCTTTAGCCCACCCTGTTCCTTGGAGCAGAAACACCAGCAGCATAGGGTAAAGTGACCCGTGGCTTTAACCAGCTGTGTTTTGAAGGGTGGACTTGCCCCATGTCCCTGGTGGCATGTCCCACATGCTCCACCTCCCCAGGAATAAAAAAGAGTAATTCCTGCTTGTCCTACCTGAAGCTGCAATTAGTGCCCATTGTGCTTCGTTACACCTCATTTTGCCCGTTGTCCTTTGTTACTCCCTACAGACAGAGATGGCTCCATCTCCAGGTAGCTGCAGGCTGGTAGATCCCAACCCACCCCTCTTGTAGCCCCAGCCCTGCCAGCAGCAATTTGCTGGTCCCTCTCCAGCTCCTTCACCTCCCCCTGACCTGGCCGTTGTCTCAGGCTGCTGCCCCCACTCCTCCTCATGTCACAAACATCAGAGCTTGCCCCCTTTTCCCAGCCTCTTGGCCGCGACTCCAGGTCCTGGTTTGTGTTGATCCAACTTTGGAGCTTCGTGGGATCCACCTGGGCTGAGGCTCTGCATTTGCTGCACGCCCATTCCTCCCACATCAGCCTCACCTGCAAGCCAAAGGTGCACCTCTTGTCCAACCCTCTGCTGATGATGTGGAACATGGCCCCAGCACTCAGCCTGGGATACCCCACTTGGGTCTAGCTGCCAGATGGGCATCAAGGCACAGGCAAAAAGGAAAGGAGAGCAGGGAGGAAGCTGCAGCATTGACAGAGCCTTGCCTNTCTGCATTTGCTGCACGCCCATTCCTCCCACATCAGCCTCACCTGCAAGCCAAATGTGCACCTCTTGTCCAACCCTCTGATGATGATGTGGAACATGACCCCAGCACTCAGCCTGGGATACCCCACTTGGGTCTAGCTGCCAGGTGGGCACCAAGGCACAGGCAAAAAGGAAAGGAGAGCAGGGAGGAAGCTGCAGCATTGACAGAGCCTTGCCTGGGGAGAGAGGCTGCCTGCAGCTCACCGCACTTCAGCACGGTGGCTGAGCAGCTCCTCCATGCACACTGGCTCATCCTGGAGCTGTGTTTCACACCTTGGCCTGCTCTGCGTGCCATAGTCACCACCAGTGAGGCAGAGCTGCCAAGTGCCACACTCGGCTGGAGAGCTGCTGCAGTGGGCAGGGAGCAGCGGATCCCGAGCTGGGGATAGCGCAGAGGAAAGACCTTGGGGTGGCCTTGGGGCTGTGGAGCAGGGAGCAAATAAGGCTGGAGGGATTTATGGTCCAGAGCTGTTCAACACCATTGCTGTAGTGTCCCCTGGGGTGCACAGGAGAGTGTGTGAGCATCCGCATGCCTGTGTGTCCACAGCCAGTCACCCCCGCCTCTGTGAGACAGACACAGCCTGGAGAGTCCATGCATGGATGTGTGGGGCAAGGTAGAACCCAAGCCTGGGGGCTTTGTAGCTCCAAAGCTCCGTGGGGTGAAAGGAGGAAGGACACTGCAGTCCTGGGGATGGAGCAGCTCTGCTGGGCTGCATAGGAAGGAGCACACTGCTTGCCCAGCACCACTGAAGCATGAACCAGCCCTGCCTGACCCCATTTCTCTCTGCGCCTGACAGATGGAAAGTTTCTGTCCCTGGTTGGACAGGCTGGTGGAATTGAAGGTGCTTTCTTCTCTTCTGCAGCACCCTTGGGTCAGTGTTCAAGCTGGACGACAGTGCAGCCACCCAAGAGCTTGCTGGTCACCATCATGTCATCTGCAAGCCACCAGCTGAGCTGAGATGGGTTCCCATCACCCACTTGGCCTTGCAATCACTCAGGGCTAAAGGCAGCCCCCTTTACCACTGTCTTTGGCTCTTTTGGATCCAAGGTCTGGATCTGGGTGATGCTGCTGGGAACCTGCACATCCCAAGGTAGGGAGAAGGTGGCTGTAGCAAATGTAAAGACACAGGTTAATGTAACCCTGCCTCTGTCACCCATTTTTAACTTGTATTCATGAACATTGACTATCAAACATCCTGCCTTGAGTTTCCTGCCTTGAATTTGCAGCCAGGCAATGTCTATCCAGAAGCAGTTTTATGGTGTATCTCCAGGTACAACAGCCCCATGCTCCCCATCCTCCATGGAGAAAGTGCTGCTCAACAGCCCTGCCTGTACAAGGACTTTCTGGTCCCTTCCTCCTCCTCCTCCTTTCATTATCCAGGTCAAATTCCTAAACTCTGCAAGTGCCTTTGCAGACCCCAGAGGCAGGATGTGGGATTTCCGTGCTGGGAATGGGGTTGCAGGGCTCTGATGTGGGTGTTCAGGGCTCTCTTAATGAGCTTGAATGCCTCAACAGGATGAGCTTCCGGGATCTCCAGAGCTGGAGAAGAGCATCCAATCTCCTCTGCAGTGCCTGCTTCTGCTCCTTCAAGAATCAGCTTCAAAACTGAAACAGAAACTTTGGCTTTGTGTGAACCATGCTGCTCTTCTCCTCAGGTACTCGGGTTTATCTGCTGGGGAATGAAGGAGAGAGATAGGAAGAAAAGCTGAGATGGCTGAGAGTTTCCTGGCCTGTAGGGACAGACCAAGGGGCATGGCTTGAACCTGCCAGAACAGGGGAGACTGAGCTGAGCTCTTAGGCAGAAGCTCTTCCCTGTGAGGGTGCTGAGGCGCTGGCACAGGGTGCCCAGAGAAGCTGTGGCTGCCCCATCCCTGGCAGTGCTCAAGGCCAGGTTGGACACAGGGGTTGGAGCAAGCTGCTCCAGTGGAAGTTGTCCCTGCCCGTGGCAGGGGTTGGAGCTGGATGAGCTTTAACGTCCCTTCCAACCCAAACCAGGCTGGAATTCCATGACCCCTTGATGCCAAGTGTGATCCGGGAGTCCCAGGACCTCAGGAACCACCCCAGATCCCCGGGGCTGCAGGGTCCCCCCCCCCAGTTAAAACCCACCTGCAGCTCCCTGGGGAGGACAATGTCCCCCCACCGGTGACACCCCCAGGACGCGCAGGGACCANGCGCAGCCGAGGCCTCCACCCCAGTTAAAACCCACCTGCAGCTCCCTGGGGAGGACAATGTCCCCCCACCGGTGACACCCCCAGGACGCGCAGGGACCAACCAGCCCGGGCTGTGCCGCCCTGTGCAGCCTGGCGCTCGCCCGCTGGGTGTCACCAGTGCTCCACGGACCACAGCGACAGGGACACGGCAGGGAGAGGCTGGGGAAAGGGATCGAGCCGGGGAACAGGGAGCGGAGCGGGGCCGTGCCAGCGGCGGGGACAGCGCAGGAGTGACCCGTCCCCCCCTCCGCCTAGTGCCACCGGCTCGTCCAGGGAGGTGGAAGGGATGGCTGGGGCTGATTCTGAGCTGGGTCATAGGAGCAGAGTGGTTTGGGTTGGAAGGGACCTTGCAGCTCATCCAGTTCTCCCCAGCAGAGGGGTAGGATCCCCTCCCTCGACTGCTGCTCACGCTCTGGGGGTGCAGCCCAGCACACGGGGGGGGGTTCTGGGCTCAAGCACTCACTGGAGCTGGGTCATGGGGAGCTTCTCACTGACCAACAGCCCCAAGTCCTTCTCCTCAGGGCTGCTCCATTCAGTCTCCCCCAGCCTCTGTGCTGGAGATTGCCTTGCCCCATGTGCAGGACCTTGCACTTGTCCCTGTTGAACTCCGTGAGGTTCACACAGTCCCATCTCTGCAGCCTGTCCAGGTCCCTCTGGATCCCATCCCTTCCACACACACAGGGTGGTGCAGATGTGCTCTGTACGTGTGCAGACATGTGTGTGCCCATTGCAGCTGTTTTGGTGTGCACCTTGATGCTCCTCAAAGGCCTCTCCTTAAGCACCCCATTCCCATTTCAAGTCCTGTTGAGAAGTATTCTGCTTCCCACTTCCTTCCTGCCACCATTGCTGCATCCCCACTTTCCAGCTCTCCCTCTGCAGGATGCATGGCCCTGCATCCCCACTTTCCAGCTCTCCTTCTGCAGGATGCATGGCCCTGCATCCCCACTTTCCAGCTCTCCCTCTGCAGGATGCATGGCCCTGCATCCCCACTTTCCAGCTCTCCTTCTGCAGGATGCATGGCCCTGCATCCCCACTTTCCAGCTCTCCCTCTGCAGGATGCATGGCCCTGCATCCCCACTTTCCAGCTCTCCTTCTGCAGGATGCATGGCCCTGCATCCCCACTTTCCAGCTCTCCCTCTGCAGGATGCATGGCCCTGCATCCCCACTTTCCAGCTCTCCCTCTGCCCCATACTGCTCATTTGAGCTAAATCCTTCTGCTTTGGTGGCAGCCAGCCTTGTGTCCCCCCTGCCTTGTGTGCCCTGGAGCATCACCACACTGCCTGCAGCCACTCAGGGACCCTGTGCCAGCCTCCCACTGCTCAAATCCCATCTCTGCTCCATCACCTTTCTCCTAGCGTGGCACACAGGACCATGGTACCCCATGGCTGCCAGGCCAAGGCTTGTTCACACAATGCCCCAGCCAGGTTTCAGTGTGATTTAAAAGGACTGTGAAAAATGTAGTTATTCCCCCCCACCCCCTTTCAGCTGCAAGTCAATACTTGGGGAAAGATGTTTAATTATCTTTGTCACCCTCCTAAATCTCTTTATGAAAGGGTTTGGCTGCAAATCTTCACATCATTTCAGAGTTATTGGCTAGCACAGTGCGCAGCGGCATAGTAAATTAGCCGGTTGGAGCAGGCATGGGTGACCCCCCTCTGCTTTGCTGTATCCAAACTCTTCACTACCCTGGGGCTGTACCAGCAGTGGGGGGGGGCAGCAGGGAAGCCCCCTGCTTGCTCAGGGTTAGGGCTGGTGTGCCCTCCATGTATGGGCACCAAGCGTGCATCTTGTCCCAGTGCATGCCCCATTCCTGCAGTGGGTAATGCCACAGGCTGGCAGCTTCCCTTGGCCCCAGGATCACAGGATCATAGAATAAACCAGGTTGGAAAGACCTTTGAGATCATCAAGTCCAAGTTCTCCCAGCACTGCCAAGGCCACCACTAACCCATGGCACTGAGGGCCTTGTCTGTGTGTGAACACTTCCAGGGATGGTGACTTCAGCTCTTCCCTGGGCAGCAGTTCCCTATCAGACCTGTGCTCTAAAATGGGTGAGACAGGATTCAGGGACATAGGACAGCCAGGGTGACCTCCTGTATCATGAGGTCTGTTGCTCTCTGTGTGGCATGGTACCCCCAACACAGCCGTTAACCCCATTCCAGATGCTTTCCCCAGCCCTGTGGACACTCTTCCTGGACCTGGGGCTGTAGTTACCTGGTGCCATGGCTGGCAGGATCACCCTGGGGTGGCCCAATATCACCACTGGCTAAGGGATGGACTAGGATGGGGCTGAGGCATCTGCATACCAAAGATGCTGGGTGGACCCTGCTACTCTGAATCCCCCAAACTCCCCAGCTATCCACCTTGCACCTCCTCAAAGGCAGATGGGAGAGCAGATGGATGTGCTGAGATCCAGTGTGGTCATTTCTGGGTGCTGCTGCTGCTCTCCCCAGGGCAGGAGATCAGAGAATCATAGAATCACAGAATGCTTTGGGTTGGAAAGGGCCTTAAGATCATCCAGTTACAACCTCCTTGCATGGGCAGGGATGTCTCACCCTAGACCATGGGCACAGGGCTCGTGGCTGCAGAATAGAGAAGGATGGGGATGCTCCAGCAGGATGCAGAGCAGGCACAACCACGCTCCCCAACCTCTCCTCTCCTGGGGGGCACAGAAAGCGCGTTGAAGTCCTCCCTCCCCAAGCATCACCCATCATCCTCCATGCCCTGAGCCTCCTGTTCTCATGCAAAGCCAGGGCTGGGCTGGAGGCTTGAGATATGCCGGAACAAAATGCCACCTTCCTGATAATGCCTTTTATTGGACTAGGTGACACGCAGGCTTTAGGGGATAGCAGGAGAATCCTCTTGGCTCATCCACAGAAAGGATTTCCACAGCCCTCCCAGCGGCTTGTCAGCCCCTGAGGAGTTATTACCTCCCGACCGACACACGGCTCTGTCTGCCGGGAGCTGAATGGGAATGGTGGCCCTGCCCCCTGCTCGCTGCTTCCAAAGATTACGGCGTCTTTGGATAAGCTCCTCGGAGCGCTGCTGCGGGAGCATCACACAGGGGCTAATCACAAAATTAGCAGCGAGAGAAAACCTGGTGGCAAGAACTTATCTGTGGCGTGGGTTTGTGCTGCTCCCGCACCCGGCCTTAGGGAAAGCTTCCCTGGGGTCGCAGCACCAAACCCTGCTACATACGAGCGTTGGGAAGGAGGTGATGCCTCACGTGTGGTTGAGCGTGTGTGCTAACACTCCTGCGTGTGTCTGCTAACACAAGCTGTGTTATACACACAGGCATCCGTCCATGTGTGCTTGTTCAGATGGCATATAGGTACATACACAGGGTTGCCCCTACACTCATGAACACACATGCAGACGTGTGCATATAGATAGATATAGCAGCCTTCCAGTGCCTAAAGGGGCTACAAGAAACCTGGAGAGGGGCTTGGGACAAGGGCCTGTAGGGACAGGCCAAGGGCAATGGCTTGAACCTGCCAGAAGATGGGAGACTGAGCTGAGCTCTTTGGCAGAAGCTCTTCCATGTGAGGGTGCTGAGGCCCTGGCCCAGGGTGCCCAGAGAAGCTGTGGCTGCCCCATCCCTGGCAGTGCTCAAGGCCAGGTTGGACACAGGGGCTTGGAGCAAGCTGCTCCAGTGGAAGGGGTCCCTGCCTGTGGCAGGGGTTGGAGCTGGATGAGCTTTAACGTCCCTTCCNTGGACACAGGGGCTTGCAGCAAGCTGCTCCAGTGGAAGGGGTCCCTGCCTGTGGCAGGGGTTGGAGCTGGATGAGCTTTAACGTCCCTTCCAACCCAAACCAGTCTGGGATTCTGTGTGCACATGAATATATTACATACATACATACATGAATATATTACATACACAAGACACATGATGACACACTCACGTGTACACACACACTGCATTTGCAAGCACAAACACATGTACATACACATGCATCTTCCCTCACATGTGAACACATGACACTGGGACAGCAGTGCCGAACACCCTTGGGTGCTCCCCGGGCACCCTATGCTGCACCCTGGGGCTGGCAGTGTGCTGGGGGGGGGAAGGGCAGGAGCCATGCAGGGGTGATTAAAATGTACCGTTTGTTTTATTTAAGCTCAAGTGTCAGGAGAGTTACAGGGCACTGAGCTAGAAAATAGCATTTACAGAGCCACCTCCTGCCACCCAAGCCCTGACCGGTGCAGACTTCATTAGCACCACACTCATGGGTGCATGTCTAGAGGGGAGGGGAGGGTTGTCTCCCAAGATGATGCCAGAACAGCCCCTCCATGGGACCCCAAAAGCAGTCTCTATGGGATCACTGAGCCCCATGGGACCCAGCACAGTGGTGGTGGTGGTGGTACTGAGGGCAGGGAGACATGGACCATGCTGGGATCCTTAGGGTGCTGCTGCACCCAGGGCTGTTGGGGCAGCCCCACTCAGCCATGGCCATGTTTCGGGGATGGCTGGTCCAGCCATAGCAAAAGATGTTATGATTCCCTTTTCCCAACTCCTCCTTCTTCCCGTGGCAGCTCTGGCACTGCCAGGGATGCGTTTGAAGCAATTAAAGCTCACTAATTGCTCAGAAACAACAGAGGCCCTGTGGCAATATGTGGGGGTGAGTCCTACAGGAGAAGAGGGAGACCTGGCTGGTCCCAGCACATCCAAAGTGGTGGTGGGGGGAAACAGGGACCTGCACTCACCTGAGGTGATGCAGGGATGAGCTGAGATCCCTGGAGGGGTCTGGAGCTGTCAGCAAAGGCCGTGGGATGTGTAACGTGTGTGGGCATTGCCATGGTCTCACCCACCCAGCAGCCCTGTGCGAATGTTAACTTGAGTGCTGCCACATCGAGCTCTGAGCATCACACAAAGGGCTGATGCCACCTCATCTGGGGGATACCAGCATCACACAAAGCCCCCTGATGCCACCTCATTTGGGGAATACCAGCCTTATCTTCCTCCTTGCAGCCCAGTGCTCTGCCATGGAGATGAAACAGGCTCTGCTTTAGGCAGACAGGAGGTGAATGGGTGCTTGCTTGAGGCTGTGTCCCATGCATGTCTTGAGCAGAGCTGGTGTGGGCTGAGCGGCTGCTCCCAAGCCTTGGAAAAACAATAGCATTTGGTAGGAAGGGGGGGGGGGGAGGGGGGAAGCCTTCTCCTGGATTGAAATGATGCTTTGATTGGGAACAGATGCATGAGAAAATTGGAGGAGGCAGGTACCTGCATGGTTAGACACAGGGCCAGCCGCCAGCCTGCTGGTGGGCCCTGGCTGCAGGGAATTGAAGTAAAGAGCCCCCAGAGGTGGCTGGTGCTTGGCTTCCTGATGCCTTGCCTGCTCCAGGGCTGCTGGAATGGATGCGGGTCTGCCTGGGCAGGCAGCAGGCACTGGAGCTGGGCAAAGATGTGCTGGTACATGGGACGTGCCCGGCTGCTGGATGCAGGATGCTGTGGTTGGGTGTGAGCTGTCCCCTGGCTGGGGGGAAGAGGTTGTCACTGGAAGCAGGGATTCATGGGGAGAGTGCTCTGCTGTCCTGGGAGGAATTGTCCTGCCAAGGAGGATGTGGGATTGCACATGTGAGGCCAAGCCCCATGCCCAGCTTGGCATCCTGCAGGACCAGCACAAGAAATGCTGTGGGTAGCACAGTGTGGCCTCCTCCTCCTCCTTTTCCTCTTCTGTCTCCTCCTCCAGTGCTGTCCGTGGGGCCCAGCAGGACCAAGGGCACAGCTCTGGCAGGCTGAGGCCAAGGGCACAGGTGGAAATAAGGACCAGCCATGCTGAAATTCAGGGCTCCCTATCTGCACTGAGGCTGCTGCACACGGGGCTGGGCTCTGGGGTGCTGGCAGAGATGCTCTGTGCATGCTGCTGTCAGGGGGAGGTGAAGAATGGCTCGGCAGGGCCTGACTCCTGCCTTGGCTCTGTCTCCATCCTCTCTGGTTCTCATGCTTGCCCACAGGACGATGGTGCTGGCCTCTCTGCCAGGCAGGAGAGTGCAGGATTGGTGCAGAGCTCCCTACTGCTGGGTCTGGCCTTGGATGGGCAAGAACATCCTGCCACAGCAGTGGGGACTCCTGCCTGCCCATTGGAGACCCCCATATTCCCTGGTGAGACCTGCAGAGGCTCATCACTCACCTCCGAGGAGGTACAAGCCTTTTCCTCCCTAAGAGCCAGCTCCCAGCAGTGGGAGCCGGCTCTGCCTTCATTCCCTGGGAAGGGATGCAGTGAGCTTCCCTGAGAGGCTGCAGACATCAGTTCAGCCCCATGTCATCCCACTGCCCCTCCACGCTCTGGCCCGAGGCTCACTGACTGCAGGACCCAGGCTGGGAAACTGCAGGAGCATCCAGGGAATACTTCCATAAGCCAGAGCATCAGGGTGCCGGGCACCCTGGGAAGCTGACGGTGGGTCCATCCTGCCTGAGGAGGTACCATGCCTGGGAACCGAGGAGCACCAGCAATGGTGGAAGATGCTTGTCCTGTTTTAACGCTTTCCCTGGCACTGCTGCCTCTTCCCATGATTGCCACCGGGGCTGGGTCCCCCCCTCCCATCCTCCAGAGAAGATCCAGCGGGAAGCAGTCGTCAGGCACCCGCTGCGGAGCGGCGCTTTTCTTCTCTAATCTTCTTATTTCATTTTAGCATTTACAATACAGGCAGCCGGTAATCCTGACATCAAACACGCCACGCACGCTTCGAGCTGCACCGACGTCAGCCTGCGCCCGCGCTGGCAGGAGCTGCCAGCTCCGACGTCTCCAGATAACACACACAAGACAGACAAGGGAAGCGGCTCTGCCAGCGTGATGAGCAGCACAGGGTGCTGTAGCCCCCAGAGCCCTTCCCCACGGGGCACACACCCCCATGGGGGTCCATGGGTTGCCTCTGTAACTGTGCTGCGCTGCTCAGGTCAGGTTGTGTCTCTAGGGAGAGATTGGAGTCGAAATGCTCCAAGGTAGCAGCCCGGGGGACAGGGGCAGAGCTGGGTGATCCCATTAATGCCCACTCAGTTGTATTCCTGCTCCTTGGAGCTGCACATGCCTCTGCGGCAATGGCAACATGGATGCTGGAGGCTCTCCTCAGCCTTCACCTTGCTGGAGCACTCTTTGGTGGTGGGGCATGGCAGCTGAGTGCCTAGGTCTGATGGGGATGCAATGGGGCTGTGCAGGACCATGGCACCATGGCCCATGTGGGGCTGGCTGCAGAAACCCAAGGGCTGGGCAGTCAGTGAGGCTCATGAGTCCCTTTGCACCCTGTCACCAGCTCTATGCTGGACACCAGCAACTAGGACAGAAATACGGGTGGCCAGGGAAACACCTCCCTGCTCCCACATGAAGCCATGCAACACCCATCTCACCATGGTGAGAGATCCACAGTGTCCCAGAGCCCCTGGGGTGTTTTTCTTCCCCAGCTCAGTGTCCACTACTGAGATTCCAGCTGCTGGGAATTCCTGGAGTTTTCTTGGGGCTGAGGAGAGGGGGATGAAGGGCAGAGAGAGGCAGAAGAGCCTGAGAAACAATTTAATCCATCCTCAGGCCCCAGTGAGGATGAGACATCCACCCAGCTCCCTCTCATGAGTGGTTTCAGAGGGTACCCCAAGGCTCAGGAAGGTTTCCTCATGGCAGAGCATCCTAATGCCCTGTGCTGGGGTGGTGCCATGCGCCCATGCAGCGTTACCATCCTCTTCCTCACATCACATTGGACAAATGAGCTCTGCCAACACCATGATCTGCCCAGAGCTGACAGTGCCAAGGGATGTGAGGAATGACAGCCCATTGAGGAGGGCAGTGGCTTGTGTCTCTCTGCAAACCTCAGTCCCTGCCAGCGCATCCTTGGGGTGCCTGCGTAGGGCCAGGCGGGTGCTGGGGCTCTGCCTGCTGGGTTGCACCCCCAAAGAAATAGTCTCAGGTCTAATCTGTGTCTTGATAGCTGGGATTTAATCATTCCTGAAGTAAGCAGCTTGCTGGGGTTTTTTTCTCCTAAGGCAGAGAAGAGCTGCGACTCCATAGGAATTAATTTGCCTAATTAGGATCTTCGGGAAGCTCTCCCTTCTGCGCTTCCCAGTGTGGGGATTTGAGAGCTTGGGGTCCCAGTGCTGAGCCTTGTGGGGTGCTGCCCAGCGCTCTAATACCCCCCTGGTACAGGCAGCAGTGCCCCAAGGCCCTGCAAGGACCAACCTGGGATGCAGATGTCAGGCATCACCCGGATGCCCATTACGGTGGTGGTACCCACTGGGTGCTGAGCGTGGCTGGGCATGGGTGGTGTGGGGTGGGGGGCCGGCTGGGGGGTGCAGGAGCAGGCGACTGACAGGGAAGATGAATGGTTTTAATCCCACCGCTTACAGGGCACCATCTGAAGTTTCGTGTAAGTTATGATAGCGACAGTTTGCACGAAAATTGTATTTCCAGGCTTCATTGACTGGCTTAATGAGAATCTTTACATGTCAGATATTAAATTAAGAAATTAAAGAGCTGTTTCGGTGTGTATAGACTCCTTTCCCTCGCACTGAGCCGCTTCTTCCAGATCAATCAGGAACGTGCCTCTAGAAAAGATGGGAGAAGCCTTTGATTTTCTGTCACTGGGGAAGCGAATCTAATACACGTTGGCACCTAATTCATGTTTTATTAAAAGGTATGAGGTGGATGCTGCTGGTCCCCGCCTCTGCCCGCTGCCCTCCTGCCTGCACCGTTCCAGGAGGAGGGAGCATCCCTGGCTCCACCATCCTTGGATCCCTGTGCTGCCCAGCTGTCACACTGCATCCCAGTACCAGCATCCTGGGGCTCAGGTGATGCTGAACACTGAGAAGGTGCAGGGGTTTGCTCTGCTAGCCAGAGGTTAAGATCAATTTGGAAAGCTCCCACATTGGAATCACTAGGATGGAAAATATTGCTGCTCTCCTGTGTTGTATCACAGCTTCCATTTCTGTATTGTCCATGTTTGACCTGAATTCATGGATTGTTTCAGTCTTCCCTCAGATTTTGTTGGAAATTGTACTTGGCAAACAATTCAGGAGTAGGTGGGGAATGGGGAAGGTGTCCCAGCCATGGGGAGGGACTGGAATGGCTGGAGAACATGGAGCAAGCAGGCTCTCAGACATGATGAGCAGTAGTCATGCACCAGAGCAAGATGGGGGCAGTGGATCACTGAACGCCACTCCATGGATATTGGAGATAAACACCCAGCACAGGGATGCTGGGAAGTAACTCATGGGGCAGGGAACTCAGGAGCAAATGCCAGGGCAGGGATATCCAGGAACACCAGAGATCAGTGCCTCAGGGTGAGGGCATCCACGACATAACCCAGGGATAAAATGCCACCATTCAGAGGCACACAGGGATGCTGGAGATAACCTGGGGTAAGGACATGATGGGACAGGGCAGGTAAGATGGAGGCACTGGTCAGGGAGGGAGTCCATCTGGGATGTGCCCCCATTTCCTGACTCACCTGGGCTCTGAAACTTGTCATGGAGGAACCTGGAGCCACCTTGGCCCCTGCCACCATCTCATGTGTCCCCACGAAGGGGACAGGGGCATCGTGCTCTCTATGGCTGGGAGAATGAGCTGGGGTGAGCTCCAGGCCCTGGCTGTCAGCATGCCTGGATGGAGTCCTGCTGCCTGGATGCTCCCCGAGTCTCCTCACTGCATCTCCACCTTGTGAAGTCACAGGCGAGGAAAGGAAGGCAGAGCTGTTGCAAACCGTCTGTCACAGCAAGAAGAATCACACCTCGGGGGCCCTGAGCGTGCCATCCATCTTCACCTCCCCACGCTGGCCCCGGCTTCTCCTTATGTGGGGAAAGTTTGAGTAAACAGCTTAATTTGGCACTAATATGAGCAAAGACATCGTTTGTGGTGTCAACCATTGATTTGTGTCCTTACGGCCCCATCAATCCTTTGGGCTTTTTTCATGTTTCAGAAGGGATAAACCTCCCAGCAGCTCCGGGCTGGGCTCGCTCTGTCTATCCCCGAGCACCATGGCCAGGACCCCATGTCCACACAGCAGCCTAGTCCTGGTGCCATGAGCCTTGTATGCACCTCCGCTTGCAGTGTTGCTCCCATGGGATGCACTGCAAAGAGGGATGTGAGGGGGAACTGGAGCCATGATGACCCCTGCAATGAGGACTGGTTATTGGGATAGAATCAGGATGGTTCAGGTAGGAAAGGACCTTAAAGCTCATCCAGCTCCAACCCCTGCCAAGGGCAGGGACCCCTTCCACTGAAGCAGCTTGCTCNTTACTAGTAAAAGCAGAAACGTTATGAAGATGAATGGATAGTTCACAGAAATCGAAATCATAACATAGGAAGGGAGCTTAAAGCTCCTCCAGCTCCAGCCCCTGCCAAGGGCAGGGACCCCTTCCACTGAAGCAGCTTGCTCCAAGCCCCTGTGTCGAACCTGGCTTTGAACACTGCCAGGGATGGGGCAGCCACAGCTTCTCTGGGCACCCTGTGCCAGCGCCTCAGCACCCTTACAGGGAACAGCTTCTGCCTTAGATCCAACCTGAATCTCCCCTGCTTGAGNCTTCTCTGGGTGTGCCAGCGCCTCAGCACCCTTACAGGGAACAGCTTCTGCCTTAGATCCAACCTGAATCTCCCCTGCTTGAGGATACCCTTGAGGACCCGTTCCCAGCAGGACCAGGATGGGGTCAGGACTAGGATCCAAGGATGCCGTTATCCCCAAGCGATGTCCAGGCTGGCCAAGGTGCAGTCACAGCCGGCCCCGGCAGCCAGGCACCCCGCTGGCCGTGCCTAAATGCCTCATTAAAGGGATCGGTGGGGGGTGCTGAGCTGGGCTCTAATCTGGCTCTTGCCATTCATTTGTCCAGAGTCGTAGGCAGTGGGAAAGGTCGTTGGATCTTTAATGACGCCGAAGCAAGCAGCAGGCACAGCAGGGAGGAGGAACCGCTGCGGGCAGAGTCAGGATAACAGGGAAATGCTTCCTGCCCTCGGGAGCTCCGGCCAGCACAAGGGACCTTTCCCGTGTGATTTTGTCGTGGCCAGCCAACTGCCCCCTTGTCTGCACAGTGACTGCAGCCTCGGCTGGCATTGCCCTTCCTCCCCTTCCTCCTCCTTCTTCTTCTCCTCCTCCTCCTCCGTGGTGCATTGCCAACTCCAACCCTGCTGGCCTCCTTCCTGCTCTTCCTGTTCTGTGACATAGGATGGGAGCCTAGCCCTGGGGACATGGAGGTGACTGGGCACACTGTGCACACCTAAGTGCGTGTTGGAGGCTTGGGGGCATCCTTCACTCTCTGGACAGGTTTTGGGGTCACAGCCCAGTAAGTGCAATCCAGAGTCCCTGAATGGTAAAACCCATGGGATGTGCTGGTGCCATCCTGCCTGCAAATGCACATAGGATGGAGATGATGGGTATAACCCAGCCTTGAACACTGCCAGGGATGGGGCAGCCACAGCTTCTCTGGGCACCCTGGGCCAGCGCCTCAGCACCCTCACAGGGAACAGCTTCTGCCTCAGAGCTCAGCTCAGTCTCCCCTCTTCTGGCAGGTTCAAGCCCTACAGGCCCTTGTCCAAGCCCCTCTCCAGGTTCCCTGCAGCCCCTTTAGGCACTGGAGCTGCTCTCAGGTCTCACCTTCAGGAGCCTTCTCTCGTCCAGGCTGCCCCAGCCCAGCTCTCTGAGCCTGGCTCCAGAGCAGAGCTGCTCCAGCCCTTGCAGCATCTCCATGGCCTCCTCTGGACTCTCTCCAACAGCTCCACGTCCCTCTTGTGCTGCTGCCCCAGAGCTGGATCAGGGCTGCAGGGGGGGTCTCTCCAGAGCACAGCAGAGGGGCAGGATCCCCTCCCTCGACTGCTGCTCACGCTCTGGGGGTGCAGCCCAGCACATGGGGGGGTTCTGGGCTCAAGCACACCCTGAAGCCGGGTCATGGGGGACTTCATGTATGCACAAAATACATGTGTGTGTGGGCATGTGCATTCTGAACTATTGTGTGTTCAAGCATGTGGGTGTATTTCTCAGTGCTGAATGCCAGCAAAATGAAGGATGTGTGTGCTTATGTTATGTATGCATGTGCAGTGCTATGCACACAGGATATAGGCTGTGTTTGCACACATACATGTGTGTAGCTCACTGCTGCATGCATATGGGCTAATGCTATATGTGTGCGCACATACATGTATGTGTGCTCCTATGTGTGACTGCTCAATGCTGCAGGATGCACTGTGTGTGTGTGTGTGCTGAGCTGCGTGGTGCTTTTTTGTGCTGTGGGAAGGGGCTGGAGGATGCTGCGTGGTGCTTTTTTGTGCTGTGGGAAGGGGCTGGAGGATGCTGCGTGCTTGACAGGGCTCCAAAGAGCAAGTGACAGTGGGATAGGAAGTGAGGAAAGTCAAACAATTATCCCTGCCCCGTGTGCAGAGCCGTCCTGCTCCGCCACAGTCATTAGCGGGCTGTCATGTCCTGCACTGACATGTGGGAATCAGCGCCTGACACGCAATGAGGTGCTTGGGATGACAGGCAGGGACTGTGGTGGGGATGCTGCCTGCACTTGCCCATGCGCTCTGCCTGGCTCCTGCCCCTCAGTCCCCCCCAGCCCATGGGGTGATGCTGCACCCAGGTGCCCAGGGAGGCTGGGTGGTGCTGTGCAGCTCTTCCTGCTATCCTCATGGGCTGCAGAGTGTGCTATGGGGATGCAAAGGCTTGCTAGAGGGATGCAAATGCTCTTCCACCAGTCCTGTGCTGATGGGGGGACCCTCCAGCCTCAGGTGTGCCCCCGGGGCTGGCTGCAGCCTGAGTGACAGCCTGTCACAGTAATGAGCCCTGATGCCAGGAGGATGGCTGACACCAGCAGCCACCTCCTCGGGCCATCCCCAGGGACTCGCCACCACAAGCATTGCTGGGAGGAGGCTCACCCTGATGCCATCCTTCCTCCTCAACAGCCCTGGAAAGCTGCCTGGGTTTGCCTGGCCCCAGCAGTTTTGGGGTGCCAAAACATGTGGGCTCCAGGAGATGCAGCCTCACTGCCCATGCTCCCTAGTGCAGGATCACGCTGCGTGCTGCCTGCCCAGACCATGGCCTATGGAGCTTCCCCTGTCTGGCCCCGGTCACCCCGGGTAGGGCATAAGAGGATGGAGAAAGGCCGAGCCTGGCCATGGCTGCAGAGCAGGGTGTGCTCTGAGCATTCAGCACTGATTTTGGAGCAGCCTTGTCATGTCAAAGCATCATCCTCCTGCCTCTGCACTGTTTCTGGAGCACCCTCCTGCCTCTATCCCAACCCCACCATTTCTGGAGCATCCTCTGTAGTTCCTCTGCATCACTGCAGCTGTGCCCTGGAACCATCTCCAGCTCCTGGCTCCAGCTTTTTCAATAGCAGCGGGGCTTTATTCCACATTTACCTGTCTCTTATCTCTCTCCCTTCCTCTCACCTCCCCACTGGCTCACTCCTTGAAGACACACTTCTAATCCACTTGTTAGCTTATCCCTTCATCTAAACCCAATACGGAGCTGAATGCTGAAGGTAATGAACTGATCAATTAGATAGAGAACTGCCTGTGCTGATGGCAGTGTGCCTGCAGCGTGGTTCCCCAGCACCCATCTCGCACCCAGCCACGCACACCCAGCTACATCCCATGCTTACATGAACCCACACACACTGTATGCCTGCACAATGCTTCCTGGAGGGTGCTGAGCACCAGCACACCTTCTTCCTGCCCTGATTTGCTCAAGGACATATCTGCAGGGGACAGGTCACCCACCAAAGTGACCATGGGGTGGTGGCAGCTCATAAGGATCATGGCCAGCCTGCCCTGCTGCAGGGGCACAGGCAGTGATCCCAGCCCATGGCCCTGCTGTTCCCCAGCCCAGCCTGGATGTTGTCAGGGGATGGGGCAGTACCAGGTACCTCACCACCCTCTTGGTGCTGCGTGGCACTGTGACATGGTCTGCAAAGTTGTGTGTGCTCCGCATCCTACCTGGGGGCTCCTGCACCCTCATGTCCTCCCTTTGTCTCCAGCCCCTCACTCCCCCTGGGTGTTGCTGTGCTCTGCGGGCTGCCAGAGCATGAGGTGGGATGCTGAGCGCAGGGGGGGGGACAGGCAGGGCTGCCAGTGAGGCAGGGCGATGTGGGGAAGTAAATAATGCAGCAAACCCATGTCTGCCAACCCCCTCCTCCACGGGCTTTGAAAAGCAACACATTACCCTGATCTCCAGACATGAGTTTTTGTCACCAAACAGGGTGATGAGGAGACTTTGAAGCAAATACAAACACCGGGAAAGGGAATACATAAGAAGAGAGTCGCGTGTTCTCTTCAGAAAACAATTGTGGTGTCAACTACGCGGTGCAGCTCCGCGGAGGGGGAGCCGCTAACCACGAACCTGACAGCCCCGAACACCCAGGAATCAGCCTCAAATATAACGCTCCCTCCGCTGGCAATGCTCTGGAGCCTTCCCTGCTCCTGGATGCAAGGTGCCCCTTCCCCTTCTCCCCTTGTACCTCATGTTGCCCCCATCCCTTTGCCCCAGTGGGTCCCTGCAGTGGCCTTGCCATCCCTGGTGGGGATACAGAACTCCTGAGCCCTTCTGCACCTGCTTGTGCTTTGCACGCTTGTCGTCACCTACAGACACAAGCCTTGCATGTGCACTCTTGCACCCTGCATGCTTGCACACCTTGCACAGCTCTCACACCTTGAACATCCTGACTGCTTTGTACAGGCGCACCATGCACAGCACCCACATCTTGTATGTCTTGCACACTTCCCCCTCCCACCATCCTACACATGTCCTACCTGTGTGTTCCTCTTCTCCCTGACATCCTCCTTGAAGCAGCATAAATAAGTATATATCTGTGTATGTATATAAAGGCAGTGCTATATATAGCATAGAAGATGTTATCACTGTGTGGCAGGTCCCTCTGTACCTGACAGATTTCACTTGGGCATTAAGGTGCCTTGGCAATTCTGGCAGGATTTGAGCGGGTGTTCCTTGGAACGGGGCCCACCTGTGTCCTCATGGAGCTCAGGACAGCCCCTGGGAGCCCAGCTTCCTTGAGGAGCCAGGGAAGGGCTGTCCCCAGGGGCACAGCTGGCACTGGGGGTGTCTCCGTGTGGGGATCCTGGAGGGGTACCTTTGTGTAGCACGCAGCTGCCTCCTCACCTTCAGATGCTCTGCACGTGCACTCCTGCCCCAGGCACGCTTGCAGCACATGTGCACTCACCTGCATGAGCGCTGCCACCCTGCTCACACTCATCCCTGCACGAGCACTGCCACCCTGCTCACATTCATCCCTGCACACTCTTTCTCTGCTCATACTCACCCTTGCACTAGTGTTCCCACCCTGTTCACACTCACGGTGTGCACCCCCTCTGGCCCTGCACGCTTTGTACACTTACACCTTGCACACCAGCTCAGCTCTCAGGTGTGCACTCATGGCCTGTGTGTCTCCTCACACCCCCTCTGTACTCAGTCACTACATATCTGTTCATGACCTTGTGCTCTCCCTCATGCCCTGCACACGTACATGCTCAGAGGTGCCTCCCTGGCATGACCACACTTCAACAGCCCCCAGACATGCCTCTTCCCATCCCCATGGCTCCAGGAACATCTCACCCCTTCCTGCACTTCCAGACCCCAAACCTTGCTCATGAGCCCACTCATGAGGGTATGTGGCAGACCTGGGCATATCAGCTCACCCCCTGCATCGCTGCAGACACCTGTCCCCATTCCCTCCTTCCCACTCTGCTCATCCCCCGTCTATCCCTCTGTTCACCCATCCATCCATCCATCCATCCATCCATCCATCCATCCATCCATCATCATCCACCCTCCCATCCATCCTTCTGTCTGTCCGACTGCCACCTTCCTGCGCTCAGTGCCAGGCACCCTTTTCCTCCCTCTTTATCTCTAGATCCCAGCTGCTTCTCGCCCCTCCCCTCCTCCGCTGCTTCCATCCCTCCTTCTCTCCATCCCTTGCTCCCACATCCTCCTGCCGCAGTTATCACTCTTTTGCATGCATCTGTCCTCTCTCCCTCCTTCCTTCTCTCCCTCCCTCCCTCCTTCTGCTCATCCCTTCACCCTTCTTGCACTTCCCTTCTTCTTCTTCACATCCATTGCTCATTTCTTTCATCCCCAGATCTCTTTCACCCCCATCCCTCATCCCCTTCACTCCCAAATCTTTCACCCCCATCCCTTATCCCCTCCACCCCCAGCTCTCTTTCCTTCCCACCCCTCTCTCCCTTTCCTGGCCTCGCGCTCCAGCTTCGTGGCCACCACCCTGCCCAGCCACACGTGTCCCCCATGTCCCTCGGCTCACGTGCCCCTCGGTGTCCCGGCCGTGCCCCGTTTCCACCCCGCTGCTGCAGCCTTTCAAGCTTCAATCAGCGCTAGGCTGGGAGAGGCGGGGAAGATGCTCCCAGCCCCGCGATGCTGCGCTGCCACTCTGAGTGCTCCCGCCTTATAAATTTTACATTATTACCCTCTTTAAAGTATATAAAATAACTATTCATAAATTATGGAGGGGAAGTTTAAAATACTACAAATGTTTATAAATGTTTATCAAGAGGTCTTCAGAAGCGAGCGAGCGGAGCCGCAGTGACTTCCCCATGGCTGGCGGAGCACGGCAGCCACCCTGCACCTGCCCATGGGGGGATTTCTATGGGACCACCATCAAGAGACCAGCACAGCCTCTTTAATCCGCGTCCCTGCGGATGGTGAGGAACAAATTACCATCCATGTGCTCCCTCCTTCTGCCGGTGTCACTGTGTGCTTGGGCAGCCCTGGCCTTCCCCATTGCTTGTGGCTGTGTGACCCCACTTCAGGTCTGCCAGTGGGCAAAGGCCAGTGGCCTGTCCTGCACACTAGGGACATGTCCTGCTGCACGGGGGATGTGTTCTATCCAGCTTGGGGATATGTACTGTCTCCAGATCAATGCCCACTCTGTGCCCAGGTCACAGGCTGGATCAGGGTATCCAGCAAGGGACAGAGTGGTGTATGCACACGCACAGATGTTGGTACATGTGTGAACACTTGTGTACATGCAGTGTCAGCTGGACCAGCTTTGGTGCGACTGCCCAGAGCTGATGAATCCACACTGCTGGAACCTCACAGTGCCATGGGAGCTGTGGCACAATGGCACCGAGCCATGCCATGATTTTGGTGACACAGGGTGAGTGTGGGATGCACTGAGCAGGAGCTGGCCAGGGCTGCCTGCATTGTGTGCCAAACAGATAGAGCGTGGCACAGACACTGGCTTCATCCCTGTGAGGGTGCTGAGGCGCTGGCACAGGGTGCCCAGAGAAGCTGTGGCTGCCCCATCCCTGGCAGTGCTCAAGGCCAGGTTGGACACAGGGGCTTGGAGCAAGCACAGCGATGTCACAGCCTTGGCATGCTGGCTGGCACTGCACAGCGCCAGCACCATGATCCTGCACACTTCTGCTCCCCAAGGAACTCCAGGAGCTTGCCCACAGCAGTGTCACTTCCAGCTGGATATAATGCTGGAGGTGGGCTCTGCCAAACCAGTTATCCAAGGAAAGCCCAGTGACCAGGGCAGCTGCATCCCTGTGCAGGACATGATGCAACGTGCACACAGCAGAACACAGACACAACCAACGCTGCTGGAGCCTTCCCTCTAGTCTGGCCACTGCGGGAAGCTCAGCACAGCCTGGCAACTGTGCCACCATGATGGGAGCTGTGCCCACCGCAGGGTGGCAAAGGAGCTCTGCTGTAACCCTGGTGAATGGGTCTACCAAGTGTGTGCAAGTCGTGCGTGGATGCTCGGTGATCCTGTAGCTTCCAACAAGAGCTGCCTGCAGGGATTGTGTTTAAAGTGCTGGCTGATTGGGGTAATCATGGGAGCAGGGAGTGCATTAGCTGTGAAGGTTTATAAAGGGAAATTAAAATAAAATTGGATGTGACAGAAAAGTACATGGAAAATTAGTATAAGAATATGAATATTTATGGCTGTGGGAGCAAGCACTGGGAAAGTGCTCCTCTGTGCTCCCTGACACCCCCTGCCCTGGGTCTCAGGCTGGTCCTGTGGGCAGAACCCGGCTGTAGGGCCAGGTGGTGGGGCTGGGCATACTGCAGTGGGCACACCACCCCCATGTCACCACCCACCTGCCTTCAGGGTGGCTTTGGGGTTGATGGAGGCTGCATCACCCCCTCACATCCCTGGGGGTGCCCGCAGCACTGGTGGTGGCACTGGTGCAGGGCCACATCAGTGCTTCCACTGCTGTGACAGCACAGTGGCAGAGGGACAGGTTGGAGCAAACTGCTCTGGCAGGGGTTGGAACTGGATGAGCTTTAAGGTCCCTTCCAAACCAAACCATTCCATGCTTCTGAAAGGCCCAGCTCAGAGCACTGCTGGTGGCAGAGGGGGGGGAGGGGGGTTGGCACCGTGCAGTGCTGGCACACGCCGAGGCTGCTCATGCAAGAATGAGGGCACTAGGACAGGGCTGAGGCTTGCCAGGATGGCAGGGCACAGTGCTCCTTCTACTCGATGGGATTGTGCCCAGCGGGCTGAGTGAGCCCGGCAGGGATGCATCGGCAGCAGCGTGTTAAAGATGCCACCACCCTGCTGGCACCACAAGCTTCCCCCCCAGCCCTCCCACTGCAGGGGGCTGTACACAGCATCCCTGCCCTCCCTGCCTGGGCCCGGCGCTGGACCCAGGAGCAGCTGTCCCCCTGTCCCCTCCCGCTGTCACACTTAGAAGCCATTAAAATAATTGAATGCTTTAAATATTCAGTGCTCGGCTTAAATATTCATCAGCAAAGTTATTCTGATTGCTAAACTGCATCAGCCAGGCTGGGGAACGGCTCCTCTCCACAGAGCATCCCCCACCCTGTGCACAGCCCTGCGCGCCACGGCCTGCACGTGGGCTTGTACACACACATGAATGTACACACGTGTACGCACTCGTGTGAATGTATGCACATGTGTATGCGCTGCACCTCTGCGCAGACATGCATATGCATGCATACAGGGAGAAGGATGCGTGCACACACAGTTCCAGAGTGGTTGGCTGCGGGTACCAGGAGCACTGGGGGCACTGGAAGCACATTTAGGTGGCTGTAGGAAGCACATTTAGGGTGGTTTGTACCTACTTCCCCTTAGCTGTGCCCTCCTGCAGAGGATGGGGAGAGGCTCACAGCCCATCCCTGCCCATTCTGGCACCTGCAGCCTATATCCTACTCCAAGACCACTCATGGTCCCAGCATCCCAACATCTGCATTGCTCAGGCTCCTGACATGATCCAGGGCATGGCAGCACTCATCTCTACCAAAAACCATGTGAAACCTGCTGTGTGATGTGCACATGGTGCTGGTTCTTGAGCTTGTGCTTGCATTATTTACCTGTTTCTCCAAGGGGGAAGGACAGATTAAGGACTGAATCATAATAATATATTAGTGAGAGACTGCCTGAAGCTCAGCTCGTTGCCTGGGAAGGTTTTGCTTTGAACCCCCCTTGCCCACCCCATGGTACCCCATGGGTACCCCAGCCCTCACAGTGCTGCCAAGCTGTGGCATGCTGGGGATATACAGCAGAGAGGTGCCTTTGAACACAAAAGGAGGGTTTGTTCTCATCTCTGCAGGGCTGATCCACCCAGCCGGGCCTGTCAATAGCCCCAGCTTTATTCTTCCTATGTGCCCGCTGCATAATCCCATCCCTCAGGCTGGCTCCTGGTGGGGATGCTCTTGGCCAGGGGTGCAGATGTGGCACCACACATCGTTTGCAGGGTGATGTGCCCAGTCTTGGCCATCCCACTGTGCCCTTGCCTCTGCAATACTCCCCTGTAGCCCCTGCTGTGTATTTTCTGGGCCCCCAAATACTGACCAGGGTGGCCTGAACCGGGGTGCAAAAGACAAGAGCATCAATGGAGCACCCCCTCCAAAGCTGGGGGTCAAAGTGGGATGGGAACCCCAAGAGGGGTAAGAGCTCTGCACTGCACAGAGGCTCTCAAGCTCCTCTCATCTTCTGCTGAGCTTGACAGCACTCTGGTATAATCTCCTATTAGGAGACAAAAGATCATTACTCGACACCTTTGTTCCTGAAACAGAGCAACTCAGCTAAAAGAGCAAGAGGAGGAGAATCAAGAGCTGATATAACCCATGGCTGGGAGCAAAGGATGCCCTGAAAAGAGGAATACAACCTGCCAGTGGCAGGAAAAACCAGAGCCAACCTGCTCTGAAAAGGATTTTCCTTCTTCACTGACATGCTCCGGGGTGCAGCAGCATCGTGGGAGCCTGTGGGGAGCCCGCGCATCCCTGGCCAGGCAGCCACAGCGGTGCCTTCTCCACCTTCCCATCTGCAAAGAGCCCTGCAAGAGCTGAAGTTCATCACCTGCAGAAGCCAGGGACTGAGTCCACCCCATGGAGCCACCAGCAAAGGTCTGCAGCCGCCCATCACCTTCCTGAGTGAGGCCAGCCAGCGGTGCTGCATCCACAGCCCTCTCCGTGAGTGTTGCCGGGTGATAAAGAGCTTTTGCCTTTCACACAGGACGCATTTGCTCTCCGGCACTGGCTGCCAGGGCGGGTATTACACGTGGGTGCTGGTACACAAGAGCATTCCCATGTGCACATGGGTGCTGGCATGTGCAGGCGTGCGGAGAGGTGGAAGAAGCCCCGGCAAAGCTCTGCAAACAGCACTGATAAAATTGTTCCTCCAGTACCTAAAGCAGGCTTAGGTTTAAGCGATCTCGCTCCAAAGACGGCTCCTGCATACATTTCGCAGGCTGGAGCTGCAGCTTTAATCCTTAGCAATCGTGTACTTTGCATTGCATTGCCATTCAGATTTGCGTTGCCATTCAGATTTGCATTGCCATTCAGATTTGAAGAGGGGGCTCGGTGCTCCCCATGGAGTGGCTGGACCCTGCCCGTGCCGTGGAGCCAAAAGCAGAGCAGGGCTGCCCGCTTCCCTGCACGGCTGCCGAGCCCTGGGAAGAGCTGCTGGTTTATCTGATACGGTTTAATCAGCCCTATAATTAGATTAATTTGTTGATTTGATAGCAACCCATTTCTCGCTGTTAGATTTGTTTATGTGTTTTATGCGCCGCTTTGGCAATAAAATAGGAACTGAGGAGGTGGGAAAGTCCTTCCGTGTGCCCATGCTCTGCCCCTGCAGAGTGCCTGGGCTGGAGATGTGTGTCCTGGTGCCCTGTGGACTCCTCATGTGGAGGAGGAATAGGCAGAATGGACAGATGAACCTTGGGGGTGCCAGGGAACAGTCTACAGCAGTAAGGGTGCATCCCTATGGGGGTAACTGGGATGGGGATGGAGGTACCCAGGATGGGGATGGAGGTACCCAGGATGGGGGTGGTCCCCATGGCAGGAGGCACCCCATGCCTTGGTCTGGGCTCAGGGGAAAGCTGCAGGAGTTAATTCACCACTGCCTGGAGTCTCTCACAAAAGCCAGCTCTGCTTGCTGAAATGGGTTGTGTTTTGTTTTGATGAAAGGGCACACCTGAACCTGCTGCATTGTTTCCCTCCCTGTGTTGGTAGAGGAGGTCCATCCAGTCCCATCCCACGAGCCTTTGTGCATCCTAAAGCAGCGTCCTCTGAAAGGTTAAAAATAAACACAGAAGTTGCTTGTTCGAGGGGAGTAGATGGGCTGCAGTGTGTGCTGTAGAGCAGTTATAGACTGGTTTGGGTTGGAAGTGACCTCGAAGCTCATCCAGCTCCAATCCCTGCCACAGGCAGGAACACCTTCCACTAGAGCAGCTTGCTCCAAGGCCAGTCCAGCCTGGTCTGAACACCAACCAAGGTGGCTGTCAGCATCACTGCCACAGGGGCTGCCTGCTCCCTGGTGCAGCACCCCTTGCCAGCAGCTCTGGGCCACCTGCATGGCAGGTCAATCCTTCACCTTGCTGGCAGCCAATGTGGCATCCAGGCTGGAGTCACCCTCCTAAAGGGAACAGGTTGAATAATTCACATTGGAAATAATGATTTCAGGGCAGGTATGGGAAGGCAAGCAAGGGAAGGCAGGTGGGGGAAGGCAAGAGAGACATGGAGAGAGTGTGAGGGGTTGCTGGAGAAGCCAGTTGCGAGGAGCTCTTTGATGGGCAGCTCCTTTGATCAGAGATGTGAATCTAGCCCTCACGTTCTCCCCGTGTGAGCCTGCTGCCTAATTACCAAATGGCAAGGCTGCTTGGAGTCCTCGGCATGTTGCTGTAATAGATTTCACCACGTCCAGCCTGGAGAAGGACATCGATCCTGCCGCAGCCGCAGCCTCGCGCTAAACATTGCATCCCATCGATTTTCCTTTGCTTTTGCCTTTTTCCCCTTTTCTCTTCTTTCTTTTTTAAAGAAAAAAAAAATATTCTTTATTTTCATTAAATCATTAATCAGGGAGAAATCTACATTTTTATCATTTCTATGGCTGGAGAGGAAGAGAGGAAAGTTATATTACCATAGAAACCGTTCCCTACCATTCTCAGCCTCGGAGCAGTCCCTCTTGTGCTGTCTCTTGTCAAAAGGCGTAATTGTTGCTCCTGATCTCCACTGCTCAATTAGCAGTGATGTCTCCCTTCAAGTTAATTGCTGGAGATGGGAGGAAGTAGGACAAATGTAACCTTTTAGATGAAAAGATCTCTCTCCCCCTTCTTTCCCCCCCTTTCCTCGCTTGTGTGCACTCAGGGCCCCTCTGCAGCGAGATACAGTGGGGGGGAGCCCCACCAGTGGGGTGGGAGTCACCACATGCTCCATCACTCCCACACAGCACCAGGCTGGGGACCCCTCCCCATCTTCCTCATCCTTTTATCCATGGAAGAGCCCCCTTCGCATCCCCCCTCGGTTCCCTCAGCCTCTTCCAGCAGCATCACCACCAGCTCAGCCTCTCTCCAGTCACCTCCACGCTGCTGGTGTCACAGCTCCTGGTGCTGGGGCAACCCTCATAGATGCTCTGGGGTTACCCACATGGGCTGGTCCCATGCTACAGCAGCAACAGTGCTCAGTGGGTTCACAGGGATAGGGTGGCTTTGGCCTAGGAGCAGAGGGACCCCTGCAGGTGCCCAGGACTAAAAGCTGGTGACACACCAGGGCTGAGCATGGGGATATAGATGGGGAAAGAAGCGTGAGGCTTTTCTCCTGCAGAACTAAACCCCAGAACAGCAGCACGGCTCACAGATGTGTTTGATGGGAGCAGGGACCCTGATTGGAGGAGAGCTCAGAAACGGTGCTGGTGCAGGGGGTTCAGCCTCAAGGAAAGCCAGACAAGCCAGACAATACATTAAGGAGAGGAGAAATGTGGCAGCTGCCTGTATTTTTGTCATCCAAAGAAGAGCCCTTAAACAATGACTGGAGTGTTTGGAAGTCACAAATCACCCTAACCAGGCACATGTGGAGAGCACAGACACGCGCTGTGATGCCAAGCATGCACAACAGCCAGGGTGGGCAGTAGCAGCAGTGGGGATGAGCACCAGGGATCACCCCAAAGGGGGAACAAGACAGCCTGGTCAAGCCCCCAGCACAGAACCCCCTCCCCATGGATCAGCCAATGGAACAGATGAGCTCCTGAAGCATAGGGCGGTGGTGAAGGGAATGTGGCAGCTGGTGAACAGTGGTAGATGGAGGGTGCCAGGGCATCCAAAGAGTTGTCCCACAGGCAGGAGCTAGATGCAAGGCAAGAGACTGTCACCACCCATAGGGAACGCTGGGGCAAGAGGGCACTCTCCAAGGATTCTCTAGGGAGGAACCCACGTCACTTCCAGCTCTTATACAGAGCTGAGAGGCACTCACCTCCTTCAGCAAGCCCAGGGCAGCAGCAGACCAAGCTAAACCCCACTCACTATAACCAGCCCTCATTCAAAGCAAAACCTTGTTGTTGCTCAGCAAACCACTTGCAAGAGGACTCTGCTGAGGGGCAGATGGATGCACTGCTCATCCCCACTCCTGCTCTTGGGGTAACACACGGCTTTGGGCTGGTCCCTAGTTGGATAGACCTGATGGACAGCAAAAAGGCTGGGAGCAAGGTGTGATGGAAGTCATGAAGCAAGGGGAGCTCTTACCTGGAGATGATGGCAGGGGACATGGGCACTGGTGCTCACATCTTGAGCAGGGGCAAGAGATGCTGACAGCCCACAGAGCGATGGTCCTGACCATGCCCCTTTGGCTGATCTTCTCCTTCTCCCTTCTGCCAAGTCAGACAGTAATTACTGACTTTCATCTCACAGAGTGGGGACTGGGGCAGCCAATCTCAGGAAGCCAGAACTAGGTTATCCTCCTGCTCCTGTCACTCGCAAGACGCATTGCTGAGCTCATCCACCCTCAGCCCCTGAGCTGTGGCAATCTCTGCCTCACCCGCCCAAGGCCACTGCATCTCTACCTGGATGCTGCTGGGCTGAGCTCCAGCACTGTGTGCCCTGGCTCCTTGGTTTGCAGGTCTGAGACAAGGACCTACCCCACTACTGTGCACCTGAATCACAGAATTAGGGTTAGAAGAGAGATCTGGAGATCATCTAGTCCATCATCTAGTCCAATCCCCTCACCAAGGAGGGTTGAAAATGCTGCCCTGGCCATGCATATGCACCTTCTACGATGCCTGCTATGCTCCTTCTGTAGAGCTTGCGATGCTCTGGGAAGTCTTTAAGCCAAGTGAGGCTGAAAAGAAGCATTGTGGGGGGCTGAGCGCATGGAGGAACGACTCGAGGATGCTTCCCTGTGTGGATGAGCACTTCCCTGGCCCCTTGGCTCCGGAAGGCACGGAAGAACAATTGCCAAGCTGGGGGCTCAGCTCCCGCTTCCCTTCCGCTGGAGGCAAACAAGCCCTTAACATTTAAGCAAGTGCCTGTGTTTGTGGAGGCACGCGGGGGGCCGAGTGCTCACTTCAGAGCACGTCGTGATTCAGGTCGGGAGGAGGATGACAGGGAGGAGAGTACCCCAAGGCTGTTCCACTGCGGGAGGTGAGGGCGTCCATCACCCCGGCGCCTGGGCCCCGCCATGGAAGCTCCCCCTGAGCGTTGCATGAATGTCAGGTTTACATTTGATTTCCCCTGCGCCAGGTAAGGAGGGGCCAGCAGGCTTGGAGAGGGATCACACGTGGCAGCTTTTAATAGCAACCCGCCCGCCTGTCACTGGCTCCTCATCATTCCTCTTGAAGCGGTTGCTAATTACCAACAAGCTGGTGTTTGAGCTCCGGGTGTGACGTTCCCCTCGGCTCCCCCTCCTCCTGCTCTGCACCCAAGCTGTTGCCAGCAACATGGGGGGCTTTGGGGAATGTGGGACTTACTCCAGAAGGGTTGTAAGGACCTGGTTCCTTCTGGAGATGGACATAAGTGTGGGTGGAAAATGGCTGCTTTCTGCTTTCTCCTCCCTTCCCATTTTCAGGGAAGGATGGATCCTCTGGAAGCATTGAACCTGAGGAGTCAGGGCTTTGGGACCACTCAAGCCACCCCCTCCCAGCCTGGTAATGCTCTGCTGGACCAGGACACCAGTGCCACCAGCTCTGCCTGGGCAAGAGATGCACCCCTGTGCTAAGTCAGTCTGCCCCATGCATTGCCCCTTTAGACTCTTACCATGGGTTGTGCCCAAGCTCCCTGGGACATCAAGACTTGGGTGGTGGCAACGTCAACAGCTTTTGTCTCCCAGCTGCTTCCTGGGGACGTCCCACCATTTTCTCCCATGCTTGGGAAGGCTGAGGAATGGCCAGGGATAGGATGTGATGGAGACCTGCTGACAGCGATGCTTTGCAGGGACTGAGAGCGCCAGTCCTCGGGGGCTCTGATCCCATCGGATATCTTCACCCCTCACCCTGTGTTTGGGATCCCTCCTGAGGCAGCGTGAGCCATTGGGAGCGGGCAGCCAGGATTAGGGAAGGGGCCTCACCCCAACAGCCTTCACCCCACTGTTACCCAAGCACTGGATCTGCCCCGTGCCAGCCACCCCCTCTCCGACCGTGGCAGTGAGCGCTTTCAGCATCACCTCATTGCATGCAGTGCCTGGCAAGGGGCTGGAGGGGGCGATGTCTGCTGAGGTCAGTTCCAACCATTCCTAGTGCAGGGATGCCCCTTGGGACCCTTTGAGGTGGGAGACCCCTGCAAAACGTTCACCTGGTCCACACCACCCCCAGCAGCTCCCTGCTCCCCTCCATGTTCCAGCTTCATACAGAACCCCATGGTTCTCCAGTGGGTTACTACACATGGAATCTCAACGCTCATGAAGGCTCCTTCTAGCCCGGTGCAATCTGCTTCCCTCTGGCACCAGAGATGCTGATGGGTTGGGAAAGGGGGAACCTATATGGGACACCCCTAGCTTTACCCTCCCACCTCCTGAACGTGGTTTCTGTGTTGGAAAGGGACCAAAGCAGGTGCTTCGCTGTCTGGGGAGCCCACCCAGCGCGGGGAGAGGCACCCCAAGGCACGCAGCTCCGGCTGCCACCGGGGTGAGTGACAGCTCCCAGCCCCCCGGCCCACCTCCCCCCTTGTCAATCCAACAGGGAATTATTTATCCTGACAATGGCAATTGTCTGCACGGGCCCTTCCCCCTCCCCAGCACCTACCCCGACAAAGGAAATCATCCTGATATGAAAGGGAAAATTAAATTACCCCAATAAAGACTTAGTGCAGCTTTAATGACATCACCAGACTCAGCCGCTAATTAGCTGAGTACAAAGGGAGCTAAATGTGAAAACGTGCATTGCTGTTCCCTCTTCTCCTGTCGGAGAGCGTCGGGAGCGGGAGCAGGCGCTGCAGGGGGAGATGCTCCCACCCGGCCCCGTGCCAGGCTGGCTCCTGCCTGCCGTGTCCCGGGAAGGAGATTCCCAAGGCTGGGAGGTGCATGGAGCAGTTGGAGCCCATTTGGATCCAAGCAGGGATCACTGCAGTGCCCACACTTGGATCCTGCTCCCAGCCATCCCTGGGCACTGTGCTGTGCACCTGTGGCATGGATAGGCAGTGCATGGTGCACGCCTTGCCTCTGCCCAGTGTCTGCATCTGTGTGCCTTGCACGGTACTCACACATGACTCACACCTCACACAGTGAGTGTGCACTGCACACACACACACACTACACTGCACTGCATGCACACACTGCAGTGCACACACACTGCACTGCATGCACACACTACACTGCACTGCACAGCTCACGCCTCCCACATGAGCATGCACTGCACACACACACTGCACTGCACACACACACTGCATGGCTCACACCTCCCACATGAGCATGCACTGCACACACACATTGCACTGCACTGCATGGCTCACGCCTCCCAGATGAGCATGACCTGCACCCGCACATTACACTGCAGAGCTCACAGTTTCACAGTGGGTGTGCACTGCACACACACACTGCACTGCACAGCTCACACCTCCCACATGAGCATGCACTGCACATGCACACTGCACTTCACATACACTGCACTGCAGAACTCACACTTTCACAGTGAGTGTGCACTGCAGATGCACACACTGCACTGCAGAGCTCACAGCTCCCACAGTGAGTGTGCACTGTGCACACCCTTCACTTTGCAGGGCAGGCTCACAGATCACTGCATGCATAGCACACTGCAGGCGTGCACACACAGCTCGTCACCCACCCCTCACACTGCACGTGCAGCAAGGCCACGTGCCATTCATCCTGTACCTGTCACACTTGTGCACCCCATCTCCCACACAACCCTGCACATCCACACACCCCCACTGCACCCCTACACTGCATCAACACACACTCACACCGCCTGAAGACACCTTGCACCAGGTACAGCACACAGCCCCTTGCCCGAGCTCCATGTCTTAGGATCATACAATAGTTTTATGTTGGAAGGGACTTTCAGAGGGCACTGGGGAGCAAGGTCCTGACCCCCAGGCCAGTGCCAGCACCTCTCTGGGAGCCCTGCTGAAGCTGAACACCCTCCTCCCCACACACCATCAATGCATCCTTCCTGTTTGCTCTGTGTAGGCTTGGCTGCCTCCCATGCAGGCAACATGCACTGCTGTGTCCCCCATCACTGCAGACCCCAGCCCTGGCACCCCCCATCCTCCCAGCCATGGACTCACCGACGCAGCGATGCTGATGTTCTTCCAGTCCCATCTGAACAGCAACAGCACTGAGCTGCTGGTGGGAGCTGCCAGCACCACAGAGCTGATCAGCATCAGGGTGCCAGAGCTGGTGAGACCCACGTAGGGCTGGGGGGGGACTCTTGCAACACCCCATAAGCAGTGAGGCCTGGCCCTGGGGCTGCCCAGTGGGACCAGCGCATGCCTGGGCAGGTGGATAAGGGGGATAAGGGATGAAGGGGGGGGGGGGGCATCTTTGCATCCCTTAATTTGCCTCCATATCTGGGGCGGGTTTTCCCATTGGAAGTGCTGCTACATCCAATCCCCCCACCTGGATAATTTCTCAACCGGAGTGGCCGTGGCAATGCGGGAGGGACTCCAGTAGAGGCACCAGTGCTGCCCGCAGTGCCGGAGGCCGCCGGTTGCAGGGGAAGGCAGGGGGAGGGAAGGGGGGGGGGGGGGGTGGGGAGGAAGCTGCTAATACGTAAAGCTTCATTTTAATTAAAGCTGAAATTATCCACAAAGCCAGGATGTGGCTGCTTCCACCCTGAACCTCGCCCCAGCCCTTTGCTCTGCACTCACAGCCACTCGCCGGCCTCAGGAATAATTGCAAGGGGGGGATATATTGACCTCTGCTCCTTGCAGGCTGCTCCCTATTGCCTGCTCAGGCTGGGCTGGCAGCAGAGGAAGTGCCCCAGTGCCACCAGTTGCTCCCGCTGGCCCCAGGGGATGCTGGCACACTCTGGGCAGGCAGTTCTGCCTGCAGCCTTGCTGCTGGCTCTCTGTGGTGTGGCACTGCTTGGGGACCGGCAGACCCACTGGTGACCTAAGGAGATGCTGGTCACTCCCAGCCCGCTCCCCTCACTGGGGTTCATTCGAGAGGGATGGGTGTGAATGCCTCCGTGCCTCCTTAAAATGACATAGCTGGTCTCCATGGCAACTCTCCTCTGCCTTTCGCCTCAGACCAAGAGCATCATCTGCTCCATCATCCCTGCAGGCCAGGGCTGGCCTCCCCAGAAAGGGGCTGATAAGATGCTGAGGCTGCAGGACACCACACACCACCACCCCCCCCCCCCCCCCCCCCCCCCCCCCCCCCCCCCCCCCCCCCCCCCCCCCCCCCCCCCCCCCTCCCTCGCCCGCTCCCCCCCCTCCCTCCCTCCCTCCNCAGCAGCTGTAACCCCGCCCCACACCTCTGCCCTGCTGGCAGTGCCAGCTTGTGTGGCACCCAGTATCTGTTCCATGGTCAGTTATGGGGACCCATCTGGCTGCAGCATCCCTGTTTCCCCCTTCCTACCACAGCCAGTGCTGTGGGATGCATGGCCACAACACAGCCTGCTAGGGCTGGTGATGCCGTATGGCCCCTGCCCGCCCCAATGGCATCCACTTTCATACCAAAGCCCCTTGCTCCACATCCATCTCCTCCTGCAAACACTGGGTGTGCTGGGAGCATTGCTGCAGAGCTGCACCAGCGATACCAACCTGCCCATCAACCACTCAGACCCTGCTGTGAAAATGAGAGGATGGAGCAGAGCGGCAGGGAAATTGCTCTGCTCTCCAGCAAATCCCACCACCCCTTGCCTGGCACGGTGGGGCTGGCCTCAGCTTCCGACCTGGCACATCCCTGCCTTCCCCTTAAACCTCGCTAAACCATGGTGTGGTAGCAGAGCTGTGGCGGCATGGATCTGGCCGTCCTTCTCCATCCTTGGGCAAGGCAGTGCTCAAGGATGTGGATCTGTGGCGGGGAAGAGGGAGATGTGTCCACAAGGAAGGATGGAGGCACGTGTGGCACATAAGAAGTGAAGGTACATGTGCGTGGGGGGGCACATGCCAGGATGAAGGGGTGCACACACCAGGGTGAACACAAGGAGTAAAGGGGAGCTTGCGCACAGGGATGGAGATGTGTGCATGCACTCACAGGGGATGTATGCATGCACGTTGGGGTGTGTGTGTGTGTGTGTGTGTGTGTCCTAATGGCACATCTTCCCCTCCAGACTGCACAGGCTTTGTGTTGCATCACACCCGCTCCTGCCCGGGGGCTCCAGCCTGTGCCTGGCTCCCCAGGAACTGCTTTCCTCCTCCCCATGGCTCCTTTGCCAGGCAGTGGTTCCCGATACCCACGCAGCGTCTCCCCGTGCTTGGTCTCGCCCCATTACCCCCCGCTGCCTGCCGGGAGCCGCATCCTGGTTGTGTGGGAGTGTTTGTCGCTAGGGCTGCTGTGGAGCCGGGCGCTGTGTAGGCACCCAGCACCCCAAGCACGGCCGGGCACCCCCTGAGCCGTGCCCCGGTGCCCACTGCTCTGCAAACCCCCTTGTGGAGGGAGTTCATCTCTCCCAGCACAGCCTTCAGCATCTGCACCTTGTTTCCTGCTTGATCTGCCCCATTGCAGCCTCCAGGCTTGCCTGAGGTCCTGCTGTTGGGTTAAGCTTGAGGCAGATGTGTCCTGGGATCTTCTCCTGTAGCCTCACTGAGGGTTTTGAAGCACACCTGGTGTGCTGAGCTTGTCCTGCCCTCCCTGTGCATCTGAGTCCAACAAGGGAGCCTGCTCATGCCGAGGGCCTCAGCGATGTGCTCCTGCTGGTCTCTGTGTTCTTGACCCAGGACACTGTTAGCCTTAGATTACAGGGAGACATGGAAAAGCTGAACCACATGGGGATCCCTAGGAGAGCAAAAGCATTCCCTGACTGCACCCAGGCTTTAAAATACCTGAATGGGTGCATTTGAGTCCCATGATGCGGCTGGAGGTGCACAGGATGAGGGCATGGAGGTGGCAATCTGCATGCTGTGGGGTGTCCCATGGGACACTGACAGCTATTGAGCTGATGAGAGGACAAATAGAGGCTCAGCCTATGGGGGCAGATCCACTTGGAGCCAAGCTCCCCTCTTTGCAATGAGACAGGCTATGGGGGAGATGACAGGATCTTGCTTTAGAGGCACCCTGTGGTGATGGAGCACTACGATGCAGCTCCCCAAAAGACTTTGTGAAAGGGCAAGGGAATGGCAATGGGTCAGGGGATGCCAAGAGGGTGCATGTGGAGTGCTGCTGTGTCCTGCTGGATGCAGGCTGCTGCAGGGGGACAAGATCTGCTTAGACAACATGGCACAGCCACTGCAGCCTCCAGCATGCACTCATAAGAGCATCCATGGCTCTCTGTGGGCACAGGGCCAAGGACAGCATGCGGGACAGGGTCTG
The DNA here is from genome assembly GCA_002631895.1 of Agapornis roseicollis. Lineage (NCBI taxonomy): Eukaryota > Metazoa > Chordata > Aves > Psittaciformes > Psittacidae > Agapornis > Agapornis roseicollis. Next base: position 85,698 of record NDXB01013762.1, read on the forward strand.
GATGCTGCAGCCCAGCCCCGCACTTGCTGGCCTCTCATTTGTTCTCATTAAGGGCTGGCAGGGTGTCTAATTAGGCGGCCTGAGTGCCAGCGCCCTGCTGACAGGCACCTGTGCAGACAGACCTCCTCCTCGGCCTGCCTCGTAATTAGCTTGCAGGATGCTGCCGCGCCGCCCGGCAGGACCTGCTCTGGCACCGGGAAACAAAGCTCTTCCTCGCCGGGATGTGGCACGGCTCCAGGCCCTGCCGCCCGCTGCCGTGATGGCACTCCTGGCACTGCAGCCCCACGGCACGCCAACCCCATGGCCATGGCAGCCACTGGGAGCATCCATCCCCCTGCATCCCGCTCCCGTGGGTACCACTGCAGCCCAGCCACATGCTGGCGCCATCAGGAGCCTGATGCACAGAGCAGAGTCACTCCACCGTGGACAAGCAGCTTTTTTACCCCCTTACTCACCTCAGGGTAGTGCTCCAGGCACCTTGGATCCATGGAAGGAGCAAGCCGTGGCTCTCCATGTCCACTCATATGTGTGCACCTGAGCTGCTCGTGAGCAGGAGGATGCTGAGGATGGGCTGGATGCCTTCATAGCCTTGTGAACTGTGCAGGGATAATGAGCCAGCGGCCGCTTTAATTAGATTAATTGGCTCCCATTCGACTCCAGAAGAGCTGTCAGGCTGCAAGTGCGTTCCTGCTGTACCTGGCTAATTACAGCACCGCGGCCGCCACTCTGCAGCGCTTACGGCCACTGAGAGCCAGCACCGGGCAAAAGCGTGCTGGTGAGATGCTGCCAGGCAAGGGGAGCTGTAGATAGCAAAATAAACCTAAGAGCAAGAGGAGGAGGAGGATCAGGGACACCTGAGGATGCTCCTGGCTCTGGGGAAGGGGCAGAGCCACAGGAGAGCAAGGGCTGGACCTTCTGAGGAGCTGGAGCCCAAGAATGGGGTTTGAGAAGCACAGGAGCAGAGGATGGGGATCAGAGCCAGGGAAGGAGCCAGAAGGATGGGGGGGTAGGAAACAGAGGATGGGGTGCCCCGGGTTGGGGACAGCATCTGGAGCACCCAGATGGGCACAGGCAGTGGGGGAAGCTGTGCCCAAGCCCTGAGGGCTGGCAGAGAGCAATAGGTGATGGGACCAGGCTGTGTCCCTGCTGTCTGTGCCCAGAGGAAGAGGTCTGATGGCAGTGAGCAGGCAGGGCTGGGCAGGTGATGCAGGGCATTTCCCAGTCGTGCCAGGCATGGGCACATCAAGCTCTTGGCACTGAAGCCATGCAGAGGCGTTGGCTATTTATGAGCCACCAGTAAGAGAAGCAAGGAGGTGACAGCCTTAAAATCACCACCTGGGCTGGGGTGGCAAGGAGCCACTTCCCCCCGGCTGCAGAGGTGGAGGCAGCACTGGCGGCTATTTTTACCCCTCTTGTCCTCAACCTGTTATTACAGCGCTGGCCTGCAGTGCCCACAGCAGCTGGAGCTGCAGCCTTTGCCCAAGCACATGGCCCGTGCCGCGCCAGCGAGCGGTGTTTGCCTGCAGGCACAACCTGGGATGCAGAAAGGATGGTGATCAGGAGCTTAGGGCTCCAGGGGGCAAGTGATGTGCCAGACACCCCTACACATCCCCAGCAGACACCCCGAGGGCACTCTGAGCACCAGAGCTGCTGCAGGCGGATGGTACCCCAAGGGCTTGCCCAGATGTGGGATGGCAGCAGCTCCAGCAGCTCCCCAGGGTGCTTTCCAAGGGAGAGGCACAGGTTGGAAAGAGACATCTGCACACGCGTATGTGCAGAGCATCCAGCTGATCCTATGCATCAGCGGGTGGCATGGGGACAGGCTGGACCCTGCACCCTCCAGGGACAGAGGAGGAAAAGGGCTTGCAGGTAAGGTGGGTACCCCTGAGTGCTGTTCATGCCACCCAAGCTGGCATCCTTGTGTGGAGGGCACACACTGCCTATTTCTATGGGGGATTTTGTGTGTGAGTTCATCACACAGCTCAGCAATGAGACCGAAAACCCCATAGCAGCTCCCCAGGAGCACCTCTATATGGATGCTGTAGCCCACAAACCCCACATGCTCCTATAAGATACCAACCTGTACATCTCCTGACTACAGAAGAGGTCACTACACATTCCCAAGGGCCAGTGCAACACCCCGGGGTGCCTGCCGACCCTCTGATCCCCAGCATGTCCTTGTCATGCCTGCATGTCCCCAAGTGATGCCCGCACAGACCTCACACCCCAGCACGGGGTGGCTGAGGAGGTGATGGCACTGCCCGGAGATGGGCAGAGGAAAGGGCTGGGAGAAGATGAGGGAGGAGGCTCCATCCTCAGGTGTGCGTAGGACACATTCAGCTGGGAGCTTGTTAGCCAAGGCGTGAGCAGCCCTTGCAAAGAGCTGACGCGGCTGCAGCACGCACATCCCCGGGGCTCCCGGGGGAGCCTGCGCTTCGATTCGTGCCGCACACGAGGCCCCCAGCACAGACGCGGTTTGGATGGAGTTATTTTCTCGCTGGTGAATGTTAATCCTGGCTCAGTTAATGCCTCTGCGGCAGCTCGCCTGGGCCCCCCTCCAGCCTGGCTGCTGCCTGCGCTCCCCGGCAAGCAGGCGAGGGGGAAGTGTGGGGCAGTCTCATCCCTATGGCTCACACTGGGGTGCTGCTGTGCATGGCAAAGACAGGAGAGAACACCATGTCTGAGATGGGGGGCAAAGAGAGGAGGGTGGATGAGCTGCTCTGCCCCAGGTCTGCTGTACATGGAGGGACACTCTCACTACTGGGCCAAGGGGTATCCCCAAGGCTTCTGTGTACCCATGGGGACGGGGTTGGTTGTTAGCGGTAGGATGATGGGGTCTGGTGGGCTCTGGTCCCACAGGGGATGTGGAGAAGAGGGGAATGGTGGGAGCAGGGAAGGGGCTTCCCCAGCTGGTGAGGACAATGTAATTGTGCAGTGTGAAGAAGCCTGTCAGGCGTCCCTCTGACAGCGCATCTCCGGGGTGCCTGCACCAGCAGTAACAAACAGCCTGGAGAGGAGGGGATTAACCGGGACTGCGGGGAGCTACTGCCTAAACGATGGGTTTGCATTCCTGCGGAGGCTGGAACCGCAGCCACCCCGATGCCATCCGGGGTGCAGGTGCCTCCTCCCTATGGCTTCAGCAGGGAAATGCAAGCAGGGGAAATGCGGGCAGGGATATGCAGCTCTGGGGGACAGTGAGCAGCAGGGGCTCAGCACAGGCAGGCAGAGGGGCAGTGGCAGCTCTGTCCCAGCATCCCCTGATGCTGAAAGGCCTTAGGTCCAGCCAGGCTCGATGCTTTTCCTTTCATCCTCTGTTTAACTTCATTTCTACTAAACCTTTAAAGGAGAGACCAGGCTGCCAGTGTACTACCCCATCCCCTGCCCAGAGGGGCTGGGATGCAGGTTGTTCTATCTCCTGCTTTGCCCAGGATTTGGGACATCCTAGCAGGAGCGGGATGAGAGCTCAGACAGTTTGCATTTCCACGTGGGTTTAGCCAACCTAAAACCAGCTCTGGGAGGAGGCTGGGCCAGTTTTGGAGATCTAATTATGTATAAAAAAAGCTTGGCCTCGTCCCTGTGGGGATGAGCTGTGTCCAGCTCTGCTGCTCAGGATGTGCTGGGATCTGACAAGGCCATGGGGACCCGAGAGCCCAGCTTGGGGCTCTTTCCCCTGCTCCAGCCAGCCCGGGGGCAGGGGTTGCTTGGCCATCACCGTACACAGAGCTGGTGCCTGCTGCTGCCACGTGGCCTGATTCCCATCCTGGATTACCCCCTCCCCACTGATGGGAGGGGAAGCACTCTTTGAGTGCCAGATGGTGCCATTTGGATTCTGGGTGAGGCTTGAATCTGCTGGTGCCTGTGAGCAGGACCCTGGAGGAGCAGCAGCTCAGAGCCCTTCAGGTGCAGCTATTTCCCACATGGAAACAGGAGCTTTGCAGCAAGGACCAGTTCCAAAAGCATCTTTCAGTGCTCTTCCTCGCTTAGCAAACACCCCTCATACAGTGACCCCAGCCCTGCTTGCCTGCCTTTCCCAATCGCAGAGGACACGGGTGGGCATGAGTTGGGGGTGAGGGGGGCAGAGAGATGCCCCTGTGCTGCCTGCCAGATTGCTGCCCGTGGCCTCCGCTCAGCTCACAATTATCTGGGGTAATGGCAGGGGAGGGTGACCCAGATAGCGCGGGGAGGAGGATAATAAGGAAGATGTAAGTAAGGCTTTGGGAATAAGAAATGAAGGGGGTACAAGGGGGAGATGAACTTCAGGATGAACCCTGAGCTGGGAGGCTGACCCGGCACAGCCCAGAGCATCCCCATAGGGCACATCATCCCTCATCCAAGCAATACCCCACTTTGTAACCTAAATTATCCCCTCCCAGATCTATGGACCTTCATGGTTCGGGGTGGAAAAGGGGTAGGAAGGGGACAGGACTGGCAGCAGTGTCCCCAGTGTTCCTTCCCCTGTAAGTGATGTTGTCTGAGATGAGCAGATATGCTTGGGGCAAGTGGCACTGAAGGGGGCTGCACAACACCCCACTGCTTGGCTTGCAGTAGAGACACAGCCCTCAGAATGGGGCCACCCACTGTCCCCAGGGGCAGCTCTTACTCAGCTATGGGGACTTTGCAGGAGGGCACCTTGCACCAGAGCACCTGCAGGTCAGCAACGGGGGACTGGGGCTCTTACCCTTGCCAAGCACCTTTTCATCCTTGCTGCACGCAGCAGTTCCGGGCCCCAGCTGGCACACAGCAAGCAGTATTTCGTTATAAATCTCTCGTCCCTTCCCCACCAAAAGCTGAGGAAGCAGAGGTCTGAGCCAGCGCTCATACATCACCACGGAGAGGTGTCCATGCCACCACCACCTGCTCCGGCCACCTTAGCAGTCTGCTGTGGGGACACACTGCCTCTGGGCTGCAGCTCCGCTCCATGGCTCCAGTTCCTCCACCATGGGCTGGGGCAGAGCTCATCTCTCCCTCCCTGGTTGGGCTTTGAGGCTGCTTTTGAGTCCAAAGATGAAGAACAAAAGTGGGGACTGCCCGTCTGAGGTGATGCTGATGATGTGCTGACAGTGCAGGGCTCTTCATTTAAAGCAAAGGAAACTGGGAATGGTGCGGCATCAGGCCAGCATTCCCAGATCCCACAGTGTGGGCACAACCCCTGGGATGTGCCCAGCCAGGGATGCTTGTCCCCATCCTGGTGGCTGGCCATGCTTGAAGTGAAACCCAAGGGTCTTGGTCCCAGCAGGGTGAGTACATCTGATGGTGACACATCCATGTCACAGGGCAAAGGTTCGAGTTCATTTGGTGCTTGGCTCTGAGTTACAGACCCCAGCGGGACACGGGGTCTCACTCAAGGCTTTATTTGGGAGAGCAAAGCCTGCCCTGATCCTGCTGCTGGTACAGGAGGAGCAGTCCCAGGGAGGAGAGCTATAGAAAAGGGACCTTCTGCTCCATCAATGGGTTGTGGGGTGCCATTGGGTGACCCCACATTAGTGTTATGGCCAGGAAAGCATCGCTGTGGGCACTGGCACTGGTAAGGAGCTGGGGAAGAAGACCCAACAGAGCAGCACCAGCGTTTCTAAGCAATCTGGGCTCCTCATCACAGGATATTTTAAGTGGCAGAAAAGAAAATGAAGGAAACAAGGGAAGGAGGGAGAGAGGATGTGCTGGAGGGAGGGGAGAAGCTGCCCTCATTCCATCCCATGCAGCTTGGGGGGACAGGGTGGGCTGGGGTGATGCTGGGCTGGGGCATGGTGCTTTTTGCAGGCTGGGTTTGAAGGGGGGGCAAAGGGAGCACAATGTCTTCCATGACAGGCTTGAACGTGACTCAATGTCACCTACTTTCCACCGTGATGACTTGTGCCATTTCATCTCCTCAGCACAAAACTGGGGCTCAGAGAGCTTGAGACGTGGCTGTGGAGGGGGGTGGGAGGGGAGGAGGCTGCGGTGAGGAGGAGGAGGAGGATGCGCTTCTTCCTCCTTCACTCCCCTCCTGAGCTACACCCTCGGGTGCCTGCACCCCGCGGAAGGGAGCACCAAGAGCCCTGCGAAGCCACTCTCATTAATTGAATATTCAGTGTTCAGAATAACCTTGAGAGACTAAATGAAGAGGCTGGGAAGAGAGAGCTAATTGTCAGCTGCACCTGCTCGGCACCCAACCACAGAGACGCTGCTTCCAGCTTCCCTCCAGCCCACTCACACCATTTGTACACGTTTATTTTCCCCCTTCTCCCGAGCCATTACGTCAATGCAGAGGGCACGGCAGCCTTGCAGGGCATGAGGAACACACAGGGACCCTGTGTGTGGGGTGCAACAGGGGCGAGTGCCTTTGCCTGGCCATGGGTGATGCTGTTTTGCCAGGCTGGAAGAGCAGGGTGGGATGTGCACAGGGCTGTGGTACCATGAGGGGTGCAGGTAGTGATGCATGTGGGTGCTGCGCCTTGCGGTGATGATGGTTTGAGTGCCTTCAGACTGTGCTGCCTCTGTGGGACAGGACAGGGGGATACCATAGGCTGCATGGGCTGGCAGGGACCAAGGCATTCTGCTCCCATCACGGGGCTGTGCTTGTCCCCACACCACATCCCAGGGTGCAGCCAGCATCACCAGGCTAAGTCAGGGTTTCATAGAGCTGATGCTGGCTTCTCCCTCCTTCCTCTGGGCAGCCCTCTGCCCCTGCAATCAGAGGCACATCGTGTGCCTGCCCTCACCCTGGAAAAGCCCCCCTGGGCCCTGTCTATGGGCCATTTACCAGCAGGAACAGCACAACTCTCTCTTCTTAGGGCTGCTGAGACCCCCAGGCTGAGCACCCAGGGGCGGAGGGAGTCCCACACGCTGAGCTGGGAGCTGGCAGGACCACGGGGCACTGCACGCAGGAGGCGCGACCATGGCAGGGATCAGGCAGCATCCTGCAGGAAGGGACCTCACCGTGAGGGCAGCCGGACCGATCCATATGCTGCCTTTCACCAGCGCTGCCCGGGCCCATCCCTCCGAACCGCTTGCTGCCTCCACCCTTGGCTGCATTCATAACCAGCCGGCTGATGGGGAAGGATTTACCAGCTGTTTTCCATGACTCCATCGGCCTCAGATAAATCAGGGAAGGGGGTGTCGCATGGCATTCGCCAGGGGCCTGATGGATGGTGCCGAGCGAGCGGATCGCTCACACGCTGACACTTACAGACTCTGTCAGGTTGGCGGAGAGCTCAGGATTAATGGCCCCAATCAAGCGGGAAGGAACGGCTGGGGTGGTGCCGAGCCCACCCTCGGCACAGCATCGCTTCCACCCCGGCAGCGGGGGCTGCCAATGGGGGCTCCCTCCCCTTCCCTTCCCCAGCTCCCCGGCTGGCGTGGGCAGCTCCCCCAGCCCCGGCTGCAGGATGGAGATTAGCTCTAAAGAGCTGAGCACACACAATCGTTCCAAAGCAATTGCAAGCGAAGCAGGGAGCAGCTGTGGGCTGAGCAGCCGCCTCCCGCAGTACCAGCAACATCTGGATGTGGCAGCTGTGCTGGTGAGAGAAACCTGTGCTGGGTGAAGGGGAAGGGTGCAGGGACCCCATCGCTCAGCTGGTGATGAGGAACAGGTCTCCTCCACTCGCAGGGTAATTCTGCAGAGGCAGCATTCTCTCCCTATGCTGCAGGGCAGGGTGCTGGTCCCTGCCCATTGCATTGGGAGGGCACTCATCGTGCTTCCATGTAGTGTGAGAGAAGCCTCTGCCCTGGGACCATGGCACACTGACGAGTGTTACCCCCTCCTCGACTTGCTTGTGGTCCCTGTTGTGCAGGACCCCGCTGTGGCGTGGGTGCTGTGGAGCAGGGGTGCCTCAGGAGGGGCTGGATGCCTCGGTGGGAAGCCAAGCTCTGCTCCCACCATCTCAGCAGCATCACAGAGCTATACAATAGAGCACTGAATGCAGACACCAAAATGTGCCACCTCCCAGCCCTGCATGATGGGCAGAGCAAGCTGCAGGCACACAGGGTGCTTCCCCACTGGCCCTCTACCTGAGCTGGCCTGGGGATGGAGCACGGGGGGGGACTGCCCCACATCCCCACTGGCTTTGGTCTCTTAGAGTCCCCGAGGCCAAGAGACCGCCTCCTGCCTATGCCAGCCGTGCCAGGGAACAGCGTGGCAGCAGGGTGCAGGCACGCTTCACAGGACAGCCAGCAAATGTCTTCTTGAAGCCAAAACAAATGAATTATTCCATTTAATCTGGGGGCACAAAGAGCAACGCAGGCAGCAGCACTGCCTCTCCCACTGCAGCAGCTCCTGGCTTCACAGCACCCCATCCGCAGGGGTCTGGGTCAGTGCATGCTGACCATGCGCCTGTGATGGGCAGGACAGGAGGTGGAAGTGAGCTTCCTGCCTTCTGGGAAGGAGCAGGGTGCTGCATGGAGCCAGCTTCAAGCAGGCAGCCCCGTGCCCACCAATGGGGGCTCAACTGGGCAGCTCCCAGCGAGGATGGGGCCATGGGCAGAAGCTCCTTGATGTCCCTGGCTGCAGATGGGCTGAGGGAGGGCAGAGGTGGTGCCCAGGTTTGCTCCTGGCCAGGCTGCTTTGATGCCCCCCCCCCTCAGCCCGCTCTGAGTGCCGCTGCCTCTTTGCTCTGTGCAGGGCCTGGTGAAATATTCACACCGTGCTCCCCTTTGAAGTCTGGTTTGATCCCAGCCCTGCTCCCCACAGCCTGCAGCCCTCATTGCCTGCACAGCACTGAGCTCAGCCCTGCTGCACCTATCCCTGCAGCAGGGAAGGGCTCGTGGCCAGGATAACCCATGCTGCTTCCCACCGCTCTTGCTCCTTGCCTCCCGTACTCCTCAGCCTCCTAGCATGGCATGAAAAGGATGCTTCTTCCAGAGGTTTCCTCCCTGGCTGGATGTGCCTGTATCCACAGACAAGCATCCTTGCTGCTGCTCAGGGCTGGCAGTGCTGTGGTCCCCTCCTGCCCTCATTCCATGGATGTGGTGATCAGCCCCAGGCCCCACAGTGAGCTGGGATGTGCCCAGCTGGGTGCGGGGTGGCTGTGGAAGCTGTGTCCCACGCTGCCAGCTCCAGCAGCACAACCAATGGAATGGGAAATGGGAGCTAGAAATGGAGCCACCCCCTGTTCCCTGCCTGGGCACGAGTGAGGCGCCGCTCCTAGCCCCAGCCATGGACCATTTGCTGCTGGCTGTGCCGTGCAGGAGCAGCCATCCCTGCTCCTGTCATGCCACAAAGAGCAGGTTTGCTACCAGAAGTGCCCCTGGCACTGCCACCCACCCCTGAGCATGTGAGGGGATGGGGTCTGATGCAGCATCCATGGGGCAGGGCAGGGACCATGCAGCAGATCCTAGATGTGCCTTGCTGGAGCATCCCTGCTGCAGGGCCACATCCTTCCTTGCAGTGGGAAATCCTCCACCTTCCCTCTCCTTGAGGCACAGAGTGATTTGCTGAGCCTGGATACTCCCAATGGGACCCTCACCTTTCTCTTTGCAAAGTCCAGTGGTCTTAGCAGGCTAAAAGGGCTTGTCCTGGGTTCAGCAGTTGCAGTCAGTTTTTCTTCTCTTTAGTAGCTGGTGTTTTGACTTAACCTGGGAACAANCAATGGGACCCTCACCTTTCTCTTTGCAAAGTCCAGTGGTCTTAGCAGAGGCACCAAGCACAAAGGCGGGGACAGGGTGCTCCATTTGTGGTGGCTTTGGCTCTGCTTTGATACAGATGCCTTTGGGGCTGGCCAGCCATGTCTGCAAGCTCCGCTTTGGCTCCAGCTCCCTGACAATGGCGCTTCTGCTGGAGCACCATCTCCCTCTTCAGCGAGAAGGAAACCTGGGCTCACCAGGAAGCTGGATTTGGCAGATGCAGGTGCCAAATGGGGACACCCTGCTCCCTGCCTGCCAGCATCCTCACCTCCTCTGGGGGTTCCAGTGTTGCCTACAAACATGAGAGCCAGCCCCTGTCCTAGGAGCCTCAGTGATGCTTTTCATGGTGTGTGTGTGTGTGTGTGTAATCTCCCCTGCTCTGCCTTCAGGTCAGAAAACACAAATGGAGACACACACCCCCCACCCCCCCCTCCATTCGGGGTGCATTGGCTGTACTAGGGGCAGTGCTGGTTCAGGGCACAGGGAGCACTGGGGCCTCTTGTGCCCACCTCATGCCTTATGCACGGCCATGTGATGCAGCAACGAGAGGCCCATCCCTTCCAGCATCCATATTTTTTGGGGGAAGAGCTCTCCCAGTAGCTCCTTCCAGCCTCCCCTGGGGTGCAGGGTGCTCCTGGTGTCCCCCTTAGTCCAGGAGGGCATCTCGTGCATGGAGCAGGAGAGCAGCTAATTGCAGTTCTCTGGCACCTGAGAGGAGCGAAACTCCCTGATTTATGGGTTGGCAGCAATAAAGCTTTGCATCACTGCAAAGGGAATTTACCCGCCTCTGAAACAAGGTTAAATAAATAGCTAATGGGAGCGTGCAGTAATCCTGCAGCACACACACACACGGGGCTCGTGTCGCGCTCATGGTGACACACACAGTGTCACTTCAGCCCCCCAAGTGATGTACACACAGTGATGCTTGGTGACACCCCCATCACACAGGCACTCTGTACCCTGTGCAGGTGGCAGGAGGTCCCCAGACCCCCCATGCCCATGCACAGTGCCCTCACCTTTGGCTCCTTTTAAAAGCCCAGCAGTGATGCTGAGGTGAGAGCCCTGCAGGCACCTGGCTCAGCAGAGGATGGGGATGCTATGGGATTATTAAAAAGCATCTGAAAGCATCCTGCCAGCTGCGTGTCGAGTGTCATGTCGGGGACGTGGAGCCGCGCCGGAGCTGTTCTGCTAGAGGCAAGATGCTGGCTGCTGTCCCAGGGGTGTGGAGCTGAGTGGTGGCATGGCACAGTGCATGGAGCAGTGACACAGCTCGGTGCATGGCTGAAGCGTGGCAGCAATGATATGGCACAGCGCATGAGAGCAGCAGATCCCAGCTCTGCCTCTGCTTAGCCCTGGCTCCAGACATGTCCCCGGGGATGGGGTGGCCAGGACCCCGGTGTTGCCCTATCCACATGAGGATGGAGCGGGTGGCACAGAGAAGGATGCAGCCAGGGTTGATGATGTGCTTCTGAAAATCATGGACTGTTCATAGAATCATAGAATAGTTCGGGTTGGAAGGGACCTTAAGATCATCCAGTTCCAACCCCCCTGCCATTAGCAGGGACACCTCACACTAAACCATGGCACCCAAGGCTTCATCCAACCTGGCCTTGAACACTGCCAGGGATGGAGCACTCACAACCTCCCTGGGCAACCTGCCTTGTGTTCCACAGCGCTGCTGCCTCCTGCTCCCTGCCTGAGGCTGCAGCAGCAGGGTTTTGCAGGTAAAGGGAATTTCCTACATGGTGTGTGGGGGTTACAGAGCATCCCTGCCCTGCAGTGGCATTGCCTTGAAATCCCCCTCTCCAGATCAGCTTGACCAGCCCCGGCACTGGTAGGAGGACACCAGCATGTGCCTGCTTGTCAGTGGGACCTGAAGCACCCATGGCAGCAGAGCAGCCCTGAGGAAGCACCAGCCAGAGCTGTCTGGAGGGTGCCAGCCTGGTGCAGCTGCACATGAGCAGGGTGCTGGAGCAGGATGAGGGCTGCACGCTGTGGTGTGCACCTCCAAGGCCCAGCAAGCATCTCCTGTGCATCATGAGGAGATTTCCTGTCAGGCTGGGAGCACTGGCACATCTTTGGATGGTTTGTTCCCTGCATCAACCCATCTCAGGAGTGAGTGTGGTCGACTGATTTTGTGCTGTGCTGCAATGGCAGCCACTTGCTGAGCAGGGACTCCATCACCCTGCCTGCAGCACCCAGAGGCACTGGGGAGGTGACAGGCAGAGGATGGGGACTCTGCAATGGCATGGTCTGCAAAGCAGGGTGCTCCATGGGATGGATGGAGGAGAGGGGAGAGGGTGCGGGAAGGAGGGGTTGATGGTTTGTATGCAGGAACAGGGGTGTGGATGCTTCCTATTTGTATGGAGGAAGCAAGTGCCCCCAGCAGAGCAGAGGGAGAAGGGACCAGGAATAACAACTGCTCTGAGGATGGAGATCAGCTCCTGGAGCTGTCTGGGAGCTGTAGGTGATGGAGCTGAGCGATGCAGGCAAGAATGCTGCAGGTAACCCATCTGGCCAGGACGAGGATGCTGCCCTCCCTCATCCGAGGACACAACCTCACTCAGCATCCTCATCCCACCTCCTCCAGGCTGGTTGGTGGCAAGTGAGCCCCTGGGTGACACATACACCGTGCCCAAGGCCAGATCAGTGCTGGGGTGAGCGTTGTGGTGCTGCCGGGGAGCCTTCCCCCCGTAATTGCGGTGTGTTTGCTGCACTCCTGCTTTGCCATGGCAACGCCTGCCTGGCAAAGCACAAACGCGCCTCGCAGCACATATTGTTTCGCAAAGGTCACCGCCGAGTGTTGGTGGGCTCAGCAGAGTGCGCTGCTTTGATTCCTACATATTTATGAAGGGGGAGATGGAAGGTAATTGCAGCCCCTTCTCAAGAATTAATCTTATGATGGGCCGGGGTGTTGCTGGGGAGGAGCTCCAGGGTGGATGCTGGTGGCCGAGGCTTGCTGCAGGTGAAGCAGGCACTGGGCATGGCATGGCACAGCAGTGGGGTGCAGCACTCCGGGGCACCCCGGGGTGTGAGGCATCATGGGGTACTGTGGGTTACACAGCACCATGGGGTACCATGGGATGTGGCATCATGGTGGGACAAAGAGAGCCACAGGCAGTACCAGACCCCAGCCTTGCACTCCTGGCTTGCTCACTGCTGGGAATTAAAGATGATTCAATGCAGCATTGCTTGGGTGGGTGGCAGTGCCACTGGTGCCCCTGTTTCCAACAGGGACATGGTGATTCCCTCCCTGTCCCCAGGATGGACTGGCTTGGAGCAAGCTGCTCTAGTGGAAGGTGCCCCTGCCTGTGGCAGGGGGTTGGAACTGGATGAGCTTTAAGGTCCCTTTCAACCCAAACCAGTCTGGGATTGTATGAGGAGAAGGGGCCCCCCCTCTGCCAAGGTCCTCTCATTCCCTTTTCCAGAATCCCCTCCATACCCCCGCAGCCACTGCAGCACCCAGGGAGCCATCAGGGTTAAATATTCAGGAGTGCTGGCTGTGCAGGGTATGTAAAGATCAAGCAGGTTTCCAGGTCTCCCAATGCACTTCCCTGCTCTGGGATGTGGCTCCTGCCTTCATCAGTTTGCACAACGATGCATTTTGAAGTCATTATTTCCAGCCATGCCCGAAGTGACAGCATTTGCTGTGTCGTTGTCCCCCCCCACCCCCCGGGGACCTGCACCCCCTGCATGTCACAGAGGGGGTCACCCCACAGGGATGGGGCCCCTGGAAGGGAAGATGGGGACATGGGGGCTGCAGGGATTGAGCAAGGAGGGGTCCTTGAAGGGACGGACTCTTCAGTGTCCTCACTACCCAGCCACAGGCCTCTCCATGGCCTGGGGTCCCTGGGGACATGGATCTTTGTCCTAAGGGTATAGGAACATGCATCCTTGCCCTTCCTAATGCAATAGGGATATAGATCCCTGTCCTTGCTGAGGACACGACACTGATCCCTTCTCTGCCTGGAGCATGCGGGACATGATCCCTGCCCTGCCTGGGAACATGAGAACATCGGTCCTTGTGCTTCCTGGGGACATGGGGGCACAGATCCCTGCTCTGCCTGGGGCAAAGGTACGTCATCCCTGTCCTGCCTGGGGCATGCGGGACATGATCCCTGCTCTGCCTGGGGACACGGGGCTCTGTGTGTGCCCTGCCGGGGCAGTGCAGGCAGCACAGGCTCAGCAGCAGCAGCAGCAGCAGCAGCAGCAGCAGCAGCAGCAGCAGCAGCAGCTCTCCTCCCATTGCAGGCTGCATGCAGGCAGGGGCAGAGAGGCAGGGCCCGAGCTGCCACCAGCAGCAGCCCCGTGGCGGAGCTGGGTCTGCCAGTGTTTAATCACAGCCTTTGGAGGAGCAGCAGCAGGGAAGTGCCATGGAAACCATCCCCGTGCTGCACCCAGGGCCCTGCCCCAGCCTCCCGGTACCCATCTGGGGTTGCATCTCCCACACATGGAGCTGTCCCTGGATCCACTGCCCTTTGCCTTCTCTGCAGCTCACCCTGCCCTGCCCACTGCCTACTGCATCCCTTCCCACTGCAGCATCCCTGCTCTCAGCCCCTCTCCAGTGACCCCTCTCTTTTCCTTCCTCTCCCCTGCTCCAGCCCCTAGGTCCTGCTAGGGAACACACAGTGTTTTTTCAGGCTTCAAGAGGTATTTCAGCTCTGAGAGGACGGGGTTCCACTAAATATGGAGCACGGAGGCTTTGATACATGAGGTGGGAATGAGACCTGGCATAGGAATCTAGGCTGCTCTCCTTGCGCTCCTTCCATGCATGTCCTTGTTTTGCCACCTGCATGTGTCCCAAGCCTGCAGCTGTAGGGCAGGCAGAGAACCTCAGGGACCACCACTTCTCCCTCCCCACTGCCTGCCTTGACCAGTGAAGGGATACTGGGGAGCGGGAGCAAACCAGCATATGAATAGGCCAGCATCCTGTGCAAGGCATGGGCACTCTTACCAGCACGTGGCTTTTAGGGACATTTCTCATCTTCTCCATGGCCTTGGAAGCTGCTGGATCCAGACCTTTTCCCACATGGTGCCAGGCAATTTTAGAGGAAGTGGCTGTGGGCATGAGGATCTTTATAGCCACTCACCTGCCTCTGCTCCAGCCCAGGGAGGCGATTTGGGCTCTTCCACCTCCTTGCCATCTGCAAGCCCATTCAGGGTGTTCCTATGCTCTGTCATCAAGGTGGGAGTGCAGGAATCACATGTGCGATGCCAACAAACACCAGAGTTGGTGGTGTTGGCTGTATGGGAAGCCCTTCCACATGCTGTGACCTGGGTGACAACAGTGGAGTGTCCAACAGGGCCAGCAGTCAAAGTGAGCGGAGTGACACATCCAGCTCATGGCAGGCTATGGGATCGCTGCCTGGAAGGGAGGTGTGTGGGACACAGAGCATCTCATGGCTGACCCAGGGAGGATAAGGACGTGGACGCGTGGTGGGAATCAGCTTGCCTGGGCTTGCTACCTGGCAGCTCAACACCCATGCAGGGAAGATGCCCGGGCTCCCCCATGCACCCAGAAAGGAGCAGCTCCATCAGCACTGGAGGCTTCTGTGCCCTACCAAGGAGGGAGTTTGGGATTTATTCCTTCTCTCAGCGGCTGCCAGCAGGAGCATCCTAGCGCTGTCACCTCCCGGGTACCTTGGAGAGGCTCTGGAGGGGCACGGGCAGGTGAAGTCCATCACATGGGGGCTCTCTTCTCCCGCAGATTTAGGTCCCCGCACCGCTGCACGCTGTGTAAGACCGGGGTTTGCCGGGACACGCAGGCGGGAGCGCAGACAGAGGTGGTCCGGGAAGGCTGAGCCGGCCCAGCGCTAACCTGCCTGCCTGGCGATGGAGCGATAACTCGGTGCCTCCGGGCCCTGGGTTCATTATCTCGCCTGGATGTTCATTAATCAACAATTCTTATGTAAACAGACACATCCTCAGCCCTCTGCTTCCCATCACCCTGGCAACAGCACAGCAGAGCAGACCCTCCTCTTAGGATGTGCTCCTGCTCCTACCCGCTCCGCAGCCCTGCCTGTATCTTTTTGCCTGTTCCCTTTGTTCCCACACCTTTCCCTTGGATGTTCAAGTCTTTGAGCAACTCTTTCCTGGCTTGGGATCCTGGACTCCCCATCTCCAGCAGCTGCTGAAGCAAGGAGTGGGGACTCAGTAGTGTGAGACCAGGCTTGGCTGATGTCCTCCCTGGCTGATCCATGGCCAGGACCTGATGAATGCAGCCCATGAGGATGAGTATTGGCTTCAGGTATCATGGCAAGGGCCAGCCAGACGCACTGCAGTGCTGCAGAAGCTAAGTCCAGGCTCACACAGTGCTGTGGGTCACCTCAGGGTCCAACTGAGCTGCAGTGGGTGCGATGCGGGCCAGGGCAGGGAGAGGGGCTCAGAGATGCCTGCCCTATTCCAGTTGGGATGCTTTCTGTGGGAAGCTCTCACAATGCAATGAGCAGATGTCCTGTCCTGCTGCCTCCATCGGGACCCCCTGCCAGGGCAGGAACAACTCCTGGAGCTCCCTTAGGATCCAGCAGGGAGCTGCCATAGGAGCGTGCTGCAGGCAGGGGACTGCTGCCCCCCGGGGCTGCTCCTCAGCAGGACAGCTCTGGTGTGGAGGAGAAAAGCCCTGCATGGAAGCTGAGAGAAGCCGGAGGAGCCCAAGTCATTTGAGGTTGAAGAGAAATGTTAAAGACAGCAGGAAAAGCAAACATTAGTGGTAGCCATGCGGCTAAGGGGAATAGGAAGGGCTTTTACAAATATATCAAGGGGAAAAGGAAATACTGGAGAGCCAAGACAAAGTAGGCCCATTAATAAATGAGGAAGGATATTAAATTAATGATGATTCTCAAATGGCTGAGTTAGTGAACTACTTATTGAGATCTGCCTTTAACAAGAACAACAAGGCAAAGTGGCTGAGACAATCAGAAAGCAACCAAGGATGCTGAAATTGTCCTCAATGGAGCAAGGGGAAGGGGACTGCTGGGCTACGAGCCCTGAATGGCAAGTGCCTGGGACTGAGAAAAAGCCCACCCCATCTATCTCTTTCCCAGCAGGAGCAAAGGGAAGGAGCCCCATGATGAGCTGTAGCATCTGAAGCAGACTGATGCTTGGCAAAAGACACAGGGCAAACAAAGGGTATGGCGGCACCATGGGCACTTGCCTTGGAGCAGGATGGGACCACAATGGAGCTGGGAGGGAGACTCCCAGGTCCTGTTCAGGAGCACCTTGATCCGTGCTGTGGATCCAGCACCTTTTGGGAGGCTTGGAGACCACCAGGGACTAGCAAGTACTGAGCCTGTGTCTAAAAAGGAGGGGAAGAGGTCCAGCTAGCTGGGCCTTAGTCCTTAGGTCATTAAAGTCCATCTTTGTAAAGTAAGAACCTCTGCCACTGACCTGCCTCTGTTTCTGCACTGAACCAAGCAGTGACTGCTCAGCTCTCCTCCACTGAGAGGAAAAGCTCTGGGAAAGAAATTTGCTGTCCCTCTGGGGTGCCTGGGAAATGCCTAAAGGCCCCTCAGCTGCTGCTGATCAAATCAAAGAGTCAAATCAAGGCAGCATCATCCCCTGCTCGGGCATCCCTTGGGCTCTGTGGGAGCCAGCAGGGCTCAGTGTCCCAGCCTGCACCTTTTGATGGGGAGCAGCCCAAGCAATGGCTAGAATCTGCATTCCACACTTGGGACATGTCCCCAGGTGTGTGGTTCATGTTCCAGGCACAGGGAAAGGTGCCTGATGTCCACCTGGGGATCCTAGTCAAGGTCCTGCAGGATAGGATGAGTGGGATGGGATGGGATGGGGTAGGATGGTGTGGGAAGGGATAGGATGGCATTCATGGGATGGGGTAGAGATGTGGGGCAGAGCCCATACTCCTGAGACCTGTGGGCCCAGCACAGCCTCACTCAGCCCCTCCTGCCTCAACCAGAACCTGTGCTGGTGCAAGCACCCCAGGGCTGTATGCACACTCAGGGGTGACTGGTGACCTTCCTCTTTCCCCATCACACCAGGAGCTGGGGCTGCATCGTGGCAGTGCCCATCCTCAGCCAGCTCTGTGCTCGCAGCCCGTGGATGTGCCATCTGACAAAGGGGTCTGTGGGGGACTGTGTCCAGGAAACGAGGGCCCTTGTCAATGTTTTATGGGCCCAGGCATCCCCAGGGCATGTTTACAGGGCAGTAAATTAAAGCACTCAGCCAAGTGACATTTGTGTTCTGCAAATGCGATTATTATGCATGATTAGCAGCCAAGTGCAGTGAAAAACCCACACTTGCAGCAGGACGCTCCAGAGATGCACCCCTGGGCATGCACCCTCTCCATAGGAAAGCCTCTCCAGGGGACAGCACACAGAGATGAGCCCAGTGCCACCATCGTCCTGCCCGCTGGGGATGCGGTGTGGTAACAGAGGTAAAAGATGTTCTTTGTAGCTGCTGACCCGGCTTTCCAGTGGAATGCATCCAAACCTGCTTTTTAGCTTTAATTATTTATCTGTACCCAATTTGGCAGGAAAACCAATTAAACGAGTGGGTGATTAATGACCTGCTCATTCGCACAGGTACCTCATTTAAATGTCTATATAATACATAAGCACATTTTGGAGATGCTTCGATGCCTCAGTTCAGTCCCCAGTTGCTCGGACCTGTGTGTGGATGGTGCTGGAAGGATCGCTCCGATGGTGATGCCACCAGTGGGCTGGAGCACCTTGTGCCTCCTGCTGGCTCAAGGGCACAGGGCCTATTTGCACCCGGGATCCCTCTGTGTTTGGTCCCTGGCCAAAGCCATGCTCACCAAGTGCCTCCCTTGCCAGTGCGCCTTGCTGGGGAGGTCTGACCCAGATGGAGGAGCCGCTGGGTCAGAGCATGGTGCTCACAGAGCCCAGGTGCTGTCTCCTGGGCAAAGTGCTCTGTGTTTGAGTCATGGAAAGGAGTTGGAAGCGGTGCTTCTCAGCCCCTAGGATGCTGGGCAGGGGCTTTTCACACCTCAGCTGAATGCCGATTTGGGTTGTCACCAGCTGCTGTGCACAGCAGAACCAGCCAGGCTCTTCCCTCCTGGTCTGTGCAGCTCAGAGCAGCCCTGTTCTCCCCCACATCATCCATCCTTCAGCCAGGCACTGTCTGTGGAGTGGATAGGTCTGTGCACAGACTCTGTGGCATCCCAACAAGTGGCCTGATGCCACTGCACTAGGAACATGCCACTGCAACACCTTGCAGCCCTCTCAGAGGGACAGATGCCCTGTGGATGAATAGGAAGACCCCTGGTTTCTCCACTGCAGTGTAGGGCTGGGGCCAAACAATGCTCCAGGAGCTGTCAGACCCCAAAGCCTTCCCATGTCTCTGCAAAGCAGGGCCATGGTGTGGTCTGAGACACTCTGAGGACAGAGGCAGGGGGATGCACCTCATGGTAAAGGGGAGCAGTGGGGAATAGGACCATTGTTGAGATAGAAGTGGCAAATCCATTAATCTTTAGGAACACAATTCACGGTGCAAAACGGAGAGGGAGAAGCGACACCTCGTTTGTTATCAGGTGCATTGTTGGAGTCAGGTTCTTTAATTATCTCACCAAATTCTACAGCCCATTCATCAAGTTGCCACCACCAACCCGCTGAGATTACCACCCACAGACCAGCTGGGACCTGCGGCAGCCACGCATGGGTGCTACAGCACAGGCACAAGCTGCTGCCACTGCTCCTGCTCCCTGGGTACCCTCAGGGCAGTGCCAGTGGGATGTGGAGGTAGAGCCCTGGAATTCCTTGCCTTGGAGCTGCTCAGCGGGAGCCATTGGTTTGTCTGGCATGGCTGCATCAGGCCTGGCTCAGCATCCCCTGGCAGACCTGGGCAGGACCCTGTGTCTCCTAGGTCCTGCTGTCCCATATGGCATGAGGCTGCTCAGACAGAGGGTGTAGGCTTCTGCTCAGCCTGGACACCATCCAGTGGGTGAGGAAAGGATGCTGATGGGATGGACACAGGGAAGCAGAGGATGGTGATGGCAGCAGCTGTATTAGCAAGGAAGATGGAAAGGGAAGGGGTACTAAGAGATTGAAAACCTCTCTGGGATACTGGACTAAAAGCAGAGTGTTTTCTATAGCAGCAGAGAGAGCTGGCACCCATAGGACATGCCTGCCTGGATAGATGCTCTGTTTAAATAAAGCCAGAAAGGCGAGAGGTGGCTGCACCCACCTTCCTCCTGGCCCCCAGTGTGTGGGTGCAGTGTGGGGTACAGAGCCCTGTGCCCCACTCCTGCTCCTCCTCTACCCTCTGCTTCTGCCCTCCACAAACCCTGAGCACTGGGGAGCACCCCAGCTCCTGGTATCTGAAGATGGAACCATGGGAGCTGGTCTGGGATGTCCCATTGATCCCATGGGGGGCTGGACCAGGCTCCTGTCTCCCCCCTTTCCCCTTCCCCCCAAACCTCCTGTGAGGAAAACCAGTTCCGGCCCATCTGGAGTCCAGATCGGCTCCGGTGAGTAATGAGGGAGTGGGAGGGAAGGCAGACGTCTCCCTGCTCTCCCCGGCAGCCTGGAGGAGAGAACAGACTATCCTGGGAGCGCAGATGCGGTGGCACAGCACGATGCGAGGGGTGTGCTTAACCCTGCCGTGGCCAGGACAGGCAGGGGAGGGGGGTCTGTGGTGTCCAGACCTCAGCCTTCACCTCCTGTCTCTTATCCATGAGGTCAGGAAGAAGACCCCCCCCCCCCCCCCCCCCCCCCCCCCCAGGG